>CM053586.1:117178494-117282549 GCA_028646515.1 Pseudochirops corinnae | reverse complement strand
GTTTGTGTAAGTCTCTTCAGGACAACATAAAGCCCATCTGCTCCTCGTTTCTTATAGCACAATAATATTCCATTACATTCATATACTACAACTTATTTAGCCATTCCCCAATTGATGGGCATCCCCTTAATTTCCAATTCTTTGCCACCACAAAAAGAGCTGCTATAAATATTTTTGTACATATGGGTCTTCTTTCCACTTCTATGATCTCTTTGGGATACAACCCCAGAAGCGGTATTTCTGGGGTAAAAGGTATGAAATTATTTATAGTCCTTTGGTCATAGTTCCATATTGCTCTCCAGAATGGTTGAATCAGTTCACAACTCTACCAACGATGCATTAGTGTTCCAATTTTTCCACATCCTCTCCAGTATTTGTCATTTTCCTGTTTTATCATCTTAGCCAATCTGACTGGTGAGATGTGGCATCTCAAAATTGTTTTGATTTGCATTTCTCAAATCAATAGTGATTTAGAGCATTTTTTCATATGCTTATAGATATCTTTAATTTCTACCTCTGAAAACTGCCTGTTCATATCCTTTGACCATTTATCAATTGGGGAATGACTTGTATTCTTATAGGTTTGACTCAATTCTCTGTATATTTTAGAAATGAGGCCTTTATCAAAGACATTGGTTGTAAAAATTCTTTCCCAATTTTCCACTTCCCTCTTAATCTTGTTTACATTGGCTTTGTTTGTACAGAAACTTATCAATTTCATATAATCCAAATTATCCATTTTGCATTTTATAATGCTCTCTAACCCTTGTTTGGTCATAAAGTCTTCCCCTCTCCATAAATCTGACAGGTAGACTATTCCTTGCTTTCCCAGACTGCTTACAGTATCAGCCTTTATACCTAGATCATGTACCCATTTAGACTTGATTTTTGTTAGATAATGGTCTATGCCCAGTTTCTACCATACTATATTCCAGTTTTTCCAGCAGTTTTTGTCAAATAGTGAGTTTTTATCCCCAAAGCTGGGGTCTTTGGGTTTATCAAACAGTAGATTACTATAGTCATTGACTGCTGAGTCTTGTGTACCCAATCTATTCCACTTATCCACTACTCTATTCTTCAGCCAGTACCAAGTAGTTTTGATGACTGCTGCTTTATAATACAGATTAAAATCTGGTATGGCTAGGCCACCTTCCCTAGCATTTCTCTTCATTAATTCCCTTGATATTCTGGACCTTTTGTTCTTCCAAATGAATTTTGTTACTATTTTTTCTAGCTCTATAAGGTAATTTTTGGTAGATTGATTGGCAAAGCACTAAATATATAATTTAATTTAGGTAAAATTGTCATTTTTCTTATATTAGCTTGACCCAGCCATGAGCAACTGATGTTTTTCCAATTAGTTAGATCTGACTTTATTTGTGTGAAAGGTGTTTTGTAGTTGTGTTCATATAGGTCCTGGGTTTGTTTTGGCAGGTAGATTCCCAAATATTTTATAATGTCTACAGCAACTTTAAATGGGATTTCTCTTTCCATCTCTTGCTGTTGGATTTCATTAGAAATATATAGGAATGCCAATGATTTATGTGGGTTTATTTTATAGCCTGCAAATTTGCCAAATTTATTTATTGTCTCAAGTAGGTTTTTACTTGATTCTCTAGGGTTCTCTAAGTATATCATCACATCATCTGCAAAGAATGATAGCTTTGTCTCTTCTTTGCCTAATTTTATTCCTTTGATTTTTTTTTCTTCTCTTATTGCTGCTGCTAACATTTCTAGTACCAGATTAAATAAGAGGGGTGATAGTGGACATCCTTGTTTCACCCCTGATCTTATTGGAAATGCTTCTAGCTTATCCCCATTACATATAATACTTGCTTATAGCTTTAAATAGATGCTACCTATTATTTTAAGGAAGACTCCATTTATTCCTATACTTTCTAATGTTTTTTAATAGGAATGGATGGTGTATTTTGTCAAAAGCCTTTTCTGCATCTATTGAGATAATCATGTAGTTTCTACTGGTTTTATTGTTGATATGATCAATGATACTGATGGTTTTCCTAATATTAAACCATTCTTGCATTCCTGGAATAAATCTTACCTGATCAAAGTGTATTATTCTTGTGATAAGTTGCTATAGTCTTTGTACTAATATTTTATTTAAAATTTTTGCATCTATACTGATGAGGGAAATAATTTTTTTTCTCCATTTTTATCTCTTCCTGATTTAGGTATCAGTACCATATCTGTGTCATAAAAAGAATTTGGTAGGACTCTTTCTTCACTAATTTTCCCAAATAGTTTGTAGAGTATTGGAATCAATTGTTATTTAAATGTTTGCTAGTAATTTGCTAGTAAATCTATCTGACCCTGGAGCTTTGTTCCTAGGGAGTTCGCTGATGGCTTGTTTGATTTCTTTTTCTGAGATGGGGTTATTTAAGTAGTTTACTTTCTCTTCAGTTAATTTAGGTAACTTATATTTTTATAAATATTCATCCATTTCATTAATGTTGTCAAATTTATGTGCATACAATTTGGCAAAATAATTCTTAATTATTGTTTTAATTTCCTCTTCATTGGAGGTAGAGTCATCCTTTTCATTTTTGATACTCATAATTTGGTTTTCTTCTTTTTTTTTTTTTATCATATTGACTAAGGGTCTACCAATTTTATTGTTGTTTTTTTTTCTCCATAAAACCAGCTCTTAGTTTTATTTATTAATTCAATAGTTGTCTTAATTTCAATTTTATTAATCTCTCCTTTGGTTTTCATTATTTCTAATTTAATATTGAATCGGGGATTTTCAGTTTGTTCTTTTTCTAGCTTTTTAAAATGTATGCCCAATTCATTGACCTCCATTTTCTCTAATTTGTTCATGTATGCACTCAGGGATATAAAACTTCCCCTAAGAACTGCCTTTGCTGCATCCCACAAGTTTTGGTATGTTGTCTCATTATTGTCATTCTCTTGAATGAAGTCATTGATTATTTCTATAATTTCTGGTTTGATCCTCTTTTTTTCTTTCTGCAAGGCGATTGGAGTTAAGTAACTTGCCCACAGCCACACAGCTAGTAAGTGTCAAATGTCTCAGGATTTGAACTCAGGTCCTCCTGATCCCAGAGCTTGTGTTCTATTCACTGTGCCACCTAACTGCCCCTGCTTTTGTCTTTTTCTCCCCAGTATCTATACTACACTCCTGGTATATAGCAGAAGCTTAATAGTTATTTAGTTGGTGGTTGGTCATTCTCGAAGAGGACCAAAATGACATCACTATGCTAAAGTCAAGTTTCAATATGTCTGACTGTGACTGATCAGACCAATATATGCTCAAATTGCTCTACCACAGGTCAGGCACAAATAGTCCCTGTGAACATTTGGGATGAATTCTCCAAATTTGTGCATCCTTCATTTCCTTTGAGCTGTTTCAATTGTGGTTTGCTCATAGAGCACAGCTTCTTCTCTGATGTGGGCACACCATGCCGAGATGCCCTGTGCCAATGTCTCCCATGTCACACAATCAATTTCAGAGTTCTTGAGAGTGTCCTTGTATCGCTTCTTCTGACCATCATGTGAACACTTGCCCTGTATGAGTTCTCCATGAAACAATCTTTTTGGCAAGTGTACATTTTGCATCAGAACAATGTGGCCAGCCCATTAGAGTTGTGCTCTCTGAAGCCAAGTTTGAATGCTTGGCAGTTTAGTTTGAGTAAGGACCTCAGTGTCTGGTACCTTATCTTGCCAGGTGATCTTCAGAATCTTCCTAAGACAATTCAAATAGTAGCAATTCAGTTTCCTGGCATGGTACTGGTAGACCGTCCAAGTTTCACAAGCATACAACAATGAGGTTAGCACAAGGACTCTGTAGACCTTCAGTTTGGTAGTCAGTCTAACACCTCTTCTCTCCCATAGTTTCCTTTGGAGCTTCCTGAACACTGAGCTAACTCTGGCAATATGTGTGTCAACAACTTATTATCAATGTGTACATCCCTGGAAAATATACCACCAAGACAAGTGAACTTTTCCACAGCATTCAAAAATTCTCCATTTCTTCAACCAATGATTCCACATATGGATGGTGTGGCGGTAGCTGATGGAGCACCCATGTTTTCTTCTTGATTGATACTCAGTAAATAGGGAAGGGCAACAATTACATTTTGATTATATAGTAGGATACATTTTGATTATATAGTAGCATACAATGATCGTTGAATAACATTCATCCATGCCTAGTATGTTTATTTCAATGACTTGTCCCTTGAAAGGGAGCAGATGAACCAAATGATATTCCAACCTCACAAGAGAAAAATCTGAGAAGTCAGGAGACATTCAAGCAAATGATTTGATAGAATGTGTGTAGAATCTTTTCTAAGGCTGTAGAAAGTCAGCTAAAATACCTATAAGGCTGTGCCCTTTAAAAGGAAGATATATATGAAAATAAGGGTTAGCTTTTCCAAAGTTATACGAGGTGAGAAATGGAAACACACTGCGTTCTGCATTCTGTGTCCTGTAAAATCTGGAGAAGCAATTTCAAGATGCTGTTTCAAGTTATGTTTTTGTAGAACACATGACAACATGTGTTGTGTGAGCATTCGAGCTGTGAATGAGCATTTGGTGGACTTTTAATTTTTTTAGACTGCTTTTTCTGAAAGAGAACAGGCCTTCAAAAGACCAATTTCTATGACAAGTAATAGTAAGTACACATGGTAATAGTTTTCTATCAAATTTTTTTTCTGTAAATGATTGCCCTTAAAAGTCCATCATGAATTTCCATCTCTGGGAGAGCATTGTGGACTAACTGGTAAGTTTTGGAAAATGGAACCCAGAGGTCTAAGGAGCACCAGTTTAACATTACCAGAGAGTAGTAGTCAGGCATGGTCTTATGGCATGTTAAGCAATTTTCATCTGCTTTCTCAGTAGTGACTGACATTTAAGGGAAAAAAACAATAGGAAATGTATGACAGTCTAGAGGCAGTTTCTGTGCTTTCCTTTTCCTCCCCTTTAACTGGAAAGTCATTCTATAGTCATGTTCCATTTAGAAAATTGAGGTTTGACTATAAAAGTTCTATTCATGGTCCAATAAGTGGCAAATTATTTAAAGGGGGAACAAGCCTTGGGGTCTTCACTCATTTTTTATTAAAGCAATTTCCCTGCATACTTATTTACAGCATTTTAGAAGAGTGATTTCTCTCATCCTATTCATTTTCATGGCTTGAAGGAAAAGATTGCTCACTAATTTCAACCAAGTATTAATAGTTAGCATTTATATAGCACCTTTAAGGTTTTTGAAATGCTTTGTAAATATTCATTTTATCCTCATAATTTTTCTCACTTTGTCCTTACAACAAACTTGGGAGGTAGCTGCCATTGTTTCCACCATTTTGTAGATGAAGAAACTTAGGCAAATACAGGTTAAGTGACTTTCCCAGGGATACCCAGCAAGTAAATGTCTGAGGTCAAATTTGAACTCAGGTCTTCCTGACTCCAGGACTATTCACTGTACCACCTCACTGCTTTTAATGAATCTTAAATAGAAATTTTAGATAATTATTTTTCTTCACTATAATTTCCTTCTCTGTCTGTCTGTCTGTCTGTCTGTGTCTCTCTCTCCCCCCCCCCTCTTTCTCTCTATCTCTCTCTCCCTTACACACACACACATACACTCTCTCTCTCTTTCTCTCTCTCTCTCTCTCTCTCTCTCTCTCTCTCTCTCTCTCTCTCTCTCTCTCTCTCTCTCTCTCTCTCTCTCATCACTACTCAGTCCAAGAGATTTCTGACTAAATGCTCTCCTTGCCTTGGAGGAAGGAATGGGAACCACAGCAGCATATTTGGCTGAAATGGAGAATGCTAGGGTTACAGAAGCTTGTACTTTCTTTGTAAAAGCTCCTCTGATGGCTGAATAGTTACCTTCACCTTTAGCAATAGATGTCTGCTGTGATAGGACTTTCCTTTCTCCATCTCTCTCTGTTGGGATTTTTTATGTGGGCCAAGTTGTGAGGCAGCTATGTTCCTTGTTCAGAATCTGGGATTTCTGGGATTTCTCCCCATTTCATATCAGGGGGTATTAGGATACTGAAGAGCCAACATAGTATGGAATACTTTCATTTGCACTTGGATGCAGTAGGACTTGTTGAAATCCTGCCTCTGATTATAAGTATTTGTTGATAGATTGGTTAGCTCTGAGACCATGAGAAAGCTGCTTAAGCTCAGTTTCTTCACCTGTAAAATGGGGGAAATGATTTTAGGACCTTAGATTTAGAACTCACCTATCCCTTATTTCCTAAGAGGTTATCTAATGGAACTTTTATAGATAGGAAAAATAAAGCCCAAGAAAGTTAGGTCATTTGCCCAAGCACACACAGGCAGTAAATATCAGACTTCTAATTCAACAATACCCACCTTATGGGGTTGATGCAAGGTTCAGACAATATGACATTCATGAAGTATTTTGCAAATATTAAACTATATAAATAGAAGCTATTACTTTTATGATGCCCTGAATACACAGAAACCAAGGTAGTCTCCTGGGATCAGTGTGTGTTATCTATTTGGTTCTTCCCTTCTTACCCCCTAGGAGGTTGGAAAGCCTGCAGAATAGCATCCTAGAAGTCTTATGTGGGCCTGGAAGGGTATACAGACTGCCTAAAATAATGTTGTTCAATGGTAAGAATCCCAGATATATAGCTGTCTATTGTTTGTGAAAAATCATGTGGTCACTTGGGCTCTTTGTTAGTTACTTCATACAATTAGAAAAAAGAACTAATATAAATGCTTTTCCCAAATGAGAATAAATCTACATACAGGCACTAACACAGCTCTGGATTTTAGTACTAAGTTCTTGTAATGTGCTTCTAAATATGCCCTACATTCTCACAATCTGTATGGTTCATCTTCCAGAATGAAGATTTGTGTGGTCTTAAATCCATAAAATTGGCACATATTTAATTTAGAGTAACTGGATTTTTTCATTCAAATACTAGATTTAATGGTGTTGATAAAATATGCAAATTAAGGATGAAGATATTAATTGGTCTGATATGATTCATTCAAAAAGGGTCACAATATGGGAAAAGTGGGCCTTAGCTCTTTATTCATCTTAGCTCCCAATTCATCTTTTTCAACAGTTGCTTTGTTGTTAACTGCACTTAGTTTGATAGTTCTCTTCTTATTTAGATGAAGTACCAATTTAAGTGCCATTCACAGGAAATTTCATAAAGAATCAATCAAGATGCACTTATTAAGTGCTTACTATAGTCCAGGTACTATGCTAAGCAATAAGGATACAAAGAAAGATAACAACTCCAGAAGCTTATATTCTATAGAGCGTGAGAGCATATAAAAATGTTGTTCTTGTTCAGTTGTGTCCAACTCTTTGTAAGCCTATTTGGGGTTTTCTTGGCAAAGATACTGGAGTGGCTTGCCATTTCCTTCTCCAGCTCATTTTATAGATGAGGAAACAAAGGCACATAGAATTAAGTGACTCACCAATGTGGAGTGTACCCAGTGCTTATACTTGGAGTTGATAGATTGAGTATTGTACTTGAGGAACTGCAAGTAGGTCATTGTAGGTAGATGATAGTATGTGTAGAGGGCAGTTAGAAGTTATTAAAAATCATTTTATCTACTCCACTTTTTTTTCAGTGCAAGAGGAATAGTAACAACTAGAAATATCCCTAAAATGCATTGTTGATGATTCCTCATGTGCTTCCTGGAGCAACCTAGACATTTATGAAATGTTTAACCTCTCACATTATTCCACAGTTTTTTGTGTTTTTTTTTTCAGTCACTCTCTGTGGGAGTTATAGTAAAGTTCACATAAGATAATGTTCATGAAGTGCTTTGCAAATATTAAACTATTTAAATGGAAGCTATTATTTTTAGGATTCCTTGAGTACACAGAAGAGTGGAAGAGTGGTTCCTTGGGAAGAGTCTAGTTGTCCTTTCCTCACTCCCTTCTTGGTAGGTAGGGAGTAAACAGAACAGCGTTCCAGATATCTGGTGTGAGACTAGAAAAGACTTCAGATTGGTTAAAAAATTATTGTCATGTGGTAGGAGTCCCAGATCTATGGTTACCATTTTCTTAAATAAAATTCTATAAAGATACTTGGGTTACTTTTTGTTCTACTCCTTTGGTGAATGAGAGGCAGCATGACATGACTCTGTCCACTGATATATACCTGGTCTTGAAGCTAAGAAGACCTTGGCTCAAGTATTATCTTTGACACATATTGGCTCTGTGACCCTGGCCAAGTCACTTAATGTCTCAGGGCTCTAGGAGACTCTCTAAGAATGTGTTATGGAAGAAAATGGTAGCTTGTTTTGGTCAAAAGAATTTTCTTACTGGAAGTTCCCTATATCGATGAAATAACAACCAGGGTCTTTCACTGTGGGGGTATTTCCTGGTACAGAAATGTCTTCTACCATGAAGTAAATCAGCTGCTTATCTATAGCTTACAATCTTAGAAAATTGTCTGGGACAATGAGTGGGTAAGTAATTAGCAAGACACAGCTAATAGGTGTCCTAGGTGGGACTTGGGTGCAGATCTTCCTGATACCAGAGCTGTTCCTCTATTGGCCTGACCATGTGGCCAACTACCTTACATTAAATAGGTAGGAAAATGGATTCCATTTTCCTAGGAGAGTTAAGTGAACTACAAAAGAGGAAGGTGGGCTATTTTTTTCTTTGTGGGATCACTTCCTTAAAATACTTCTCCAAAAAGAGGTGGCAGTGGTAAAGATGAAGAATGATCAGAGGAGACTGTTCTTTGGGGAGACAGGGCCTGAAAAAAGGATTATAGTGTACTAGTAGATTCAGAGCTAAAAGGGACTTCAGAGACCATCCAGTTCAACAACTCCATCTACAGGTATGAAATGGACACCCAAGCAAGTTAAGTGACTTGCCCAAGTGTAGCAGCAAACACCCTAGCTTACCCAGGATGGCTGCTAGCACAAGTTCTTTGATCTGCTTTTCTAAAGGAAAGCAACTCAGAAAGAGTTAACAATCTTACTTTAATCAAACACGTATCATTTACCTAGTTCAGGGGAAAAAGTCAGCACCCTGAACTTCAAGAGAATACAAACAGAAGTTAAAAGCAGACAAAAAAAATACAGACAGAATATAACACAATTCAGCAAACCAACAGGCAGGGCTTCTAACTGGCTGACCATTACATCCATACCTAGTTAGTTACCAGAGAGTTAGTTACCAGTTAGTTACCCAGTTACATCTGGGTTTTCAAAGCCTGGGGGTTCAATGGCTACCCAGAGTCTCATCTGATCAAGTTACACAACTCTTCCCAAAGTAAGCCCCAAAGCAAAACTTCGCCTCAGAGTTATATATAGCCTTCTCCAGGGTCAGAGAACATCATGACCGTTGTGACTCACTTGACTGCAAAGTAACAAAAGTTGTGCCTTCCTGAAAAACAAGCCTCCCACCACAGGCTCCATGTGACCACATTCAGCATATTAGGGAGCAGAGTTTATTTTCAAATCAGGAAAGGTCCTCAAATTCATCTAGGCCAATAAGGGGTAGGGAAGATCTTCAAATTCCTATTACCATTACACCAAGTCACACAGGTAATAAGCCTCACAGGCAAGATTTAAATCAAAGTCTTTAGGTGGCTTATTGTCAGATATTCCCCAAATGTCTTGACTTCTTGATTTGCTCTCACTTTTGTGTTAGTGTGTCCCTTTCCCCTAACTGGTGATGCTGTTAATGATGATGACAGTAAATAAACAAATTAAACAAATACATATAGACAATTCATATATATACATGTACATATATACACACACATATACATATACACACATGTATGCACACGTGTTTGTGTGCATATAATCATAGATTCAGATCCCTCTGTCACGTATATGTGCACATCCATGTACATGCACACACTCATATACATACATACATACATACATACATACATGTGTGTATTTATATCTGGACCATGATATTTATATCTGTCTCTGTATATCTAGTTCTGGACCTGTGATTGTATCCTTGTAGAGAACTGGTTTGTGAACTCCCTCCACTGATGGAGATTAACCCCTTGGCTATTGTCTTACTGAGTTGTTCAGGGTACTGAGAAGTTAAATAACTTTTATAGGGGCACACAGATAATCTTGTCAGAGGCAGGTCTTATACCCAGTTCTTGCTGACACCAGGGCCAACCCTCTACATCATCCTACCTCTCTATGACAATTATCATCCTTTACCTTTGTAGGGTATATTATGAATTCATTCTGTTGTCACCAAAACCCTGATATTGGTAGGCTTTCAAATGAGTTTGAGCTTTTACAACCTTCCACCCCTTTCCCCCCACCCCTATTTTGTGATACTATAATGTTAGTAGTTACAATCAAGTTTTTTTTTTCTCTTGACTTTATGATGCTGGGAAGAGAATAAACATTTATATAGTACCTACAATGTGCCAAACACAGTTAGTTGTTGTGCAAAAGGTTTTTTGATGTTGCAATGGGAAGATTATGACTTTAGGCAGATGAGAGTAGCAAAAGAAACAAAATTGAAATGTAAAAAGTGCATTTTACAAATATTATCTCATATGATCTTCACAATGACCCTGGAATATAGGTGCTATTGTCACCCCTATTTTACAATTGAGGAAACTGAGACTGACAGAGGTTAAGTGACTTGCCCAGGCTCACACAGCTAATAAATTTATCAGGTCAGATTATAAATTCTGTTCTTCCTGACTCCAGGCCCTAAGATCTATCCATTGTGCCATCAGCTGTCTCTGGAAATACAAATACAGGCAGAAAAAACAATCCCTGCCCTCAAGGAGCTTATCTATTAAGTGAGTAGACAATCGATAAAAAGAAGCTGAAAGACAGGGATTGGGCAAAGGAGAAGGTATCTATGAGGAAAGTCTGGAGACTCAGTGGAGCCTGAGGAAGGATGAACACATGGACAATCTGGACACTTTTCTTAAAAACTGAAATTTTTAGAGGAACCAGTCAATCAAAGGAAAGGTTTGTAGGGGCAGAGTAAATTTTCTGGGTGTAAAGACTAGGGTGAAGTGAATTTCTAGAGTATGCAGCATGGTGGAAGTCAGGAGTAGAGCGCAGAAAGAATGAAGACAAGAATCAGGGCTAGGGGAGATTGCAAAGGCCATTTCATTTTACTTGAGGGTAAGTTTCATTTCCTCAGGGAAATGAAGTGACTTGCCCCAAGTCCCAAAGGAAGGTGAGGGGCAGAGGAAAGATTTGAACCCACGTCTGTTGGCTCCTAATTCAGCACTCCTTTCACCACACCACACTATACAATCACATTTTAATACAGGTGCTATTAATCCTGCCTCTTCTATAATAGTTTTTCCCTTTCTTTCAATATAGGAAAGAAGCATAAAAACTAATAGGGAGCAGCAATAGGTTATTTCCACTTTTGATATACTACTCTCTCAAAGCACTATGTTGGAGTCTACTGATAATTTCCTGTCCATTTTAAAGAAATTATGTATTGCTGGGTATTGCAAGTTGAAGTAGTATGGCCCATTAGAGCCTTGAGTTTTGAACATTTCCTGTCTCCTAAATTCTGTGAATTCAGCTGCTTTGCTGTTCTAGTTAATGAATCCTGTCTGATTATATTCTGTGACAATGGCCTAAATAAACCCATGAAATCTCTTTGGGAAGCTTGGTCAGAACTCTTTGGAGGATCAGTTCAGCCCCTGATGTCGCATTATGTTCTTAGAATTTCTACTATTTAGTTCTTTGCTCAGAGATGATTAAAAAAATTTTTTTCTGACATAGACATTTCCTGCTGCTTTTTCAAATCTTAAAGTGTAGCACTTTGTTTGAGGCAACACAGTTAGTTGTTGTGCAAAAGGTTTTTTGATGTTGCAATTGGAAGATTATGACTTCAGGCAGGTGAGAGTAGCAAAAGGAAGAAAAGTCAAACTAAAACCTGTTACTGGGGGGAAAATGACAAAGAAACATGTAGAATTATTCCCAAGTTTTCAATTATATTTCTAGTTTTCCCCATGAGCCATGAATGTTCTTCAAATAAATTTATAAAAATGTGTTATGAGTTTTTCCTATTTTTTTCCCCAAGATTCAGCTTTAGTTTTTTCCCTCTAACTTCTTTTTCAAATGATATCTTTGAGAAATACCTCAGCTGGTATTTTACTTAAATGATTTATTTTAAAAGATCACAGTAACTTCTTTTCTTTATATGTACACACACACAAACACACATACACACACACACAGGGTAAGACTGAGGAAAGTGCTGAATTTAGAGTCAGAGGAGCTGGGTGTGAATCCCAATTCTGCTATTTATTATCTGGAATAGGTATTCTGAGTTTACCCAGATTTAAATCAAGATCTGGATTATAGATATAACCAAACTTCAGGGAAAAGGAATGTTTGATTGCATTCTTACTGAAGTATATTAACAAACATATCTCTTGCTTCTTCAGATCTATTGCTTGTTAAGAGCTGATTTTTTCCCCTACAAGATATGACTCCTTCCCTCCATCTCTCTCTCCCTCCTTCTTTCTCTCTCTTTCCCTCTCTCTCCCTCTCTCCCCCCAGAAATTTATGCACTGACACATACATATCAGTTATTATTAACTATAGGACACTATTTGATGTGCTGGGATGCTGTTGTGATAAAAATTTGTTATGAAGAGAAACTGAGGCATGGAAGTTTTGAGTGTGATCTATTTACTGGCAGGTTTAGCAGAGATTGGTAATAGAGGTCAATGGACCCTCAGTGACCAGACATGCATTAGAACAGACAGCAGTTTCATTTACAGTTGGTAGAGGTGTAGGGTGGGCTTCCATTAGCCTTATTTACAGAATGGGATTTTCTGGACCTACGTCAACAGGGAAAACAGAGTTATTCAATATTCTCTAGAAAGTCTAGTGTTTAAGTCTAGTGTTTAAGCAATTGCCATGCCATATGGCCAGGCAGATCATCTTATGACTCCAGGGATTCATCCCCCTCCTCTTCCCATATGGGACAAGAATCCAAGCTATAGCCCAGAAAAATAGGAAATTAAATTTTTATTATGAATCTAGACCTTATAATGTCAAGGAATCAAACTATCCTTTAAATCAACTCAATTCATATGTATTGATTCCAATGCTTAGATATAATTCTTAATCAATAAATAAGAAAAAAATACAGAATTAAGTGAGGTATCAAATTTCAATTTCACAATGCAAAGACAAAACAGCCTCTGTTCTCAAGGAACTTATATTTTACAGTACAGATAAATACAATATAATTTGAGGAGGAAAAGAGAGCCCTAACAAGGAGTATTTAGAGGAGGCAGCATCTGAGTTGAATCTTGAAGAAAGCTCAGAATTTATATGAAGAAGTAGTGGGGAGAAAGAGAATTCCAGACATCTGTGGGAAAAACCTGTGGAAAGTCACAAGGCAGAAAATGGGGTGCAGTAGGCAGGTCAAATTGGCTGGAATGAAAAGCGGGTGAAAAAAAAGCAATGTGAAATGAGTCTAAAAATGTGTGTTGGAATCAGAAGTGGGAGGATTTGCATTTTTTGAGGGATTTTTAAAACAGAGGTGACTGAGAGACTTTGGAGATTCTTGAATAAAGGAATAACATGATCAGATCTGTGCTGTATGAATATAAACTTGGCAGCTATGTTGATTATGGGTTGAAGAGAAGAGAAGCCAAAGGATTAATTAAGACTAAATCTAATGACCCAAAGATGAACATTTTATGACAATGTGCATTTTATTGGGATTAGAATGTAAATATTATATAATTGTTAGTAGGTAAGTTCCTTGAGGGCAGACTCCCCCTCCTTCTTTTTCTGCATATTCCCACCACAGTGCAATTCCTAATCTGTAGTAATTGATTAGTAAATACTTGCTGATTGATTGACCGATTGACTTACCCACACAAACATATACACTGATGTTAGCACCCATTTCTGTGGAAGACTATCTGAAGCCCTTATCTCTAATCTGTGTTCAGCTAGGTGGTAGAGTGGTTAGGGCACTGGGCCTGAAGTAAGAATGATTGGCATTCAAATCTGACCTCAGACATTTAGTAGCAGTGTGACTCTGGAGAAGACACTTAAACTCTGTCTGCTTTTGCTTCTTCAACTGTAAAATGGGAATAATAATGATATCTACCTCACAGAGTTGTGAAGATCAATGAGAGATTTATCAAGAATTATAATATTTATAAAGATAGTACATGATAACATAGTGTTCAATCATTTGAGTCATGTTCAACACTCTTTGTGGCTTTTTTTTGGCAAAGATACTGGAATCATTCATCGTTTCCTTTTCTGAATCATTCTACAGATGAAGAAACTGAGGCAAACAGGGTTAAATGGTTTGCCCAGAGTCACACAGGTAGTAGGTGTCTGAGGCCAGATTTCAGCTCAGGTTTACCTATCTCCAGGCTTGGTGTTCTATCCACTACATCGTGGCCCCATCTGACGCATAGTTGGTGTTTTTTATATGCTTGTTCCCTTCTTCCTCCTCCCCTTCCATATAGAAGCTAGAGAGGAGATCATTTTCATTTTCCGCTTTGAAGGTTTGGGGGTACTATTATGGGAATTAAAATTGTCCAACCTACAATAAAAGAGACTGAGGCAGAGCTCTGAACCAATGACACTTTATTAAAGGGCCCATGGTCCTGTCTGATGAAGTGGACTTCAGATCTTCCTTATGATCTGAGATACCACCATCTTGCATGGCCTTATTTTTATAAGGCTGAATACCAGATTTGATTCTTGAATATTCTAGAGGGGTTATACAAAGTATAGAATCCCATTGGTTGATAGTTCAGACCAAAAATGACATACCAGCAGTGGGGTCACAGGTTGGGTGAAGCATGAGGCATCTCCACTGACTAAGTGGCCATAAGATGGTCACCCACTCATGTTGAACAAGAGAGAGTGGTCCAGAGGTACCAAAACAAGACTTTCCATGTAATACAGTCACCTCTGCCGTGCTGGGCCTCGTCCCCATAACAAGGAAAAACAAGGATGGAAGACTTCTAGTTAACTTCCTATGATAAAGCAAGTGAACTTACAGTCTGTAGTTCACAGCTCTGGGGCCTAACATATAGAACTTATGATCATTACCCCTTTGGAATCATATCAAACTGATTAATATTTATTGGAATAGAGTTAGGGGTCCAAATGAATTATTTTTCTATACCACCTATTGTGGTTGTAATCCTTTTTACCTATATGTCTAGTGACCTAGCAGTAGAGATACATTGGGATAAAGTGGGATCATAGCTATTGCTGTCATGCTTCTTGGAAAGGTTGTGGTCTCAAGTAGATACTTTGCCAGAGCCGGTGTTGTTCCCTCCGTAGTATTTCTTGATTCACTCCATGCTGACCTTCCCTGGGCTCAGGCTCACAATTCTGACCTCTCTTTCATGATTCCTGTTTAGTCCTTCAGATTTGTTTGCCTTTAAGAACTCTTTGGATTGACTTAAATATTGTCCTTTGGGATTAAACCTGCACTTCCATCTCCCTCCTCTACTGAACTGTTTTTTCTCTCCTGATTTGTTACCAGTAGCTAGACTCTGTTCCTATTTCTATAGGAAGTGGTGTCCTGGCAATATGCTAGGAATATTATCTACCAAAATGGCTTAATTTAGGTAGATATGGAATCTATTTCCTTGCTAAATAGGAAAGTATCCTTATCACCCTAGATATGGTTTCCTCAGTGTCCCAACATTTCCTTTAAAATTTGCTGCCGTAATTATGGTTTTGACAGCAAAGCAATCAACCCTGTGAAAGTTTTACTCCTAGGTTTTATCTGGCATGAAGAGATTAATAAGTGTTTTGCTAATAACCACATTTAGGAGGATAGATCTATTCCATAGTCCTGTTTATCTATTTGTCCAATTCATGATTAAATTTCTCAATTACTCCAGATGCTACAGCAGTTGTTTTTCTTCTCTATAGAGTTTAATGTTTTTATCCTCAACATTAATTATATTGTAACTGACTTAAGGAAAGAGATTTGGAAAAAAATGTTCTGACTTAGACATATTAACAGATTTTTGTTTCTAAGTAAAAAAACCCTATTTTTTCTGTTAGCTTTTGTAGAAGATACATTATCTCCAATATAGTAGTCATACAAGAAAGCATTGCCTTTAAAAAAAATATTACACAATGGTACCCTACTGACCATGAAAGATAGTACTTTTTCTTAAACATCTATGTAGGACCAATATCCTAGTCTACCCTCATGCAGGTAAGGTCATTGTTTTCTTTAAAAAGGATTGAAATAATCCTTGAAACTTAATTAGTTCAACGGACTAAGGCCCAAACAATTTCTGAAGGTCTAAGTATAAAAATATGGCACATGAGAAGTCAGGAGTTCCTTCCTTAGGCTTCTGGCAAGCATGGACAACAGAGAGGCAAGGAAGGTGGACTCAGTTGAATAAATGTTGTATCCTTGCTTAATGTCCTTTTCCTACTATAGCTAAAGAAACCGTTTGTTGACTATTATAACATATGTAAGTATTTCATTTTATTCTAGGTCTGAACCTCAATTATTGGATTGGACTGAATCAGGTCTACCTTACTACAACTCCTAATTTAGTATCTTGGGATATGTAGCAGCAAGCACCCTAGCATACCCACAATGGCTGCTAGTACAGGTTCTTAGATCTCCTTTTCTTTTTGGAGGGGGGAAGGCAGGGCAGTTGGGGTTAAGTGACTTGCCCAAGGTCACACTGCTAGTAAGTGTTAAGTGTCTGAGGTTGGATTTGAACTCAGGTCCTCCTGACTCCAGGGCCAGTGCTCTATTCATTGCATCACCTAGCCGCCCCCTGAATCTCCTTTTCTAAAGGAGAGCAACTCAAAGTGGGTTAACAATCTTACTTTAATCAATCAAATATATATCATTTACCTAGTTCAGGGGGAAAAGTCAGGGGAACTTCAGAGAATACAAACAGAAGTTACAACAGAAAATAACACAATTCAGCAGACAGGGCTTCTAGCTGTCTGACCATTACATCCATACCTAGTTAGTTACTAGAGAGGGAAGCACCAACATCTGGGTTTGCAAAGCAGGGGGGCTCAATGGCTGCCCAGAATCTCATCTGGCCAAATCACACAACTCTTCCCAAAGTCAGCCTCAAAGCAAAACCTCAAATCAGGGTATAAATAGCCTTCTCCTGGGTCAGAGAATGTCACAACCCTCTTGATCTACTGTCCAATCACAAAGTAACAAGGTGTGGGTGTTCCTGAAAAACAAGTCTCCTGCCACAGGCTCCATGTGACCACATTCAGCCTATTGGGGGCAGAGTATATTTTCAAATCAGGGAAGGTTCTCAGATTCACTTAAGCTTATTAAGAGGCAGGGAAGATCTTCAGATTCCCATTATCATTACAGGATAACATTTACTATTCTGTTTTCAAAAGTTTACTTAAATGATTATTGTTAGTGTTTGGTATGCTAAATGGGATTTTCTCAAGAAGTCTCTGGGTTGCAGAGCCAGGTCTAAATTCCCATCTTGGTTCTAGTTGAAGAATATTTGATAATTTAAAACAGCCAATCAATGTGGGGCAGCTAGGTGGCACAGTGAATACAGCATTGGCCGTGGAGTCAGGAGGATCTGAGTTCAAATCCAACTTCAGACACTCAACACCCTTACTAGCTGTGTGACATTGGGCAACTCACTTAACCCCAATTGCCTTGCCTTCCCTCCTCAAAAAATAGCCAATCAACAAATATTTATTATTTCTTGCACAGGCACTGTGCAAGAAAATCAAGAAAATTATGAAAAGAAAGTCAGCCAATGTGAAAAGGAGATACCAAAACTTATGGAAGAAAATAACTCCTTAAAAATTAGAATTGGGCTAGTGAAAACTAATGATTTCATAAGACACCAAGCAATAACAAAACAAAATAAAAAGAATAAAAAAGAGAAATGAATGTGAAACATTTCATTAGAAATACTGATCTGGAAAACAGATTGAGGAGAGACAGTATGAGAATTTTTGATTATTTGAAAGTTAGATAAAAATAAAAATAATCTAGACACTATACTTGAAGAAATTCAGGAAAATTCTTCTGAAGTTTCAGAACTAGAAGGTAAAATAAAAATTGAAAAAAATCTACTTATTACAGCCTGAGATTCTAAGGTGAAAATTCACAGGACCATCATAGCTAAGTTTCAAAGCTTTCAGGTCAAGGAGGAAATATTACAAGCAACTAGAAAGAAATTATTTGAATACTGTGGAGCTATAGACAAGATGATACATGATTTAGCAGCTTCTACATTAAAAGACCAAAGGGCATGGAACATGATATTCTGAAGACCAAAGGAGCTAGGTTTGCAACCAATAGTAATGACAAAAAGCTGAGTGTAATCCTCCATGAAAAAATGGATATTTAGTGAATTGAAGGACTTTCAGATATTTGTGAAGAAAAGACCAGAACTAAATGGAAAATTTGATCTATAAGAATCAGGAGAAACATAGGAAGATAAACATGAAAGACCAATTATAAGGGATGTGATAAGGTGAAACTGTTTGTTTCTTACCTGGGAAAACAATATCTGTAACTCTTAAGTGGGATCATTATTAGGATAGTTTGAAAGGGCATGCATAGAAAGAAGGCTTGGGATTGAGTTGAGTATGGTAGGGCAATCCTAAAAAATAAAATTGGGTAGGGAGAGCTAAAATGGAACAATTATCTCATACAAACAAGGTATGAATGAAAGAACTATTACAGTGGAGGGCAGGCATAGGTAGAGGGCTGGTAGTGCTAGCACCTTTTCTCATCAGAACTTGATTAAAAAGAAAATAATTATACATCTAGAAGGGTATACAAGTCTTCTTAACTTACAGAGAACCAGGAAGGCAAGCGGGGAAGAGGGGGAATAAGGGAGGGATTCTTGGGGAGTGGATTAGGGAGGCAGTGGTCAGAAATAAATTAGATATTTGAGGAAGGATAGGGTAAAATGAGAGGAAAAGAAGGGTGAGTAGTAAGGAGAAATAGGATGGAGGGAAATGCACAACTAGTAATTATAAGCAGGGCTGTAAAACTGTATATATTCTTTGACCCAGCAATCTTTCTATTAGGTTTATATCTCAAGGAGATAAAAAACAAACAGGAAAAGGATCTATATGTACAAAAATGTTTATAGCAACTTTTTGTGTGGTGGCAAAGAATTGGAAATTGAGGCAATGCCTATCAATTGGAGAGTGGCTAAATAAGTTGTTGTATATGATTGTGATGTAATACTTGCCATGAGAAATAGCAACCAGGATGGTCTCAGAAAAACCTGGGAAAACATATGAACTAATGCAAAGTGAAATGAGCAGAACCTGGAGAATATTGTACCCAATGATAGCAATATTGTATGACGATCAGCAGGGAATGACTTGTTATTCTCAGCAATACAATGATCCAAGAAAATTCTGAAGGAGTTAAGATGAAAATGCTACTCACCTCCAGAGAAAGATCTGATGGAGACTGAATGCAGACCCAAGAAATTTTTTTTACTATCTTTATTTTTCTTGTTTTATCTTTGTGTTTTCTTTTGTGTGGCTAATATGGAAATATGTATCGTGTGACTGCATATGTATAACTAATATAAAATCACTTGCCTTTTGAAATAGTGAGGAGGGAAAGAAGGGAGAGAATCTGGAACCCAAAATTTTAAAATGAGAATGTTAGTTTTTTTACATGTAATTGGGAAAAAATATTAAATTAAAATTTGAGAAAAAGAGAAAATTCAAGATGGTCAACAATGAAAATTATGGAGGCAATAAATGATTTTTAGCAGGATGCACAAAACCATCTGCATTTTTATATGATGCTACCAAGAATAAAAAGAAACTGATGAAATGATGATACTTTTAACAATGATAATAAAATGTTTTGAGGTATCTGGTCATTCACTTATCATGGTGTTCAAAAAACCTATACCAAAGACAACTTCAAAATGAATTTGACAAAAATGAAGGAAGACCTGAAGTCAAATTAAGCAAAATGTCAGTATTTTACAAACTAGCTTAATATATCTAACGTGCGATCAATCAAAATACCAGTATATTATTACAAAGGGTTTGATAAAATCATAAATTCACATGGAAAAAATAGATGGGCATACATAGCATGAATACCTATGAAAAAGAAAACTCATGAAAAGGGATGAGAATTTAAAAGCTAATATGAGGCAATATTTATAAAAACTGTTGAATACTAGAAGAGGAATAGAGAAATAAATAAATGGAACAGAATCTAGAATCAAAGAATCAGAACCCAATGTATATAAAGGATAGTATCTGAGAAACTAAAGGATAGCTAAGTAGTTTGGTGGATAGAGCACTGGGCCTGGAGTCAGGAAGATCTGAGCTTAAATTTGACCTCACACACTTACTAGCTCTATGACTCTGGGAAATCAGTTTACCCCTATTTGCCTCAAATGCTCATCTGTAAAATGGGGCACATTGGCCATGGAAATGGCAAACCACTCCAGTATCTTTGCCAAGAACGCTCTATGGACAAAGTCCATGGTGTCACATAGAGTTGGAAATGATTGAACAACAACAACAACAATTTGATTAACTAGGGAATGAAATCCCTCTTCAATAATAATTTTTTAAAAGAGTGAGGAAAATGGATATCTGAATGGTGAAAAAAAAATAGTCTTGGACAAATACTCCATACCAGACATCATAATGAATTCTAATTGGACCAGCAATAAAAACAAACACATCAACCCCCCTCCCCCCATAAAGGAAGAAAAAAGGAATAATGTCTCAATAGCATAGAGGTAGAAAGTTTTAATCAAATGGAAGAAATTACGAACTAAATTGACGAGTTTGATCATTTTCTCTCAAGGCCCTCTAGCTACCTTACCTTGAGATGAGACATGGGAGATTTTCATTTTTTCATTTCTGGAACTTCTGACCTACTGACTTAACTGGCAATTGCCTCATGTAGCTCAATATTTCAGGCAAGTGCAAGCCATATTTTACTTTATTCTCTTTTCTCTGGTCATCTCACCAGCTGCCTTCCTTCTTTGGGTATATTCTCTCCACTTACCAGTTCTGGAATCATATTTAAATCAGCTTTGCCCTTGTTTTTGGAAGGGCTGTTTTCATATATATACCCAATCACCATTCTTATAACTTTTCAGACCAAAGTGTACCTCCCTGACCACCACTCTTCTTTATTATGAATATAAACTCCCTGAGGTCAAGAACTGTCATTACTTTTATAGTTGTATCCCTAGCATTCAGAACAATACTTGGCATATTATAAATGATTGAAAAATGTTTGTTTTATTTACTGATGAAATAATTTTGTATAACAAGAAGCAGTATATAAAATTAAAAGAAAAAAAAGCCACTATATGAAATAGTTGCAGAAAATATATAAAAAAAGGTTCAGCCTCTAATAACTATATGGAATTAATGCATAAGAGACTAATGATACATACTCTTTAATGAAGCAATGTTCAAAAGATAGCCAACATTTTTAGAAAAAATGTAAATTATTAATCCCTTGGAAGGCATTTTACAAATGGTTAGTACACTGTACTAAGTATTAAGCACATAGTAGGTACTTAATAAATGATTGATGACTGACTGAGATAAACTTGAAGCACAGAGAGATTAAATGACTTACCCAGGATCACACAGCTCGTGTCTAAGAAGAGATTGAAACCCAAAGTCTTTCTTACTATAATTAAGTCATTGTTTCCAGGAGAGATGGTTGAAAGCATTAGAAATGTTATATAACTTATTAGATACAATACAGGCTACACTCTTTTTTTGGGGGGTTAAATTCTTGGCCTAGATCATTGGACATCCATTTTGTTGTGCAGCCTTATAATTATTAGGGTTTTTTTCTTCCATCAAATTATGTTATATTTTAAAAATCTCATATATGTCTGTGAATTATTGTGCTTGGAATAATCTGACACCTCTATCCACAGAGACTTCACCTTCACAGCCCAAACTCAGCTTCCTTTTTTCTACTTTTATTAATTTTTTTTAACCTTTTTTTTTTGCTCAAGCCAGGTAACAGTGAGATTCATGATGCCTCCTGTTTGCTCTAACACATTGGTGGATAATCAATTAACTCCCTCTTAACAACTAGTTCCTGATAAGCTGCCAAATTCTAAATGGCAACAAACTCTTTTATCCTCGTGTCCTTGGGAAAAGGTGCTCGTTTCCCTCCTGTTACCTATTTTGGCTAATAGCAGGTTGGTAGAAGCCAAGCACAAAATAAAGCTATTTTAGGTCACTTCAAGAATCAATGTTCTATGTGACAATGCCCTTTATGGATCGATTTTGGAATAACTTTTCATGTGGCATGTAATCACTAAAAGATTTCCAAGACTTCATTGACATTTCTGCATATTTTTACTGAGGAAGCATTTGTACTACATACACACATATCATATATGCACTATTATAACATGACTTGTGAGCAATTTGAAAACCACTGTCTTAAAAGTCAATTTTTTTTCAAATTACTAAAAGAGACTTCAGTGTTTGATCCTTGGACCCCCATTTTATTTAACTTAAAAATCCAGTTATCTAGTGTTTATAAATTATATATGTATTAGTTAATATTCACTCCAAACTTTTAACTCATGCCATTTGGGACTAGTATGTGCCATTAACATTTGTGAAACTCAGGAGGCAATTTGAGAACAGCTGCGGAGTGATTAATATTGATGCCTCAGGTGCAATGTTCCGTCAGCATCATGAGTGGCAGTAAATCAGTAGCAAAGTGGGCTTGAGCTCTGTCTATTCATACCTTTTGTTGCAGTTCTTATTGGAGGATATGACTGACTGCAGTGGTCATTTTTCTATTTTCCTCCCACTTATTAGCTACTGTGATTCCTTATTCTTTATTGCTTGGGATAAATATAATTGTTTCTACCTACTTTTAGTATTAAAATAACTTATCTGCTCAAGACAGTATTCACAAGTTCCTTAGCATGGGTAATAACTTCCAACATACTTGTAGGTTTCAGTTTCTGCCATCAAACATAAATCATGTCATCATAGGTTTAGATTTGAAAGGCACCTTAGAGATCTTACTTTATAAATGAGGAAGTAGAAGACCAGACAAGTGAAATGACTTGCTGTGGTGATCAGTAGAAGAACTGAGATTCAAACCTAGCTCCTCAGATTCTAAAGATAATGCTCCTTCCACTTCCCCATGGGACCATTGGCTGTCTGTCTGTCTGTCCTTTATGTTTGCCTATTTGATTTCCTTTTCATTTGCTCACTAAGTGAAAGCTGAGTTACAGTTTTTGGGTCTGACTTCAGGTGACATTCAAACTGACATATGCTACTTATACCTATGAGTATGATGTCCAGATGTCTGTGACCAGATTCTTTTCTCAACAGCTATGCTTTGTGCATGCTTTGACCCCAGGCCCCAATACTGCCCTCTATAGTTCTCAGATATGATTTTGGACTCTTAAAATAATGACCCTTGCCCTGCTACATGATTTTGTAGTGACTTTATTAGTTTGTCTAAACATTCTATTCCCTTGTCTATTGTGTTTCATAGTTCAGACTGACAATATTGAGACTATATAACCCTTGCTGACTTGGGTGAAACAACTTGTTCCAAACCAATTGTGCAGTATAGGGCCCCTTACCATGGAGGCCTGCATCTCTGCATACAGTGCTCCAACAACAGGTGGTACCTTCCAGTAGTATCTCCTGTGGTAGAAGGGGACACTTCTACCCTCAAAAGATAATGACATTTAGTAGGGGAGAATGTAAAGGTGTGGGTGCAGGTATACACTTTAGAGGTGTATACTCAAGGTAACACAAACCTGTGCCCATATGCAATAAATTCCTGGCCTGATTCTTTTTATAAATTTGATTGGAGTCACTTGTATATGGATCTAGAATTCAAAGATTTCACCTCAGACTTTATGAAGATCTGTCTCTTGATAAGCATATCACTCAGGTCCTTCATACTATGTTGCCTCTCCTCAAATAATTTACCTAATTCACAGAAGAGTATTTCATGATTAGACCTGAACCAAAGAGTTTCTATATGTGTGTATACCAATACTGTTCCTTTTGGTTCTATTAAGAAGTGGGGCAAGGACAAAACCAACCAGCTATCTTGCAAGTATGATGCTGTCAGGGCCAAGCTGGTTGGGTTAGGAAAGTCAGAGCAGTAAAATCTCAACTTGTGAGGGACAAGAAACAAGATATGAGTCATATGGAATAGGAAGGCAAATTATCAGGAATAATGAGCATTTAATGATTCCCAAGCTGTCCCTTCCACAATAGTCTGACTTTTTAACACTGATATTTTCCCAGTAATACCACCAATCAAAAATTAAATAACCATTTATTAAGTATTTCTAATATATGAATTCAAGAAGCTTCTATTATATTGATGGTCAAATCAATGAAGATCATGATCTCAGATGAACTGTAATTGTTGGTGACTCAAAGTACAATTGAAATATGCATGGTGGGTATAAGTAGGCTATGACATCATACTATTAATGATATGTACACAAGAAGTGAAATAAAAGAAGTGTGATCAAAAAAAGAAAGTGATCCAGTTATTTAATGAGAGTGAAAAAAGTCCATATGGTGTACTTGTGCCAGTGGAATATTAAAAGAACTAGAGAAAGACCTCTTAGGAATTAGGTAGGTCCTATATGGATATTTACGGAAAGACGTAGACAAGAATTGCACAAGACAAGGAATAGATGTCTTGAGATTTCCATCCGTAGACAGAGTACCCATATCAGTGAGATCATATATCTGTTTAAATTTATTAAGTGTGATATCCTTTCATTGTCTGAGCCAGCATCAGAACTTTGTGCCATTGAGACCATACAAAGGTTTAAAGAAACAAGTTCAGAGATGTGACTTCCATATGCAATATATGCCAAGTATATGGAACTGAAGTTAGTAGCTTTTAATATCCCAAGTAGAGACATCTGAGACCAGCATCCTCATGTAACAGTTCACCCTATGACAGTGAATCACCCTATTTATATTGGCAGCAGCCGCATCAGTGAAACCTATCCTGTGGAAGCCTCAACAGGAATGTCTTTACCCTTTGTATGAAGATCCAATACAAAAGCAAGGCTCACCTTGGATGCTTCCCTCCCCATTCCTTTACTCCTCCCACCCCAAACTCATCAAGTTGGTCAGGAAACTCTTTGATCACACAGAGTGATGTGTGATTCTGTATCATCTTCTTTTTATCCCTATTTTAGAAAGCATGCAATTGATAAATGGTGCCACTGTCAACTCATTCTTACAATTGGCTATCTGCAGCAAGGATTTTCTGGCTATGAAGTAAGGTTACTTGCATGAAAAGTACATATGTATCAGTAAGTCAACAAGAATTAAGCATTTAGGGGTGGCTAGGTGGTATAGTGAATAGAGCACCGGCCCTGGAGTCAGGAGGAACTAAGTTCAAATCCGGCCTCAGACACTTAACACAAAAATTAGCCATGTGACCTTGGGCAAGTCACTTAACCCCAATTGCCCTTCAAAAAGCAAAAAAAAAAAAAAAAAGGATTAAGCATTTATTATGTACCAGGCACTGTGCTATATGTGTATGTACACTATATATGTGTATTATGTGTACATATATCTGTACACTATATGTGCATTACATTCATTTAAACTTTATTGGAATATATAAATGAGACCATGCTGCCAATATTAAAAAAAGTAAAAATGAATGATTTCTGATGAGTACTGATGTTACCAGTAAAGAAAATGTCATGTTACCTAAGGAAGATGCTTAGTCTTCATCAGAGCAGAGATTAAAATGCACATTTTGAGATGAATTTGACACAAGCCGCTGTCTTTCTATCTGAAGTTCCTTGTAAATAAACAATAGTGTTTTGCTGAGCTTTGGGATAGCCAGTTTCACTTTGATCAACTTCTCAGTTCTAACTACCTCACCATCTGTTGAGTGGAAATTTCCTCTCGCTACCATTTTATTGTTCTCGTTTAGGCTTCTGGCCATGCATAACTGGGCTGTGCCCCATACAGTTTAATACAATTCTTTGGTATATGAACCAAGAGTCCTTTGATTTTCCTTTGGAAAGAGTATGGTTGATCGTGTGTTTTATTTTAGAAAAATAACCCATTTGCCTTCTGGTATCAGGTGCAGAATTCTAGTTACAAGAATTTACCAAAGTACACTATGCTTATAAAAATGATGAGTGACAATTAATGCTTCATTTGCATATTAACAACTGTTAGCAGAAGGTATGAGAAATTGCAAGTGGAACCCTGTGTGAATGAAAGAAGCAACTTTCTTTGGTTTCATATAACAGGTGAGTTGAAATCTTGACCCTTTTTTTTTTTCCCTCTAGCATTTGGAAGAAGAATACATTTGTATTTTACATGACTTAAGATAATTAGAGATGGAAGTTGAATGGACTATGATGAGTTTTTACAAAAAACTATTATTTTATTCTGTTAATGAAATATCTTTTCAGGAACATTTCAGCTAAACTTTGGTAAAAAAAAAAAAACAGTTTTCCTTGAAGATATTCATAAAGAAAAATATACAAATGATGTTTATTTAGACCACTGTATGGAGAGCCCTATGGAAAAATACCTTGAAAAAATTCTTTCTCAAGTTAGGGAAATGATTTTGCCCCAAGGGATTTAGGTTGGGATATTGATGAACTTAGAAGTAGCAAGTTACAGTGAATAGGAGTCCAGAAGACTTGGGTTCTGGTTCTGTCTCTAGCACATACTGACTATGAGATCATAGGACCTCTACATGCACCAAACAATTCTCCAATACTGTAAGTTACATACGAGTTACCCATCTACATTACAGGGAGATTTTCCATGCTAGGAATTTCTATAACTGATAAAATCATAAGTCTGTACTTAAAAAAAAAAAGATGAACAGAGGTGGTGTAGTGGATAAAGAACTGGGCTTGGAATCAGGATGACTTGGTGAAAGGATAATAAGACCCAGTGTCAAGTTTAAGGTAAAAATCAGCAAAAAAACTTTATTCAAATTGTCATTATAAGCTATGGTTAGGTTAGGGAGATAGAAGGTGGCTCAGAAAAGAAAGGGGATGTACCTTACAGATCAATTGTCACCAGAATATATAAAACAATGAAGAGAAGTTCATCTTAATTACAAATTGTCTATAGCTGGCCTTGAGAAAGGTAGTCTGTTTAGTTCTGGAATCAAGAATAGGAAGTCGCTAATCTGCTAATATGATCTGGGACTTCAGACCTTGCTATTCTTTGCAGAGTAAGCTCCATTTCCTGATTCTGAATGTTTCCAGTGGCTGTCTTCCATGTCGGGAACAGGTTCTCCCTCCTCATCTCCTATTTTCCATGACTTCCTTTAAGAATCAGCTAAAGTCATACCTTCTACAAGAGGCCTTTTTCAGTTATCCCTAATTTTAGTACTTCCTTCTAAGAATATCTCAAGTTCATCCAGTATATATCTTGTTTGTACATTGTTATTTATTAGCTGTTTCCCTCATTAGTCTGTGAGCTCATTGAAAGCAGGGAATGTATTTTCCTTCTCTTTGTTTTCCTAGCACTTGGGACAGTACCTGGCATAGAGTAGGTACATAATAAATGCTAGCTTATTGACTAATTGAGAAGTTAATGCTCACTTACCCTAAAATCGATGTCATTAAAAAAAATTCTCTTCCTCTTCCACCTTTCAAGAAAGGAAGAAATATAGTACCCATTACACAGATGAAGTCATGTAAAACATTTCTACATCAGCCATATTCCAGAAGAAACAAAAACAAGATAAAGAGGAAAAAAATATGCTTCAATCTACACCACGTCTATTGGTCCTCTATTTGGAGGTGGATAGCATTTTTCATTCAGAGCCTTTTGAAATTGTGGTGGATCACTGTATTGGTTAGCATTACTGTCTTCTACAGTTGATTATCTTTCTAATATTGTTGATAATGTATAAATTGTTCTCCTGGTCCTACTAATTTCACTTTGTATCAGTTCATATAAGTCTTCTTGGATTTATTTTTTTCTTCATCATTTTTTTGTAGCACCATAGTATTCCATCACATCCATATCCCATAATTGTTCTATCCATTCCCCAGTTGATGAACGTTCTCTCAGTTTCCAATTCTTTGCCTTCACAAAAAAAAAAAAGAGCTGTTATAAATATTTTTGTATACATGGTTCCTTTAAATTGAGGTCATTTTGAAGACAGATGAGCTTGTGTCTAGGGAAGGAAAATATTGGGTTCCTCTCTCTTTGCCTTGATGCTTGGTTCAAATATTGTTTCAGGTACTTTCTAGTTGTGTAATGTTGGACAAATGACCTAAAATTTGTGTGTTTCAGGCAATTTCCTATGACTTATTTAGGTCATTGGTTGTGAACCTTTGGTAGAATGAGTTCCCTCACTGGAAAATTATGAAATCACTGCTTCTTTATGTATTGATGAACATTACTTGAACCATCATTTAACTATGTGTCTGGTGTTGACCTTGCAGGGCTTTTACATATTTTTTTGAGGAGTTTGTCTACTTAGCTATATTGCGGTGTAATAATAAGCACAATAAACTAGTGCTTGGAGCAGTGCCAGGGATATATACTTGTTGATTTGACTTAATTATAATTACCTGTTGAGGTTTTATTGCTTTCTAGATATTTGAAATGGGAGGCATGATTCCTATTCAGCTCTAGCTTTTTGAAAAAAGAGATAGCAATGGATCATATTCCTGAACTGAAGAAATAGCTTTTGGTTGTTAATAGAGTTTGGCCTTCTTGGTTCAAAACTGACCTGACCCTTAAAAAAGTTTAACATCCTCTAACCCTTATTTATGGTAGAAGGTTTGAACACTGTAGTGAGACTTTGCATACAATACTCAATGAGAGCTGATGGGGTTACAAAGATCCTAACAAGGATGAACATGATGAGAAATGACGCGATTAGGCCAGAAGTAATGGAATGGATGCATAGATCTTTCTTTTGGCCTTCAGATTTTGAGCTCTCTCCTCTGGTGAGTAGAGTATAACTTAGTAATGATCTTTTGCTTTCACCTTCAGCTCTTCTTTCTTTACCCAAGGTTAGAGAAGAATCCAGACTTAGCTTTACAATCTCTTTTCTTCTCAGTAGTGAGGTGGCCTCATGTCAAAGTACATTAAACTGATCTTGGGACAGATACTGATTTGTAACCTAATGTTTTGACTTATATGTATCTTTAGTACAATCATCAAGAAGGGCATTTTCCATTATTTCTAAGACTACAGAATGGGGCAAATAATTTCGAGAGAAATAAGCAATATTAAATAAGAGGGGAAAAGTGCTTATATCTCCTGACCCAGTGCTTCTGTTACCTTAAAAAACCACACCAAGGAAAAAAAGACCCTATCTGTACAAAGAGTTCATTCTGTTAGCAAAGAGTTGGGAAAGATCAACGTGCCTGATAATCAGAAGATAATATAAAAAATTGTGATTATATATGCATATATAGGGGCAGCTAGGTGGAGAAGTGAATAGAGTACTGGCCCTGGAGTCAGGAGGACCTGAGTTCAAATCCAGCCTCAGACACAACACTTACTAGCCATGTGACTTTGGGCTAGTCACTTAACCCCAATTGCCCTGCCCTCCCCCCTCTAAAAAATATATGCATATATACCTATAAATATTTGTATAATGGGATATTACAGTTTCAGGGGGATAGAAAATGAACCTTTAATTTCATTGGTATAGGGAACTACTTTGTGAGAAAATTCTCTACTGAAGCAAGTCACCACTTTCTTTGCAATTTATAGTCTTAGAGAGTCACCTAGGTTATTGAGGAGTTAAATCACTTCCTCAGGGTCACACACTCAATGTATGTTAGAAGCAAGACTTGAATCTAGTTCTCCTAGGCTCTGAGACTGACTATCTATTCTGTCATGCTGCCTCCTACACCTTTATGTGATGCCATACAAAGTAAATATAGACCAAAGAAGTACTTTGTACAAACACTCAAAGCAAAGTAAGAGAGTTCAATGGAACCAAAATTGTGTACACAAGGATTATGACCACATCAAAAAGAGAGAAAGAAAAGAAAGTCAGAGTTACCAGAACTTCAAACAGAACTAGAAGGGAACACAGGAAAAAAATAGGGGAGGGGTTATTTCTTGTTTGTTAATTTGCTTAGTTCTTTTCAAAGTGCTGTATGATCTTATTCTTTATGTTTCCTTTTGTTAACCATTAACAAAACTTAAAAAAAAATATTTAAAGAGTTAGATCTTCATTTGATAGAAGTTAATTCTGATGGATTTGAATGTTTGTATGAATTAAATCCACATTAAAACCTGCCCTCAGACATTTGCTAGCTGTATGACTCTGGGTAAGTCACTTAATCTCTGTTTGCCTCAGTTTCCTCGATTGTAAAAATGGATATAATTACAACATCTACCCTGTAGGGTTGTTGTTATCAAATGAGCTAATATTTGTAAAGCAGTTAGCATAGTGCCTGGCACAAAGCAGGTGCTATATAAATGATTATTCCCTTCCAAATGCTAATCAGTTCTTATGACATCTCTCTTTTCTTTTGAGCAAAATTGTTTTTCCAAGGGGGTTCAATCAACCTAGTATCCTATAGGCCACTACTTAGTGATTTCAAGAATTTTTGCTAGGCAGGAATCAGTCTTATCCCTTAATCTCTCCCCAGAGCAATGTTTTCAACAGCTTTGATGATCTAAACAATGTTAGGTGATAAAGTATCATTTGATTTGGAACAAGACATCAAACTAAATGAACTCTGATAGATTAGACTGATTTTTATTTAAAGTACTAATTATCTTTTCTTATTTCAACTTTCTCAAAAGAAGAGACACATGGAAGATGTAACATTCACATGCTCATGGGTGGACAGAGTGTGAAAAGCCAAAACAGGTAGCAATGATGGGACTTTGGAGACAAGGCTGGGAGACTTTAGGACGGGTCATTTTACAGGGAGACAGTTGAAAGAGAATTTCCTCTCATTAATTTTTAGAGACCTATTTTTACCTCATGGTTTTTCAACCTTAATCAATGTGCTTTTTTTTAAAGCAATAAAAAAGCATTTATTATGTACCAACTATATGCCAGGCATTATTCTTTTTTTAAAATTAATTTATTTTTTACTTTTAGTTTACAAGAATCAGTTCCACATTCCCTTGAGTTTAAATTTTTTGCCTCTCCCTCTCCTCTCCTCCCCCTGCCCCCCACCATGGCGGCATGCAATCAAATATAGGATCTGCAAATACTTTCATATTAAACATTAGTCAGGTTGTAAAAAAGGATTATAACCAATGGAATGAACAATGGGAAAGAGGAAACAAAACCAAACAAGAAAAAGAAAGAGAACAGGTAGTTTGCTTTAATCTGCATTCAAACTCTGTAGTTCCATCTCTGGATGAGGACATCTCATTCCATCGTGAGTCTTTTGGAGTTGTCTTATAACCTTGCATTGCTGAGAAGAGCCCAGTCTATCAAAGCTGGTCATTATACATATATTGTGTCTGTAATTGTGTACAAATTTCTCCTGGTTCTGCTCTTCTCACCTAGCATCAGTTTATATAAGCCTCTCCAGGTAAATATGAAGTCTGTCTGCTCCTCATTTCTTATAGCACATACATTCATGTACCACAACTTGTTTAGCTATTCCCCAATTGATGGGCATCCCCTTGATTTCCAATTCAATGTGCTTTTGTGTTCATCCTTACAGTCCCAAAGGTAACAGAGAAAATTTCCCCTCCATCTTATTTTATTGTAGAAATTAATTTTACTGATAGCTAACTATTTCAAGATACTTCTTGCTTCTCTATAAATCTGGACTTAATGAATTAGTTCTTAGGAGCAAAGATTTAGAGTTGAAGTAAACTTTCAAAGCCATCTATGACAACAACCTCTCTTTATAGATGAGGAATTTATAAATGAGATTCAGAGAGGTTAAGGGTCACACAGCTAATAAATGTCTGAGGCAGGATTTGAGCCTAGGTCTTCCTGACACCAAGTTCAGCACTCTACCCACTATATGTTACTATTTCTCACTGATTTCTGTTTAATTACATATACTTTGAACAAGCAAATGCTCAAAAGGCAAAAGTTCAAAAATTTGAAGTGTTATGGATTTGTTTAAGTAAGGTTTTTTTGTCTAGGAGTAGATAATTTCAGGTTCAGGTAGCATTGCCAAAACACTGATATCTTGGTAAAGCAGAGAAATACTGATTAATTTCCTGCCAACTTAACTATAGAAATGGGAAACCAATTACCCCTTTTGCATTAATTACTCATATTTGTAGTAATTTTTCAATATGAAAACAACAGGGTGTTCCCTGCAGTTCAGACAGGATATTCTGCCTTAGAGAAAATTTCATTAGATTGTAAATCATGCCATAATATTAGAGAGCTTCCATTAGAGTGGAGATCATCTCCCATTTCTAATTGAAATGCATCTTTTTCATTTAAATAGGCAATTTATTAATATGTCAACTATAATTTAGTTTGGATCACTTAAGATCTTTGTTTTTGTTTTTCTCCTAGGTCAAGAATTAGATTAAATGGCTTTTCTAAATTTATGATTATTTTATCATTTATTACTCTTATTCTTAAGTAAGCTTATATTCAATTGCCTTATTTTTGATCTCATTTTTTAACTGGTATATTTTCCTATGATATAATCTTTTATCATCACGCTAAAGATTAAGGGAAGATTTAACACATTTTCAGAGATGATGGGAAACTATTTTGAGGCCTTGAGTTATAATTTTTTTTATTTAGTAGTCAAAATCTTTGTCCATAGTTGCTGATATTATTTTTCACTGGTAATTCAGGATTTAGTCCCAGTCTAGTCCTTTTTGGAAAACTTTGCTTGGGCTATTGTCTAACTAGGTTCTCATTTATATTGATTTGAAATGAAAGTGTCAACATTTGTATTGATTTGAAAGATTGACAACTGTGCTTACTAATTTTTTATTTTTCTAGTTTTTAATCTTTTGAATAGACATTTTTTCACTGCCTCTTCTATTCAAATCTGAAGCCACTTGAACTTTGAAATATTTTTATAATACTTTAAGGATTTGTGATATAGTTGGTCTGGAAGCTCTACACAAACACACACACACACACACACACACACACTCACACCCCAAATGTGCACCCCTCTGTTAATTAGAAGACAATGACATTTAAGAGTAGTTCTGATAATTCGTTCATTAACCTGTAGCCAACCTATTGATGGACCTCTCTGAAATTAGTCTGTCAGTCAACAATCATTTATTAAGTACTTGTAATATTCCAGGGACCTTGCTAAGCTCTGGGAATACAAAGAGATGAAAGCAGTTTCTGCCTTTGATCAGCTTTTGTTCTAATAGGGGAGACATCACACACACGTAGAAGGAAGAGTAGTGAGGAAGACTCTAGCAGGTAAAGGGATAAGGAAAGTCTTTTTATAAAAGGTGTCATTTAAACTGCATCTTGAAGGAAGCCAGGGATTCCAGCAAACAGAAGTGAAGAGGGAAGGAATTCTAGAAATTGAGTATAGTCATAGCAAAGATATGAGGGTACACAATGAAGATAACATCTAGTAGGCCTGTGAAAATTGGATCGCAAAGTTCATGGAATTAAGTATAAAAAGTCTGGGAAGATAAAAAGGGACCAGACTGTCAAGAGTGCCAAATGTTAAGCCAAGGACTTTATATTTGATCCTGTAGAAAATTAGCTAACTGATCTTTGGACATTAGACATGTAGTCATTCTCTGGGCCAGTTCTTAAATTTTTTCTGCCTTCGTAAGATCTTTTAGAGTTTATGTTCTATTGGCATAGCCTGGAGAATGCAGGTGAGGTCTAGATTTTAAGGATGAATGTATAGGACTTTAGCGGAGGAATTTTGTTTAGTAATTGAAGAGCTATTAAATTGAACTTTTTTCTTTTGATTTCTTGGTATTTTTGATTTCTTGTTTTTTTCTTTCCTCTGTATTCAATTATAATATTATGAACAAAGGGAACTATTAATCCACAGTCTTCTGGACATGGCCCTTCTTTTTGACCATCTTTACCTCACTTGAAACTTGTACTTTGGCTATGACTCCTCCTTTCTCTTTCTGGCTTCATTTTTTATGTGTTATCTTACATCATTAGAATATTTTCTCCTTGAGGTCAGGGATGGTCTTCCTTTCTTGTTAACTAGCACCTAGTTAAGCTTGGTACATAGTAAGCACTTAAAAATGCTCTGTCTGTCCATCTCTCTGGCATAGAGTACTTATAAAATTGGCTGACTCACCATGCTATCTCTATTTAAGATTGTATAGGACTCTATTGTGTACACCATAATTTGAATCAACCCACCATACATATTTCTGTATATAAACTATTTTTCATGTCTTACATTGAGTCTACAAGTGACTTTATTGACCTCCTTTATGACAAAATGAATTATGCCCAGACCTCCTTTCCTTTCTCTATATTGAGCTGATTCTGTGAAAAAATATTCAGATTTCCCAGGCTTATACAATAGGAAGGTTGTAGTCAAGTACAAGACTGTGTTCAGCTAACTTGTCTTTTGTGTATCATATATCTTCAATAATCTAACCTGAAATAAATTCTCTATGAGTCAAATGGGGAAGTGTTTCATGTTGTCAACATCAAATATCCAAAAGTTCCTGGTAAATTCAAACTTGCTTTGAGTAGATCAATGGAACTAATTTTTATCCATTCCCAATGAGGGAGACAATTTTGGGCAGGGAAAAAGAACACTTATAATTGAATCAAGTTTATTTTACTCCATTGAAATACTTCTATAATTTTTAAAAGCATTTAGTCATTTTTGATGTATATTCTATTTGTGTGGTAATGGAAATTTCTACCTTAGATCAAAGAAGCCTGAATCAATTTGATTTATGATGGTCTAATTTTCTTGAACCAGTTCTTACTATAAAGTAGAAAAGTCCAGTTTAATCAACATTTTTTCTCCAATTCAGAGAAAACTGTAAATTACCAAGCCATATCAATTGCAAAACCTCATCAATTCACCCTTCACTAATTCAGCATTAGTGACAATTCAGAGAAAAGCTAGGTGGAAATTTTCTATTGCATTATTTATGGAGAATAGGGTTTTCAAGCAAAGAAAAGAGAATAAATAGAATTACAGGGGAAAAATATTTATCAATTTAAGGAAGCCTCATTTCCAAGCATGCATAGCATTCATCTACATGCTGACAATTGATGTGTGAACTGTAAGCCATTCTTATATATTCACTACATCATGATAATCTACAAGGTAACATTGCCTTGAAAAGAGAACTTCATAATCACACGATTAGACTATTCCTTAATTCAGACTGGCATTCCTCTTAATTAGCCTAAAATGGTAAAGGCTTATTCTGTTTAAAAACCAATTATGAAAGTGAATATTATATAGCTCTTTGGTTATGCTTCCCATATATACATTTCAATTGCCATAATATATTTTATCATTTTTACCATCTCTCAATTTTTAGGATTAAATAAGACTTTTCCACCTTCTGCATTCTCTCTTGGGGGTACAGCTGCAGGAGGTAGCAGGTTGGTGAGAATAGTTAAAGAATTCTGTACTTGTTTGGCGATAGAAAAAGAGCAATTATGCACTATTTTTGAGGAACTTATTTCCCCTCCTGATGTTGTATGTACAAGAGACACCTTGGGCAGCTGAATAGTGAAGCTGATAGAGTATTGAACTTGGAGTCAGGAAGACCTGAGTTCAAATCTAGCCCCATATCCTTATTAGCTATGTGACCTTGGACAAATCACAACCTCCATCTGCCTCAGTTCTCGGTTTTCTCATCTGTAAAAAAATAAAAAAGGATAATAATAGCACCCATTTCCCGATAGTGTTGTAAGGATCAAATGAAATAATATTTATTAGTACAGTATTAGCTCAGTTAGCACTTAGCACAGTGCCTGGCATTATATAAATACTTATTCCCTCCCTTTCCTCCCCTTATTAGATATGCTCCTGGCTAAGAATTTGTCATTTATTCATCTTAAGAATCTAAATCCTTTCTTTGACACCATCTTCTAAACCAACTCTTTACTTACCATAACTACTTTTTTCTTGTAAAGATCCTACCTCCAACTGGCCAGTAATAATGATAATGATATTCATGCCCCAAAGGCCTTCAGTTTCTTTCCCAGGACCTCGTAGTAATATTTCCTAGGTTCCTTCTTTTGCTACATTTGCCTTTGTGTGACTCACCTGAAATGAGTATTTGGTATCAGGTTTGATAAACCTTGATAGGTATAAAGCCAAGCATGAGCAGCTTTCCGGAGGACTGCTGCTGTGAACAGCTTTAAGGTTCTGATCACATAGTATAGGGAACTCTCTATTTATTCAGCAGTAAATTAAAGCAAAACATTCACAGAAACCAAAGTACAGCATTCATAATGTTATAACGTAACAACTTATCACTAAAGTGGCCACATAATTTTTACCAAAGTGGTCACATAGTTTTAAGCAAAAGATATCATTCAGTGAGTCCTTAACTCTATCATCCTTAAGAAGCAAGCCTCCCTCAGGAACACAAAGTACAAAGGTCAAAGTTCTCCACCCCTACGTCACATTGTCTTACTCTCTAGAGTACAAAGTTCTCCTACCCCACAGTAAATCATGATCTTCTCAGTCAGCACTAAGTGCCCAAGGAGAGGTCTTTTCATCTTGACTTGAGGCTGGCTCTCAGATTCCATGGTTCCTTTTAAATGAGTCCAGCTCCTACTTGAATCTACCCAATCACCACTAGGATTCACAGGTAGGCAGCTCTCAGATCCTTGTCCAGCTCCATATTGAAGCTCACAGTGTCCAGTCCACCTCAAGTCCTTCACAGTTTCTGTTTCTGGGAAGACAAAGCTTAACACAGGCAAAACAACATTCATGCACATTGCTGGCACCATCATCAGTTCATTATCTGACTGTGAAATCAACACAGACCCACATACGAGGTCTGAGAACTCACCACAAACCCATAAACAAGGTCTGAGAACTCAACACAAATAGTCAGGTATAGTCCCAGGTCCTCTGAAACCCTCCCCTAGGACTTCTGTAAACAGATAACAAGAAAATCCTCTTTCAAGGCTTCCAGTAAAGTCCTAGGGTTTCTGTACAAAGTATCACAAACAAAAATCAACACAAACAGAACAGACAAATGGAATGCCTGGCCACCACAAAGTTCTCCTTCTCAATTCTGCTCTCTGTCAGCTTGGGCTTCTCCTTATATATGGTCATTAGCTCCTCCCTGTTCTGCTCCTTCCTGTTATATCAGCAAGTTCTTCCCACTGTGGGTTTTACAAGTTCTGTTTCTTAACAAACACTTGATATAATCATGGGGAAAACTCAAAAGAAACTTGAACTGAGACAAGGTGCTAAGTACTTCTTTGCTTGCCATTACAATAGGCTTGATATAGGCCCAGAAACACAGGGCACCTCTTGTTTGCTCATGTCAAGCTGTCGTCATAACCCTTTACCAGAGAGTAGTAGCCAGCTACTTGTCCTTGTCTCTTCTTCCTATGGTCAGCAATAAATGCCTTTTCTCCTGAATAAACCTAGGGTTCACATCAATTCTTTACAACGAAAGTCAACCAAAAATGAAATTTGCTTCCCAGTAAGGTAGGAAGATTCTCATATTTTGAAGTTTTCAGTTATTTTGTATTTACTTATCTATTTCTTTGTTACATTCCCATATAGAATATAGCTTCCTTGAGGGCAAGGAAAATGTTTCATTTTTTCCCCTCAGTTGCGAATGTAACCATTTGTGGCCACTTATATTTTAGAATTGAATCCCGTTCAGGTATTGCTGTCTTTTATTAACAATCTTCAGTAATAGGGAAACCATAATTTCCCAAGGCAGCTATTCTTTTTTTGGGGTGGGGGGTGGTGGGGGGTAGTGAACTGCTGTTTAGGAAATTTTCCCTTACATAGTATCTCAAATGCCACATTACTGCCCTGTTCTGAGCATTTTCTCTGGCTGTGTCCCATGCCCATAATCCTCTTCCTTTTCATCTGTGATTCCTGGCTTCTTTCAAGTCCCTGTGACATTTCCACTCATTACAGAAAACATCCCAATACCTCTTGATTCTAGCGCCTTTCTTCTGTTAATTCTTTTTCTATTTAACCTGTTTGTAGCTTTTTGTACATATTTGTTTGTTTGTTGTCTCCCCCATTATATTGTTAGCTCTCAAGAATAGGGTCTTCCTTCCTTCCTTCCTTCCTTCCTTCCTTCCTTCCTTCCTTCCTTCCTTCTTTTTTTCTGCATCTCCAGCGCTTAACACAATTCCAGTGTTGGGCATGTAGTAGGCTCTTAATCCTTATTAATTGAATGCTATAAAATTTTTAATAGCCAGATTCCAGAGGAATGATGGTGATGATGCCTATATTAGCCACCTCCCCACAGAGAAGTGATAGATTCAAGGTACAGAATCAAATATATCTTTTTACATGTAGCAAATGTGGGAATTTGTTTAACTTCATTATGCCTATTTCTTATAGTATTTTGTTTTTCTTTTCTTTTTTTTTCCAGTGGGAAAAGGAAGGAGAGTAAATAAATGCTTACTAATTTAAATTTTAATTTAAATTTTAATTAATTAATTTTAATTTTAATTAGTTAAAAAACAAAACAGAAAGAAAAGAAAAACTTCAGTGGTATTATATTGCTTTTAGGATATAGTACCTGACATTCAGTGTCCTTATAATCTTCCAATTTACCTTTTCAGACTTACTTTATATTATTTTCCTTAACATACTCATTATTTTAACCAAATTGGACTGCTCATTGTTCTCTCAATTCAACATCCCACCTTCCAATTTTGCTGTTTTTCATAGACTGGTCCCCATGTTTGTTGCTACTATTAAGAAGCCTTAGATTGAATGAGGATTCTGGAAATGAGGTAGAATAAGATAGGAAATTGCCTGGCTCTCCCAAATTCCCCCCAAAACAATTTAAAATAATGGCTCAATATTAACTTTGACTGTCAGAAAAAATTAAAAGTTAAGGTAAAGCAGTTGTCCACCTAAGACCACTTGGGTGTACATTTGGAAAGACCTGACTTTCCAAGGTGGTAGTTTGGCCTGATTGAAGAGTAGATATCTCCATGCAGATACTGCTGAATTAACAAACAACAAACCCTGTGAACTGCTGTGTAGGTGGCAGCTTTGGAGTCAGAAACTTTCACCGTACAGACAATATGAGGGCCAGACAGTTGATTGGGGCAAAATTACAGGGCCCTTCACTTGTGTGGGATGTGGGGCCCATGTACTCTGATCAGACTGGTCTCAGACTGTGACTGTGGGTAAAGAATAATGAGCACACACTGATAAGTGCGGTCTTCAAGGGGTAGCAGGGACTGTGATGGCTGTGAGTACTTGCAGGAGACAGGAGTCCTTGGTTTTGGTTCTAGGCAAAGAGGTGAGCTAAATCTTTTAGCTACAGAAGGGACCACAGCAAGTAAGAGCACAGAGAATAATGTTGCTTGGAGTCTTGGATGTGGCTCAGGGATGGAGAGAATTACATGAGATCAGTCCCCCAAATAAAGCTCACATAACAATAGCAAGAAAAATTTGAAGCCTGAGACATTACCCTTCACACTTTGGGACTAGAGTTGACTCTAACGCAAAGTTAACAGACAAGAAATAAGCCACTTAAAAATGAATAGGCAAAAGAGAACCTGACCAGAGATAACTACTATAGTGATAGAGAAGACCTAGGTTCAAACTCAGAAGAAGATAGTGAAGGTAAAACAGCTACTCCTACTTCAAAGAAAAAAGCAAAATAGGCACAAGCCCAAAAAGAGTTCTTAAAAGAGCATAAATATCTTTAAAAATCACATAAGAGAATTTGAGGAAAAATTGGGGTTGGGGGGGAAAGCACTGCAAGAAAATCAAGATAATTATGAAAATAAAGTCAATGAATTGGAAAAAGAGATCCAAAAACTTAGAGAAGAAAATAATTTCTTAAAAATTAGAATTAGCAAGTAAAAGCTAATGATTTCATAAGAAACCAAACAATAACAAAACAAAATCAAAAGAACAAAAAAATAGAAGAGAATGTGAAACATCTCAGAAAAAATAACTAACATGGAAAGATCAAGGAGAAATAATAAAAAAATTCTTGGATTACCTGAAAATTATGATAAAAAAGAGTCTAGACACTATACTTCAAGAATTTATTAAGGAAATTTGCCATAGAATCTTAGAACTTAGAGTCTTAGAACTAAAATAGAGATTTATAAAATCCACTAATCAGCCACCTGAAAGTGATCCCAAGATGAAAACTCACAGGAACATGATAGCTAAGTTTCAAAGTTCCCAAGTTAAAGAGAAAATTCTATGAGCAAATAAAAAAAGAAATAATTTAAATATTGTGGAGCTACAGTCAGGATAACATAAAATTTAGCAGTTTCTACATTAAAAGACCAAAGGGCATGAAATATAATATTCCAAAGAGTAAAGTTGCTGGATTTGCAACCAAGAATAACTTACCCAGCAAAGTTGAGTATAATCCTGTAAGAAAAAAATGGATATTTAATTAATTAAAGGACTTTCAGGTATTTACAAAGACCAGAACTAAATGGAAAATTTGACCTGTAAGAATCAGGAGAAACATGAAGTAAACATGAAAGATCAATTTTAAGGGATTTAATAAGATCAAATTGCTTGCTTCTTATATAGGAAAACAATATTTGTAACTCTCAAGAATGTTATCATTACTTGGGTAATTTGAAAGAACATACACAGATAGGGGGCTTGGGATTGAGTTGAATATGATAGGGTGATCCCAAAAAATAAAATTGGGTAGGGGGAGTAAAATGGAGCAATTATTTCATACAAATGAGGTATGAATAGAAGAGACAGGAGCAGGTGGAGGTCTGGTAGTGCTAGAACCTCTTTATTCTCATCAGAACTGGGTTAAAGAGGGAATAATATAAATACTTAGAAAAATATCTTCTTTACTTCTAGAGAAATAAGAGAATGAGGTGATAGGAAAAAGGTTGGACTCTTAGAAGAGTATGTCGATAAAAAAAATAGGAGGTAAGTGAAGAGGATAAAGAAAGGATTCTTTTTTAAATTTTTTTTCTTTTTTTTCCTTTTTTTGCTTTTTTTGTAGGGCAGAGGGTAGAGCAATTGTTGTTAAGTGACTTGCCCAAAGTCGCACAGGTAATAAGTGGTCTAAGTGTCTGAGGCTTGATTTGAACTCAGGACCTCCAGACTCCAGGACCAGTGCTCTATTTACTGCTCCACCTACCCACCACAGAAAGGATTCTTTAAAGGGGTGTGGAGTTGGGAGGCAATGGTTGTAAGTAAATGACACATTTGAGGAGAGGTTGCATAAAAACAAAGAGAGCATTTGAAATGTAAAATGGATAATTATGATTACATCAAATACAAAAAGGTTTGTACAAACAAAACCAATGTTGGTAAGATTAGAAGGGAAGCAGAAAAATGAGAAAAATTATAGTTTCTTAGATAAAGCCTCATATCTCAAATATATAGAAAACTTTGTCAAATTTTTAAGGATATGAGTCACTCCCAATTGATAAATCATCTAAGGATATGAACAGGCAGTTTTTCAATGAAGAAGTCAAAACTGCATATAATCATATAAAATACTCTGAATCTTTATTGATTAGAGAATGCAAATTAAAACAATTTTGAGATATCATGTCATACCTATCAAACTGGGTAAAATGATAGAATGGGTAAATTACAAATATTGGAGGGGATGTGGAAAAATTGGGACACTAATATACTATTGGTGGAACTGTGAACTAATCCAACCATTTTGTAGAACAATCTGGTATTATACCAAAAGAATTATTAAACATGTGTATACATTTTGACCCAGACCTAATATTACTACTAGGTCTATTTCCCAATGTAATTAGGAAACAGGAAAAGAACCTCTATGTTCTAAAATATTTATAGTAGTTCTCTTTGTGGTGGTAAAGAACTAGAAATTGAGGGGATGCCCATCAACTGAGGAATGGCTAAACAAGTTGTGATACGTGATTATGATGGGGTGCTACTGTGCTGTAAGAAATGATGAGCTGGTTGATTTTAGAAAAAAACATGGCAAGTCTTGCATGAAATAATGAAATATGAATGAGCAGAACCCAGAGATTTCTGTATACAGTAACAGCAATAATGTTTGAAGAATAATTGTGAATGAACAAGTTATTCTGAGTATTATAAATACTCAAATCAATTACAAATGACCTATGAAGATGCCATCCACCTCCAAAGAAAGAACTGATAAATAAAAACATGCATGGAATAGTTTTACATATATTTATAAATATGTGTCAAATGGTAGCCTTCTCTGGTATAGGCAGGAGAGGAAGAGAAGAGGCAGCTCAGAACTTAAAATATAGCAAAAAAATTAAATTTAATTAAAAAAAAAGAACTTGGTATGAGGTTATACAGTTAATTAGTATCAGAGGCCAGATGATCTAGGTTCTAGCTCTGGCTCTCGCTATAAGTAGTTATATAACTTTGTGACCATGGACATTTTTTTCTGAGAGGATGCCTAAGGCTAGGCCTCCCCTACTGATATATGTGCTCTGGAACTCTTCTGTTGACACACATGGCCAGGATGTTTTCAGGAGGCTCTTTGATAAAAGACATAACCAATTTGACGCTTTTTTGTTGGTCTCCATGTGTACCACTTTCACTCTCAGTCTGGAATGAGAGAATGTAGCAAGGAGGACTGGTCACTGATTCAGGAAGAATGGCACACTCAATGGACTTTAAAAGAAATAATTCCTTTTAAGTTCTCTTGCTTGCCCTTTGCCATGCTGGTCAGGACTCTGAGCCTTTCCCTTGGACTTCCCATGAGATGGGGAGCACAATGTACCAAAGAATAATTATGAGAGATGGACTTTATTAGTGGGTTAGCTACTTTGGAAATTCCTGGCTTCTTAGTTACAACTCCTTGAAGGAGATGACCACAATTCTTAGAGTAGGCCATGCATGCTAGGTTTGCTAGAAGATAAAGATCTTGAGTGAAGTTGATAAGATAGCAGATGTAAGGTGACAGTGAAATGCTTGCTGATACTTTACATCCTAATACATGCTTGTGTATTTTTTGTGTTTTAAACATTTCTTTTTTGATAAATAAATAGATGTCCTATAATTGATAAGCTGATTCTTCCTTGGCAAGATATAACTTTGGGTTATCATTATATCAATTCCCACTCCTAGATCCCTAGACCTTGACTATATCACCCTGTCAGACTTTTAGGGGTATCCCTGAAGGAGTGATTCTCTTATACCATTGACTTTTTTTTAGCCCCTTTTACCTTAAGAATAGTTGGTATAAAACTTCACCCCCAAAGTTCATTACATACTCTGAAGCACAGGGAAGGGTGGCTCCAGATTAGAAAGAATATATGAGAAAGGAGTAACTCACAGCAATTGGCCACTGGAAACATTTTTCTTCTATTCATGGTTTGCTGAAGAAGCTCCATTCAGGTATGATCTAGTCTTTGCTGGGTTTCTTATAGAGCCATAAGTACAGTTTGTCCTTGGCTCCCAATGATGCAGACATTGCCATTGGCTGATCCTGGGACACCATTTGGCCCATCAGTGGAAAGATACTAAGTCCAGCATCCTCTGGAACCTTTGAATTTGGAAGGCTCTCCTTTTATTTGAGGAGAAAGAGAAAGATGTCACTTAGGTCACCAATGAAAAGATGGTGAGTTCAATATCCTCTGGAAACTTTGATGCTGGAAGGTTCTTCTCTGATGAAGTGGAGGTGTGGAAGTGATCTAGTTGAAACTGAAATCTCTTTTTTCCCCTTCCCCTCTCCCCTAGATCATTTAGAACTTCATACATTCCAGTTTCTGGAATTTCACTCCCCCAGCACCCAACTTGATCGAAAATTCATACACAATCTGTATGTTTGGTCAAATTTCATCAGCATATTCTAGCATTATTTATCATTCTAGTTCTCTAGCATTTCTACTTATGTAAGATCTTTGATTAATTGATTGAAACTCAATGCTTAAGTGTTCTCATGTATTTAAAGTATTTTCTACTCCAGTTACGCTCTCGAAATTTGATTTCTGCCAGTCACCTAATGCAAAGAGCCAGTGTTCTCTCCTATTGAGTGTGAGCACGTCTTTGGAAGTGATAGGACCTCCAGGCAATTCTTGATGTTTCTTCTCTCTTTTCTCCTTTGCCTGTCACAAGGCAAAGTAAAGTCTGTTTACTTGCACCTTCTTATTGGCAAAAACAAGGCAAATTGGCCAAGAGATCAAAGTTTGGGTGAGAAAGTCAACTGTTTTCCATGTCCCACAATAGGGCAAAGATCTTGGAGACAAGAGATCAGTGGAATAGGAAGGGGGAAACCAAGTCAAATGTTCGAAAGGAGGCAGCTGTTGCAAATTAAGAAGGCCAGTTATTTAAATGTATAGCACTAGTGAATGCATTGCACATAAATGAGCTAGATCCTATTGCTGAGCTTTTTCTCTGCCCTACCTCCTGTGCAGCTGGAAGTAGTATCAAATGGAGATTTGTGGTTATGGGAAAAGTAGTTAACATGACTTTGGAAAAACTTAAATTGAGTAGTTGCTGTGGGCGTGGTTCTGGTATATATAAAATGAAACTCGTATCCAAATAAATTGTCTTTCAGAATAACAGAAATCCTAGATAATGAGATTATGTCGTGGAAAACATTCCCAGCTTTTCTGGTGGAAATGTTAGTGCCCTGATGCAGAAGTTCTGACATTTTTATGAGAAAGCCTTTAGCAAATAATTATTTTAGGCTTTTTCTCATAGCTAGTATAGATCATATTTTCTCATTATTTTTGTTTGTGAAAATGGGGTTCCTGAAGGAGACAGAATGCCAACAAAGAATGAAATGGTAACTGATTTCATTGTAAAATAATCTCTTGTGATTTTCTAGTGGAGGTAGATAGATACCATTTAGGTTGGTGACTAATGCACATTTAAAATGACTTTTGTATGTCTCCCTAGTCTATTAATCTTCCACGTTAGTCAGTTTTCTTTATATCAGTGGAAGCTATTTTGCATGCCCGCCGTAAGACAGCTGCTTGAAAAATATAATAATAATTGGTCGACAACAGACATCTTAATGAAAAAGAAACAGCTCTAGGGTCATGCAGTTTCCTCTGAAATGAACTTGGGCATAACGCAGTTAAGTCAGTTTTCCCTGGAATATTATTAGGTGATTTAAAATAATTATGGCAACATTTGTGGGAAACTGGTGGCATTTTAAGCTTATGAAATTGTTTTTTAAAAATACAGAGAATGTAGCACTCTTGTTCCTAGAGGCTTCAAGCACTGAACCAAAGCTAATGACAAAAAGCTATCCGCTACTTCACCTGACAAACTATGATTTGCTGAATAAATTAGCATCAGGAGAAACTTGAGGCAACCGGGATGCTTTGTCATACAATATTTGACAGTGGTCATTTTTTATTTCATTTCTTTTCCTACTCAATGTGGCCTATTATGGATTGTTAGAAATGAAAATGATTGAGTCAGAAATTATTAAATCCTTAAAAAATTATATTTTTTCTGGTTTCTATAATAGTCCCTATGATTTGGACGATCCTATATTCATGTTACTTTGTCTTTCTATCTGATGCTTAGCTGACATGGGGTGGTTTTGAGTAGTATAGAATAGTTTTGATATCTTAGTCATTTGACCTTCACAAGATCGTATGACCATAGATTTTGAACTGGAAAGGACCTTAAAGGTCATCTGGTCCAACCTCCTCATTTTATACTTGAGGAAACTCCCAGTTCACGGTGAGGTTCTCCATGTGCTCAGATTTTCAGATGATAATTCACAAATGGCCTCAGATAAGCCCCAGAGCACTAGGAGGTCTGCACATTAAAGTGTGCTTTAAAGAAAAAGAGACTGACCTGTCAACACTTGAAAAATAAAATGTGTGAAAGAAAGGGCATATTACATGGACCTTCTGACCCCACAATACCTTCTGACCCCACAATAACACTTCTAGGGCTGTACCCCAAAGAGATCATCAAAATAGGAAAAGGACCCACATGTACAAAAATATTCATAGCAACACTTTTTGCTGTGACAAAGTATTGGAAATTGAGGGGATGCTCATTAATTGGGGAATGGCTAAACAAGTTGTGGTATATGAATGTAATGGAATACCATTGTGCTATAAGAAATGATGAATAGGCAGATTTCAGGAAAACCTGGAAAGACTTATATGAACTGATGCTGAGTGTGGTGAGCAGAAGGAGAACATTGTACATAGTTACAGCGACATTGTACAATGACTGACTTTGATAGCCTTAGCTCTTCTTAGCAATGAAAGGTTCTAAGACAACTCCAAAAGGCTCGTAATGGAAAAAGCTGTCCACATCCAGAGGAAGAACCTAGAGAAAGAGTCTGAAGGCAGATCGAAGCATACAACTTGCTCTCTCTCTTTTTTGTGTTTTGTTTCTTCTTTCTTGTGGTTCATCCCATTGATTCTAATTCTCCTTTACAGCAGCACGACTAATGTGAAAATATGTTTAATATGAATGCTTATGTAGAGCCTATTTCAGATTGCAGGCTATCTTGGGGAGTAGAGAGAGGAGAGAGGTGGAGAAAATTTAAAAGTCAAAAGCTTGTGAAACTGAATGTTGAAAACTAAAAATAGATTAATTTAAAAAAAGAAAAGGCACATTATAAAGAGTTTGACGTGCAGCTGTTAATTGAGTTAGTTTTTCTATTTATTAATTTCTATCATCTCTCTCTCTTTCTCTTATCTATTATCTATCTTATAGGTGCTGCCAATGGATAATGAACAGAACCCAGAACTGAGTAGAGTATTGGGCTGAATTGCTTTTGGGAAACTGTACAATGCTTTCAAAGATCTTCAAATCACTCATTATTAGTGAAGTCTAGCTTTCTATTGCCAATATTCGCCAAATGATACTATACAACTGAGTATCATGAACAGAATGCTGCAGGAAAAATCAAAACTGCAAGTAAGACAAAAGGGAAAAAACATGAGTGTGAATAGGTAGCAGCAAATTATCAATGATGACTTGATTCAAGAAGGTGTAAAACACATCAATGAAGTGGAAAAGGAGGTAATCTGGTTAAGCAGCAGGAATGAGACATGAGAAATAAAAAACCCAAAGAGTATATTCATTTTCCAAAATTTTTAAAGAAAGAGAGGAAGGTCTCACATGTGTTGAGTGGATCCTCTAAGGAACACTTACAGAAAAATAGCAATAGAAATTTCATAAGAAGAGAAAGTGAGAGGATTTAATCTGTAACAATGAGAAGAAAATATCCACTCTGTTGAAATCATGGATTCATCAAAGTGTCACAAGATAGTTTAAATGAAGTCTGTCTGTGAACTTGGATGGGAATAAAACTATATCTTTACTTCAATATAATTGTTTTCCTTTGTAATTCTGTCTTTTATTCAGTTACAAATACTATAGACTTCACCCTACTATCGAAGGAATCCACAACACTCAAAAGGATAAAAAAGCTCTGCTTTAATAGAATGGTTAGATTGCCAGATGGCAAACTAGCCAGTTATAGAACTGGAGAGAAGGTGCGTAAATGATCTTTCCTAGTATACTATCTTCCCTTATCATGAGTGAAAAGCCTTGGGTTAGATGAGACTATTGAGGATTTAGTGAGATAAATGGCTGCTGAATATAGTGAAAATACAGTATGTAGTATATACTATTTATAATGCTATAGTCGAAAGGGAAAAATACACCATTGTATATCCCTACTACAGTGTCGAGCACTCTGCTAAATGCTTTGCAAGTATTATCTCCTTTGATCCTCACAGCAACCTGAAAATTAGGTGCTGTTATCTATATTTTATAGCTGAGGAAACTCAGGCAGAGGTTAAGTGACTTGCCCAGGATCCCACAGCTAGTCAGTGCCTGAGACCATATTTGAAAGGTCTTCCTGTCTCCAGGCCCATAGTTCTCTCCACTGTGCTAACTAGCTGCCTCATCCTAGCTGGGGTCAGGGACAGGTCTAGATGGAAAGTGTTTATGCACTTCCCTCCTTATGTCCATTATGCATGATATAAAAAGAAAAAGTTCTAATTTAGCTAAAATCTGCAACTTTAGTCAGTTGCTTTAGAAATAATAGTTATGGTGAAACTACAGTAACAAAAATCCAATATGATAATACATTAAAATTATTTCTAATAAGAGCCTACTTTAACAAATCAATAACAATAATATTCATGGTTACCTCTGTCTTCAACTAGTCTCTGAGTAATGATGATGATGATGATGCTAATGGTGATAGCTAGTATTTATTTAGTGCTTTGAGATTTGCAAGGTGCTTTATATATGTTAATTTACTTCATCCTCTTGACAACAATCTGAAGTAGGTGTTATTTTACCCATTTTACAAATGAGGAAACAGAGACACAGAGAGGTTAAATGACTTGCCCAGGAATGCTCAGTTAGAAAGTTATCTATCTGAGGCACAATTAAAACTCAGGGCCTCCTAACTCAAGCGTTCTGTGTGCTGTGCCACCTAGCCATCTCTTGGTTTGTATGATTATATCTGCATACATGAATTTAAAAAATACCACAGTTAAGATTTTTGGTGTTCTTCTAGTTCTGCATTCTTTTATTTGCCATATTTCATATGTGTTTTTCTATTCCATTTGTCATTTTAAGTAGCACTGCTGTATTCTATTATGTCGATAGAATACAATTTGTTCAGTTATTCCCTAACCTTTGGACATTTTGGATGTTTCCAGTTATTTAATACAACAGGCTTATTATTAATGTGTATATTATGAAGATGTACATAAAACATGTTTTCAGTCTCTAAAATAGCTATAATTTTGTTATAAAATTTATTATACAATGACATGTGAGAAGGAAGAATAGACACTAGGGTCTTTTTTGCTGAAAGAACTTATATGCACATTATATAAATTTGGGTAATGAGCTGCTTCTCAAAAATTTATTCTCCAGATAATGGAAATTAAGGCATTTAGGTAGCACAGGGCATAGGGTGCTGGGCCTAGAGTTAGGGAGATCTAGGTGTAAATCTGGCCTTATTAGCTGTGTGACTTTGGGCAAGTCATTTACTATCTGTTTGCCTAAGTTCCCTCAACTGTAAAATGGGGATCATAATAGCATCTACCTCCTTGGGTTGCTGTGAAAAATCAAATGAGATAATATTTGTAAAGAGCTTATCAGAAGAGTGATTGGCACCTAAAAGGTGTTATTTTAATGCTAGCTACTACTATTATTATTATTATTATTGTTAGCACCATTATCATCATCACCACCTACCCTTTCAAACACTATAGCATGATCTGCAGAGGGAGTATTTCCTCTACTCTCTATGCTAACCTCATGGCACCTGGTAAATTTATAGCATCTGGATCTCACTTAAAGAATCACCCCAAAAAACTATCTCTAGTTTCTGAGAACTCTGTGAGTTCACACCCTTTCCAACCATAAAGCTCATGTGCCCATTTATGAGTTTGTTTGCCAGTCAACCCAATTAGTTCAAACCAAATGATATTTTAAAAACTACCTAGTAGATAAAAGAAAAAAAATTGCTTTATGTATGAATGGAGCATACTTCCACAGTTGACCACACTGTCAGTGGGGTAGGGCATATATGTATAGAATGTGTAGGCTCAAAAGATGTAGGCCTTTTTATAAAGGGCACATATATAAAGAACATGTGTGACCAGAGAACACATTTAAAGGGACATATGTCTGGAACTAGCACAATTAGGGCACATCAATGGAGGGACGGCATATGAGGCATATATGACTAGGGTAAAATATACCTCTGATATTGCATAACAGTTTACATTCTTTAGTGATACTGTTATTCTTTGTTACTTTCTACTTGGGAATAAATTGGAAATTACATCTCTGATTTTTATTGGGCATTGAATCATCTCTCCTGTGTATTGTATTTCCACTCTCCATTGCCTTGTTTTTACTGGTTTTGTAGTTATTGAATAACTTTCTACTACCTTCTATGGTGCTTCAGATATTTAACTTTTCATAGATAGCTGTTTCTCTTTGCTACTATCTATTGAGTTGTAATGGTTAGAAAGCCTCTCCTTGACAGAAGAGGCTTCTCTCTCTCTTTAATGAATAATTTCGGGCAGTGGTGTCAAACTGAAACAGAAACAAGGGCTACTAAGTCACAATAAGGATCTATGCAAGCTGCATATTGACTTAGAAAATTATATATTAGTATAAGCTATGTTCCATTATATTTTTATTGTTTTGTTAATTATTTCCCAATTACATCTTAATCTGGTTCAGGCTGTACTAGGCACAACACACAAGTGTTGCAGGAGTTATGTGGCCCATGGAAATGTTGGACAACTCTTATTTAGAATCATGAGCAATCTCACCTACCTGGGCAACCAGCAAAAGCCAGCAGAAGTTCTCAGGCTAAGACTGTTTATTTTTGGATTATTTTTCTCCTCATGCTGATTTCAGGTTTTTCACTGGGGGATCATAAAATTTCTCTTAACTCCTGTCATATCTCTTATGGTGAATCCTCAAACCAATTTTTAAGACTCTAACTAAAAGGAAAAAAACAAACAAAAATAAAAGAAAACAAAGCTTCCCTTGTCCCTATGATTGCTCTTGATCCTGCAAATGAAGTTAGGGACAAGAACTAAAAGGGCTAAGGTCTCAGCCTCCATCCTTTCCTAGATTTCTCTCTATATTTCACATATCCTCCAGTAACAAAATGCCTAACTTTTATGAGATATTTTGGCTTATACAGATCTTAGAGTTCTTCCTCTACTAAGTATTTAATTAATATGAAACAAATGTAACTCATTCAGCAGTAAGGGACACAAAAATATATTTGTGTAAAAATAACTGAATTTTGCAATCAATTGTCACATGATTTTTCACTACTTTTCCTTGAGATCGAGAGGCCTTTTTATAAAACTAAAACAAATGAACAAACCAAAATCAGTATATTTCAAGATATTATCTTATTGCCATGAATATAATATTATGTTACACAACTTCTAAACTCATTTGTAGTCTAATCAAAGTGTTTTAAATTTTTTTTTTATTATTTAGTTATCTGATTATGTTTCCTCTGCTTTAGTTACATCCCAAGGGCATTTCTTCATTCCTTTGATGTTTTTATATGTATTTCTTTTCATTTTTGTAATTGAGTACCTGTCCACTCTGAGTAATATGGTACAATTTTAAAAAGGCACTTAACATACAAAGGAGAATCTGGCCATAAGGGAGGAAGAGCTACTAAGCTTCAGGGGCAATGGGACTTAATAAAATAGATGGAAGCTTTTCAGTGATAACTGAGAGACAAAGAGGTTGAACAAGACCTGAAACTGAAAACTTGTTTAGTGATTGAATTGGGAGAAAGAATGTCCTCTCATGTTTGCTATCAATTACACAGAATATATACATACATAAATATGTAGCATTTATATGTGTACATATGTATATATGTTTGTTCTTTGTTGTTGTTATTACTTTAATTATGGCTTAACCTCTGTTTGCCTTAGTTTTATCACCTGTAAAATGGGGATAGCAATAGTACCTACCTCTCACGTTTATTGTGAGGATCAAATGAGATAATATTCATAAAGTACTTAGTACAGTATCTATACACATAGTATATACATTAGTACTATACTGTTATGGGAATCTGAAGATCTTCCCTGCCCATAGGCCCTTTGCTAAAGTGGCTATGTGACTCTGAGAAACTTCCCAGATTTGAAAGTATATTCTGTTCCCTAATAGGCTGAATGTGGTCACGTAGAGCCTGTGGCACCAGGCTTGTTTTTCGGGAATGCTCGCTCCTTGTAGCTTTGTGATTGGGCAGTGGGTCAAGAGGGCTGTGACATTCTCTGAGCCAGGAGAAGGCTATATATACGCCCTGATGTGAGGTTTTGGTTTGGGGCTCACTTTGAGAAGAGTTGTGTGATTTGGCCAGAGAAGACTCTGGGAAGCCGTTGAGTCCCCCGGCTTTGAAAAACCAAGATGTTGATGCTTCCCTCACTGGTAACTGAATAGGTAACTGATGCTAGGTCAGACACTGGAAGCCGTCTGATGATCTGTTTCTCTGTCTGCTTGTAACTTGTGATTGCATTCTCTGAAGCTCAGGATGCTGACTTTTTCCCCTGAACTAGGTAAATGATATATGTTTGATTGATTAAAGTAAGATTGTTAACCCATTTTGAGTTGCTTTCCTTTAGAAAAGCAGATCCAAGAACCTGTGCTAGCAGCTATCCTGGGTATGCTAGGGTGCTTGCTGATACATATGCACATAGTAAGTACTATATAAATGTAATTGAGGGTGATGAAGAAGGAAATATAGGGTAGAATTGAGTCATGTACAAGAAGGGATTTAAGACTAAGGAGATCTGAGAAGGAGTTAGGGGAGGCAAAATTCAATCCAATAGACATTTACCTGATACTTACTGTGTGTCAGGCCCTATGTTAGGTAGTTGGGACCTGAATTAAAAAAAAAAAAGACAACCCCTAACCTCAATGAGCATATCAATCAATCAATCAATCAACAAGAATAATTACATGCTTATTATGTGTCATGCATTTTGCTAGGCAGTAGGGATACAAATGAATAAATGAAATCATCCCTACTTGGAAGAAGTGGAAGGAAAGTAAGCTTTCTTGTGGTGAATACAAGTACATGTATGCAGAATAAAATATAGAGGGAATAAATACAAGAGCACAATGAAGTCTGTCAGAGAGGTCACCAGGAGGTAGGAGATAAGAAAAGGCTTAATGTAGAAGGCAGTACTTGTGCAAAGTCAAAAAAGATGAGAGGGATTCTATGCAAAGGGAGCATATTATAAATATTGAGGGTAGCCCAAGTAAAGACACAGTCTGAGGTGCCATCTATGAAAAACAAAGAAGGGTAGTATGGTTGAACTTCAGAATTTGAATGTAGGAGAGAATAATGATTTTTAGGGAATTATGTCACATAGGATTTTAGAATATAAACAGATATGTTTAATATTTCAAGCAATATGGAGCCATTGAAACTTATGTAGGGTATGGGAGAAGGGGATAACTCACAAATAAGTCAATACAAGGTAATCTAAGAAGATACCAAAAAGTAAAAGTGAGGAGTGAGTAACTTCTTGACATGACAGTAGCTTGTGTGAAAGAACAAAGACAAGAAATGGAATGGTGAGTTTGGAGAACATTAAGTATTCCATTTTGACTGGAACAGATGGAATGTAAGAAGGAATAAGATGAAATAAGTATGGAAAGGATGATTAGAAACAGGTTGTGGAGTGCTTCAAATGCCAGGTTGAGGTATTTTTATTCTATCCTGGATCTAGTAAGGTGTCACTAAAGGTTTTCAAGCAAAGATGTGACATAACCTTTTCTTTTAGAAAAGGAAGATTCTTTTAGCAGCTGTATGGTGGATGACCTGAGGAAACTAATGTCTAGAAACAGGGAGGCTATTAAAGAGGTAATCCAGGTGAGAAGTGGAGGCAACTAAGTAGTGTAATGAATAGAGTGCTAGATATGGAGTAAGGAAGAACTGAGTTCAAATCCTAAGTCAGACACTTTAACTGTGTGAATCTGGATAAATTATTTAACCTCTGTGTTCTTTACTTTCCTCATCTATAAAAATGGGGATAATCACAGCACCTAATTTGTAAGGATAAAATGAGCAAATATTTGTAAAGCTCTTTGCAAACCTTAAAGGGCTATAGTTGAGAGCCTGAACTAAGGTAGTTGCTGCATAAAGGGAAAGAAGGAGAAAGATTCAAGAATTATGGAGGTAGAATCAACAAAACTTGGGAACTGAGTGGATATGTGGGATGAAACCAAGGGAAGATTCTGGATGCCTTTGATATTGAGAATCTAGATGATTAGAAGGATACTGATATTCTGAATAGAAATAACAAAGTTTAGAGGAGGGATGGGTTTGTACCTGTTGAGTTTAAGATGTTGATGGGACAGCTTGAGAAGATGTTGCCACTGGTAGTTGGTGGAGCTTAGAAGAAAGATTATATTTGATATATAGATTTGAGAACATCTGCATAGAGATTACATTTAAACCTGAAGCACTGGAACAAAACACTGGAGCAAAGTCCCACTGTCCCATGCTATTTAAAACTCTACCTGAAATGATTGTACCTTAAATATTTACTCTCCTATCCCTCTTTGACCAGACATCAGTTTCCTTTACCATCAAGCCTCTCTTCCTCCACTGTTTGAAATTTTACAAGGAAATATTTCATGACTAGAGCTTTTAAATATACATCAATATAACCTTTTAAATCTTAGACTCCGGAGACTCTAAATAGGGTTAAAAAGATAATCATGTATAAAAGTTAGAAATATGCACAACCTTCCCTTCTCTGAAAATATAAAATCACTTTAGAAAAATGTTTCAAAGTTGATTTTTCTTCCCTTATGACTTTAAAACTAAACCTGCCTTTGCAGGCAAAAAATGAATTTTTTTTTATACAGTGAAGAGATGATAAAAAAAAAAAAAGGGGATTTAAAGCCCTTAATTTTAACTATGAACATGTAGCCCTGCTATATATTAATCTTTTCTATCATTTCTATTATCAAAACTTAAATTGTCACAGAATGTCAGACAGATTTTTATCTCTCCCTCTATGTGCCAGGCAGGTAGCTGACTCTTGCTCCCCAAATATATGTCATTTTCTATGATGAGCAACTATTGAATTTGATCTGAGATGTAATAGGGGACTTAGCACCTTCTTCCACAAAAGAGTTTCTCAATATAGCCTTTGCTTTTATCTGCGTTGGGGAGCTGGCCTGAAATCTAGGGGAAATAACAGCTTTCTATCTCTTGAATTATGACTTTGATAGACTAAGGTTAAAATCTTGTCTTGTTCCATCTTATTAGAAATAATATCTGTAACTCTTCATCTATTTTTTTTTGCTGTGGCAAACATCCCACATAGATAATATGAAAGCTATTTCTCATAGTCTTTACATTAAAATGGCAATTATTTAGTAGTTTGTGTTTTTTGGTTTTGCTCCTCATGATACAACAGCATTAAAAAATTCCTGCACCTGATACCTGGGAGAGGGAGTGGTGATCTAGTGAGGGAAGTCCAGGACAACTCACATTGCAACACATGTCTTCCATGGATAACTATTGTCACTGTAGATGCTACTCAAACTTCCCGATTTTTTTTATAGTTACAGAGGAATGAGAGGTTTCTTTCTGGGTGGGAATGACGATAACTCCAACTATAGAGATATCTTTATTGGGACATGACAGGTAGTGTGCAGAATGATTATTTGGAGATAGTCCCCACCTCCTCTATGATTTTAATAATCTCAACTATTCCAGAGACCCTCTGACAGTCTCAGTCGAGCATGGTCTTGCTGGGATGCCTAGAGTCTAGAGACAGAAAATTCTTAGGCATCTGTAAATGTCATTATGTTTCTCTAGGTGCTTTGTATTTCTACTGTAGCTATTCCTGGGAAGCATCTTTCAGCTTCTAGAGATTTATAGGAAGTCCTCTTAAAGGTCACTTTACATCAAAGTGAGCTATGAGGTTACCTGAGCATGTCTGCAGTCCCAGCAATGAGCATGTATGATGCTGTTTTCTCTATTTCCATTTTCTCTTTGTCCTATGATTCCCCTCTTTTCTCTTCTTCCTTTTGCTTCTTTTCTCCTCCACTCCCTTCTCATTTTCTCTCTTGCTCTTTCCGATTTCTTTCCTTCCTTTATTATCCCTTCTTTTCTTCTTTACTTCTTTCCATACTACTGTAGATAATGAATGAATGAATGGACAAAAAAGCATTTATGAAGCACTTAATGCCAAGCTAAATACTAGGGATATAAACATGAAAACAAAGACAGTTCATTCATTCAAGGAGTTTACATACCAGTAGGAAACATAAACCACATAAATGGGGCTGGTGGCCAAGGAGGGATATTTGTTTTGGAAAGTCAAAGGGTTGATGAGTAGAACCATAGAGGAGTCAAATGACACACTCTTTTTAGGAGCAATGACAGTTGATTGGGCTGTTTCTACTTCAAGAACTACAAGGTTGTTGTTGTTGGGGGCAGTCGTTACAAAAAAAGGTGGGCTATAAAGTGAAGATTCAGGATCCATGTATCCATGTATCCATCCATGATGTCATACTGCTTGGTGCTCATCTAATTGACATTTGCCAGATGGAGGTAATGACAACAAAAATGGGAATTTACTCCATAGACTTATAGGATCAAAGATTGAGAGATGTAAAAGAATTCAGAGGTAATTTAATTCAATCTCATTGTTTTTACAGAAGAGGAAAGTGAGGCCCAGAGAGGTTGTCGTCTTCTCTAACTGGTTTTGACTGAGTTAGTCTCTTAGTAGTTTTGGTTCAATATTTGAACAAAATGAAGCACTTACGTAGGTAATTTAGCAAAAAGAGATTTGCTTAAACATCTTAGGAAAGGAATACTTGAACAGGATAGGCATTGAGGGACACTTGGAGGTGATTCAACTATGTAAAATTCCCTTGTTTGAGTTACCCATCATGATTTGCCAGCCAGGCATTAGAATGCTCTTGTTGCTCCTGCTTTCAGGCAAAGAGGAAGTGGTGTCAACAATTTAAACTTTTAATCCACTGAGCCAACCATGTTTTGAGGAATGTCTCAGTATTTTTAAAGGGAAAAAACAACAGTCTAATGCAGAATGAAAGGGCTTAAGATATTGCTTTATCCACACTAGACAATATATTGGTTTTTTTTAAATATATGAATGTTATTATTATTATTATTTTTTAAAATTAAATTGATTCATTTACTTTTAGTTTACAACATTCAATTCCACAGTCCCTTGAGTTTCAGATTTTCTCCCCCTCTTTTCCTCCCCTCCCATCATAGCAGCATGCACTCGATTATAGGATGTACAAATATCTTCACAGGCAATACATTGTTATAGAATAAGTCTGTAAGATGAAGGTTTGATGTTTGGAAATTTTAAAAAACATCCCTCTGGTAAGAATTGGATTTAGCTGGTGTGTTGCTGTATCTAGTTTTACTTGTAATTAGTGAAACCATCTGCTTCATAATGCCATCCATCAGGAAACAAGGTGTATAGTCCTGACTCTGCATGTATCATCACTCAACTATGTGTATGAACAGACTTCAGACCAACCAGACTTTGTCATCACGCTGGTCTTTTTGCTTGTGCTGGTCCCTACAGATAATGGTAGCCATGGTGGTAGCAGGACCAGTAAATGCAAGGGCTCCTAAGAAAACATACCCAAGGATCAAACTCTCCTTTTTCCCCCCTTCAACATTTTTATTCCACAATATGTCTGTTGGAGAGCCCTGAAAAGTATAAAATTTTCTTTCTTTATGAAATTTTGCTTTTTTCACATAGGAATGTTCTTTATATAACATGAAGCCTGAGGGTGGGATTGAATTTGTTTAAAAAATGTTTTTTAAACAGTAAAGATTTGAGAATTCTGCATTCACACATTTTTACAGATTAGCATCCACACCCTTCTCCCCTTTGTTGAATTTTCCTGTATATTTTCGAGTGTGTGTGTGTGTGTGTGTGTGTGTGTGTGTGTGTGTGAATAAGACACAGTCTCTTGCTCAGAAATGGACATAGAAAAGGATGGTAGCCAAATTAAGTGAGATTGGCTCCATCTATATTTTGCCAGGTTGCCTTGAGAACTGTTTCTGATTTCTAGAGTAGCACTCTTCCCATCTCCAGTTAAAATATATAATAGATTATGCTCCTCATTCCCAAACTCAAAACATGCTTCCTAAATTGCTTTAGTAATGAAACAATCTATCTGATCCTGACAAATAGAAGCAGTAATAGAATATACATGATAGGAATATATCTTGGCTTTTTCCAAACAATATTCAGTGTTCTTGAAAGCTAACTCTGCTTTGCAGCAGAATTTATACGTATAGTTAACACATTTTTCCCCCCTGAGATATCAGTGTGAGAGAGCAGAAAGAAGTCTTTCTTTTTCTCCCGTACCCCATAACATTATTATTAATATAAGGAAATACTTGTTATTCATAAGTAGGTCTGTGTGTGTATATGTGTGTATATATGATTTCCTTTATAGATGTATCAGAAAGGAGATTCTTATTTCTAGACCAATAACTTTCCTCTGAATCTCCATTTAATTGCACCCATTGGATGCATAAAGGAAGTATTGCAGAATGCATAGGGTGCTTATCTTAGAAAGAAGACCTATATAGCTTAAAATCTGACCCTTACTAGCTGTATGCCAAGTCATAACCTTTATGTGGTTCTGGCAACTTACTGGCACTTATTTACTAAGTAATATATGGGCTGTGTTCTGCCTTGGTGGAAGAAGTTCCTACACCAGGAGTTTCCTATGCTGATGCAATAGCAAATCTTTTCATATTCATGTGTATTGAATCAAATGAAGAATTCATTAATAAAAGTAGCAAAGTGCCAATGTATCTCCACCATTGTGTTTGTCTCTCAGCTCAACTAAATCGCTAACTACTGCTTAGCAAATGCTTAGCAAAAACTGCCAAAATCTGAATAAGGATCCCTGTTGTTGGAGTGTCATCATCTCCAAGTGATTTGAATTACTTCTGGTGAATGATGTTTTAAGCCTTCAAAAATAAGCAAGAATTCAGGTCAGACTGAATACACATCAGAGAGCTTTGTTGAGGACAGACACTCAGGACAGAGGACAAAGGAGCAGGCTACCTAATGGGAGGTGATTGTGGTTATATGTGAGGGGCAGCTAGAAAAAACAGGAAGCATCAGCTCCTTTTTGCCTAGTTATAGCTGACTCCACAGCAATTTGTGTCCACCGGAGTCTGGATGTCAGCACATTCTTTCCCTCCCCTTTCCAGACTCACTGGTCATATTAGTTTATCATCTGTCCATCATTTACCCCACCTCCCCTTCCCCCAGCTCAGACTAACCACCTGACTCATCAGAAGGGGCCATAATGCAAAACTGCAATCTTCAATAAGATTCTAACAATATTCTTCCTTTTCCAAAAAAGGGCTCTCTTATTAGTTGGTGCTCTCCTAATCAATGAAATAGAAAGATGAGGAGCATTCATGCATAAATTATTTAGAATAGCCTCTAAATCTTCAGTGAGTATGCTTCTAAAACTCTAACATTATTAACATGTGGACCTGAGGAAAATTTAACTACATTGTTCTGAAGGCCATGTTCTCACACAAATATACTTTTCTGTAATGATAATTCTAGATAATTTACTTCTTTAGTTGCTTAGCTTAGAATACTTTATGTTTCTAGTTATGCTCAGTTTAAAATTTTGATTTTATGTTATTTTCATTGTTTTTAGATTTGGAATTAGGATTAAATGGTTACAGGGTTAATGCCCGTCTGATATATTTCTTGATTTCTTTACTGCTGAAGAGACTGGATCTCTGTGCTTGACTGTTCCTTCTGTTAAAATGTCCTCCCCACCAACTTTGCCTAATTCCTACCCACCTTTCAAGTCCTTGCTCAAATGTCACTGACTCCATAAAGTTGTCTCTGATTCTCCCCAGAAAGAATTAATCTTCCACTCCCCAGAACTATGTACTGAAATACTTAAAGCATCCTGGATTTTGTCATTGTGAGGAACTACCTTATACAGGAAGGTCATCTACCAATTCAAAATGCAACCTGTTTACACTTGACAGGGAAGTGCTTGAGGCACTTACAAGATAAGTTACTTGCCTAGAGTCACACAGCTAGCAAGTAGCAGAAAAAAAAATTGGAAGCATGTGTTCTTGAGAGGTTAGTATAGAAGTTTCTCCATTTCAGCGGGCTGAACTATGTAATCCTTACTTTCATCTCTCTCATTGAGCTTTCATGTACTATCTTGATTGCGTCATCTTCCTTATTAGTTCTTAAACTCTTTGGAATCAGGAACCAAATCTTATTCATTTTTGTATCATCATAGCACCTGGTCTTGTATCTAGGATGTGGTCAATAAATAAATGTTGAGTGAATTAATGATTTTTTAAGTAGATCTGTGAATTTATTAGTATAGTGAGGTGTCAGTGGGGAATTTTGTTTACCATTTGCAGAATGGCACTTTCTCTGCAGTTTCTAGTCTTAAGAGAATAGCCTGCAACACAAAGGTTAAGTGACTTGTCCAAGGTCACATGCCCAGAGGGAGACTCTGAACTCAAGTCTTCTTGACTCTGAACTCAGATGTCTAGCCACTTCTCTGAGCTACCTTTATGATGAAAATTTACTTTTTCTTTTAATACTTAAGGACTGTTTTACTTATGATACTGAAGCTTTAAATCACAATGTTTTCTATGATTCCTCCTTTCCCTTACCTCCCATATCTAAATCTTTGTTGTTATTGTTGAAAATGGAGGTTTTTGTTTTTGTTTTTTTACTATTTTTATTATTAATTTCACCTTATTTCACTTGTAAACATTTTGTAATTCACAATGGCATGGATATTTAAATGTTAATTGTCCTTAGGGTTTGTTGGTTTGTTTGTTTTTTGGTGAAGTTTATAGTGTAAACATATTGACTTTTAGAAGAAGATGACCATTTCAATGCTATTCAAATGAAAAAAGAGCTGTGCATGCTGCATATAGTAGGCCCTTAATAAAAAGATGTTTGATTGAATTAACACTGGAATAGTACCAATCAATAAAACAGCATGAATTCTATAGCTCCCAGTAGAGAAAAGTATCCCAGAGCTTACAAGATGGCAATTAAGCTTTGTAAGCATGTCATGCCAAATTGTAGTTCGGAAACATTTTTTTATGCAAAGTATGCTAAATTTATGGATCGAAACATTTGTAAGAACTATACAAATCTAAGTCAAAATTGATTATTTCTAGTGAATGCTTTTTAAATTCAATCTATGATAAAAGTTCCAATTTTTACAAAATTGGAACTAAATATTTGCTAATATGATAAGACGTTTGAACCATTCTGGTCACTGACATCTTCCAAGGCTACTTATGTTTCTACTTTCATATGTTTCCTCCTCAAAATCTAGCTATATGTATATTTCCACAGCCCTTTAAATTGCATTCCCAGAAACATTGACATAGTAGCTTGTACTGTGATAAATGGATGAGCAACTAGGTGGTATTAGATAGAGCACTGGGTCTGGAATCTTCATGAGTTTAAATCTGGCCTCAGACCCTTACTAGCTGTGTGACCCTGGCCAAGTCACTTGGCCCTGTTTGCCTCAGTTCCTTATCTGTAAAATGAGTTGGAGAAGGAAATGGCCAACCACTCCAGTATCTTTGCCAAGAAAACCCCAAATGGGGTCACGAAGAGTCAGACACGACTGAAATGACTCAATAAGAGCAACAACAAAATAGATGAGAAAGTAGAAACCTCTTTTCATTGTCTTTGATTTCTAATGAAAACTACCCAGAGAATTTCATTTTTATTGTATTACAGGTCCAAAGGCTACATACTCCCTAGGAAGGTTTATATTACTTGGTTTGCTTTGAATTTTATGGTCATTCACTGTGTTTGAAGAGAGGCAGCATGGTATGGCAGAGAAAGGGCCAGTCTTAGAGTAAGGAAAACCTCAGTTCAAATCTTATTCTGATATCCCCTGGCTATGGGACCATGGCTACGGGACCACTTTACTTCTCAGGTAAATCTCTAAGACCATACATTATGGATGTATTGTTTTCTGCATTGGTAGAGGGAATTTCCAGGCCTGGAATTACCTTCAGTGATAAGTTCACAGGCCCAAATGCTCTTTTCCCATGAAATCCTCCAAAAATGCCTTGTTGTAGCATAATAATACCCTTAAGTTCTTGAAGGTTGTTTAGGGAAGTACTAGCTTTTTTAGATCCTAGCAGATTGAAAGGTCTTTTTAATTATGGCTCTAGAGGTGAACTGAGATAAAATTGCCTAGTTTCACTGAAAGAAGGTTGGCCACAGGGTGATGAGCTTTTTAAATTCCAGAAGACTTATCTACCAAGTCCTTTTGGGGGCTGCGATTGGGAGTATTCACACTATAGAGTCATAGATCCTTTAACTAATGCTTGAAATAAATGGCCCTTTGAACAGGTTTTGAAAATCTTGTTCTCATGTGGTGATTTTCTTTGTAAAGACAATTATTGAAATTAGGTTTGACTTACATTATAAAAAGCATTTCTTCAATTCAATTGCTACTCTTAGCAAATATCACATTCTCTTTATCATATTAAGCCAGAAATAACAATTCATGGTAGGGACACTAACTAGGAGGACCAGTTCAACAGGAAATAGTGATCTTAAAGCCTGTGGGTCAGGCAAAAACTGGGTCTCTTGGTTTGTGTGAGGCCTAATAGGAATAGTCAAAAGGTGATTGGATAAAGAGAACTGAGTCAAGTTCACTGTTATCAAGGTTGGGAAGTCAGAGCAGAATTTCTAGCAAAAAAGTGGATAGATGCTCAGTTGGAGATGGTGATTGCAAAGAGACTGATAATGCCATATCAATGAGCCTCATTAAGATAAACAGAGGTGATGGATAGTCGGCAGAGACCTTTATTGTCTATTTGGCACTAACTCTTCTGTTATTCTCTTTCTAGGCTTTTGCTCTCTTGTCAACATTAGGTACTCTGCCCCCCTCTTTTGTTTGCCCTTCTATCTGTACTCCTCAGATCTTTTATCTTCTGTCTCTACATTATTTTGGTGATTCCATCCATGGCTATAGCCTCAAGTATCATCTATGTACTTCAGTGTCATAAATTTCAAACTGGAAATTGTGTCAGAGACCATCTGTCTAAATCTATCGGTTAGCCCTCAGGTTAAGTGACTACTCCAGGTAATAAGAGGCTGAAATCGTATTTTAACCCACATCTTTTGGCACCAGAGCCAGTGTCTTTTTTACTGTACAAGGCTGCCTCGCCTTCTCTAACACTTTTAATATAGCTTCAGACTCATTTGCAGCTCTCTGATGGACATATTCTCCAATATAAGCTACCCTCTTAAACTTAACATATTCTTTCCTACGCTTCTGAACTCAACATATTTCTCTTGACTTTTGTTTTTGTTAATAAGAGCATGATTCTCCCAATCACCCAGACAAGAAAGGGATTTCTTCTTTGATTTCTTCCTCTTCATTTGCCCTTTTCTCCCCAACCCCCCATGCAAGTCATCAACATGTCCCATTGCTTCTACTTCCACAGTGTCCTTTGAATCTTATCATTCTTTTCCAGGCACTTAATACCCTCCTGGTTTAGAATGTTATTACCTCTTGCCTAAACTTTTTCAGTAGCCTTCAAATCAGTCTCTAACCTCTTTACATCCTTCACAACTGATCCCAAGTTAATCTTCCCAAAACGCAGCTTTCATCACATTGATCAGCTACAATGGCTTCCTATTGTCTACTAATCTGTGGTATAAAGTATAAATTCCTTTGCCTATTACTCAAGAACCTCTGCAGTCTGACTCCAACCTACCTTTCCAGACTTACCTTACACTCTCCCTCAAATTCTTGATACTTTAGTTAAAATAAATTACTCATGGTACCTCAATTATATCTCTACTACCCCACCACTGTCTTTCTGGGGCTATTTCTGCAGTTTCTTTTTTTCCTAACCTTATTTCAGCCTCCTTCTCATTCTTCCAGAAGCCTAGTTCAATCTCCACTTTGTCCAAGAAGGCTTCCCCAATTTTTCTTGTTCCTACTGACGTGGTCTCTCCAAGCTTCCTCGGAATTTTCTTAATACTTTACATATACCTCTCAAGAACTGATAGTTACATTTTGTATTATGGTTACTTGTATATATACTCTATTTCCTCCACTATATTTTAGGCTCTTTAAGGGCAGGACCTGGGTAAAATTTTGGTGCTAATAAATTGACACATAAATGTTAATAGCCAATAATATTGTATGTTTAACCATTTAGACATTTTTTAGTAGCTATAAGTTGCAGTGGAGGGAACTAGATAGGAGCTTTGGTTCTGAAAGAATCCAAGCTTTGCTATGTAGATTGCCTTGTATAGTACAATTCTACATAGTAAACATATATATGTATGTACATATAGTCTATATAGAATTTTAAAAAAGTTTTGAAGACCTAGCAAAGTCATCCGACATTTCCTCCCACATACCAGCATCTATTTGCCAAAATCTGAGTGTAAAATACTTAAATTTAAGTTTCTAACCTAAATCTATGAGAAAGGCTCTATTTTCATATAAAATAATTAACTCTAGGCTACTTTTTGCATTTGGGAGTGTATGGAGGGAAGATGGAATGCCTGTATACTTCCCTTCCAAAAACCTAGGCAACATGGGATCATAAGACCCCAGGAGGAGAAACTTCTGGGTGGCTTGCTTTAGATTTTCTATTCTTGAGATGATGTCCTTCTATCACTTATTTGCTTGTGTGAGTGAGTGTGTGCATGTGTGCGTGTGTATGTGTGTGTGTTATTGGGGTGCGGGAGACTTGAGAGAATATGTGGTTGGTTAGATAACATAGCACTATATTGATCCTAAATAGCTTTGAACAACCAAGTTCTCCCAGATAAGCAAAAACTTTAAAATTAAGTATTTTTTTTCTTACAGAATTTAATTCTGGAAACTTCAGCTGGATTTGTTAAACCCAGAGGGAGGAAAATATCCCTCTCATATTTTTTTAAAGTTCACTGACACTTATTTTGTTGCAGTTCTGCCTAAGTGCTTCCTCTTAATGACTTTACTAATAAAATTCAGTTCTCTGACAGGAGATAAATTCCTTGAGAAAGACTCATCAATCCAAATAAACACCGATGTGCTGATGCCCTATGATGCCATTTCCCAATGTACCAACTTGGTAAACAGGCAACACTTCAGGGAACCGGAATATAGGAAAACAAGGAAGTATTGTCCAAAGTTCAAATCAATGGTGTACATGAAAATTTTGTACCTTCAGAAGTCTGGAGAGGGTTTTCCTTCTTGTTGTTTGTTTGTTTGTTACAGAGCATCTTTGTTCACTTGAAATGTGAATCATAGGACTATATGGCATAATATGGGAAAATACACATTAATTATCTGGCATAGCTCCAAATGTCATGACACTTTAAAGATGATTCACTAGAGAAAAAAGCAGCTAGATCTGTTGTTTGCATGAGATGTGTTGACAATAACCAATCATCTTGAATTAGCACATAGCAATAAAGCATATGTTACTTGATTGCCTGTCACAGTTATGGGGATAGATGTGTGAAATTATTCAACTTAAATTCAAAGCAAAGAGGCATGTAATGCCTACACAGATTGCTGTGTTTAGAGTCAGGAAGGCCTGGTTTCAAAGCCCACTGTGATATTTGCCATTGACTGATGACTACACCTCTATGGGCCTTAGGCAATTGCCTAGATTTTAGCTACAAATCTGTAGATGAGTTGCAATTTGCATTGTTGGAGGGAGTTTTCCTTATTGGGAGTTTCCTGTGTTGCCAGAATCATATGTCCTTCCTAAATTGTGTACATTCAAAGTAAGGAATAAACATCTAATGAGTAATTTCATATGATAGAGAATATTATTGAGTTTTATATCACTGTTGTAAGATAAGTATCATGTCTCAAGTATGAAGGATAAAAGCCAAGAAGACAGGTGGGTTAGAGGGCATTAGTTTCCTCTGTTCTAGCATAATATATATTGAATCAGCTTAGAATCAAAAACATTTTTTTCACAACATCTTAGCATGCATTGTTCAAGTTTTTGAAAAGGAGGCTTATTTATTTTCTATTCCCAGTGCCTAGTACAATGCCCAGCACAGGTTGGTGTTCAATAAAAGCTTGTTGGTTGATTGAGTGCTGTTCTTAAAAGTAGCAGCCTTAATGATTAAAATGATGAGAGACCAGATTTCTTTTTTGGGAAAAGTAAGTATTTCTGGATCTACTTCCCTCCATGCCCTTGTATCCTCTTAAATCTAGTTAAATACATTAGCAACAAAAAAAGCACAGTGTGCCATGATGAGAAACTTTAGAAGAGTTTAGACACTTGCTATTATTGGTAAATAGCTTTATTATAACATTGAAATGTATTCAGTAATATGTGTGTATACATATATACATATATATATTCTTAATGATAGCTGAAACTTAATTAGACTACCTTATTAGTGACACCGAAGCCATTTTCAAAGCTTTGCTGTTGTGCGGGTATCACAGAATAAGACTACAAAAAAATAGAAAGGGGCTCATTCCTTTAATAGGTTAATTAAAAGGACTACTCTTTTGTCTTTATTATTATCTTAGGGAACAAAAGAAGATCACCAACAGTTTGAGGTGAGATTATTGTATTTGAGGAGAAGAAATTAATTACAATATTTAAGTGAATAAGGACCTGGAATGACTCATTCAAGTCCTTAGATACCCAAAGTGGAAGCAAAGAAAAAAGGGACTTTTTTTGATGCTGTGTACTCTTTTCATATAAATTGAGCAAGATTGTTCTTTACTAAACTGAAGAGTTGTTCTTCTCAGCTTTGGACAAGACTGGTCCTTGAGTTACTGGTCTGAGAACCAGGCTTATTGCCTTATGATGATGATTTGATTTAATCGGCTATTGCCATATTTCTATTTTGCCACCTGACTCCATTGGTCTAGAGATGGTACTTTGGAAAACATGTGATGCCCATGAATTGTCATGCCATTACAAATAGTATGACAATGAAAAATCTCCAAGCATCAAACCAACGACCACTCGTTTGTTAATACAACAAATTTGTATTAAAACAGATGAATCTAAATACAATAGAATCTGTATTTGAAACTCTTAAACATCTAGAGTGCAGAGATTCTTTTTGGAACAAGGGAGAGAATTGTTTTCTAAATTTCTAACAAGCATACTATGGGATTAGTGGAACACATATAGCCCAAACTTTGATTTCTGCTTCTAGTAGAGCTTGCAATGCGTTTGACTAAATGATTTTGGGATTAATTATTGGCCAACCGTTTTCATCATTGATAAAGCTGGTTGTACAGAGAGATCTGAGTAATTTATGGTCAAAGGGAGTGTCTACCTGTATTATGTCTATTTGATTTTAGGTTTCCTCAAAGACAGTGATTGTAGGAACAATTGAAAGAGGATTAGGTTAATTAATATAATAACATTTTAAAGGACTTCCACCAGCTAGGCCTGTACCATGCATATTTTAATCTCCAGAAAAATCAGGAAACACTAAATTCCTCATGCAGCTGAGTATGCCAATAATTAGCTGATTTTAAGATGCTAATTTTGTGCCTGTATTTTAGTCTATGAGTATTTCATAAATTTTAAAAATAATTAAATGAGGAAAGTGAAAATTTAATCCTTTGGAAACTTGCTTCTAAATATAAGATTTCAATTCCAATGCTGTTTCCACCCAAGAGGTTTATTCCTATATGTAACACTTTTGGTGCTAATTGAGTAAGACTGAACTGTTGAAGAATTAAACACATAATAAATATCTATTCTCTAAGGTATGGAGACTTACCAGCTGTTGGAAACAGACGCTTTATTCTAGTTTTTGAGCATCACCAAGTTAAGTAGTTTTATTAAAAATGAAATCCCTTGAGGTCCCTGTAGTTGAAAGTCAATTTAGGAATCTAGTGTGTAGATTAGAGATTTGTTTTGTCCCCAAAGGGAAAGAAAGTGATGGATGTCTACTCACCATAGTATATGGATTGAGCCACTACTACATTTCTTTTTGGTCACTTTAAAGAACATTTTTAGCACTATAATGAGTAAAGTTGAAGTTTCTGGTATCTATGAATATGTAAGTGTCCTGGAATGGGATGAAGATGATTCAGCACTGAAAGGAAATGTGTGAATAAGAATTTGCTTTCTAAAATTTTACAATAAAAATAGGAGATTTCTTTTTCAGTTTTCAAACTCACTAAAATTATTCATTTCAGTCTGGCATATTTATAATTTAGTACAGATTAACCAATACATAAAGAAGAAATAGTTTTCAAATGTATTGTGTCATTCCCAGTATTTCCCAATTCATTTCTCCTTCCACATCCTCTGTCTTTTTCCTTTCCTTTCTCTCTTCCTATATTTTCTTTTCCCCCTCCCTCTTGCTTCCTCCCCCACCCTGAGATTGTTGATATATCTGGATATTGGAAATGAAGATACAGGTAAGTCTCCATACCTTTTGTAAACAGGGGTGGGTTGGCACAATCTCAAAGGTTTTCTTTCAGAAGAACTTTTGAACTATTTTAATGATTCTCTGAAATTGGAAAGAGAAAAATCTAAGTACATTCTCTATTATGAAGAACATAGATTGAAGAAAAGGTGCACAGTAATACATAGTATTTAGGAAACTATTTTCTGTGAGTAAACATTTCTCTGAAAAGGAAGTTTCAATTTTGGAATGTTCTATGAAGATAACCTTCATGAACTCTGCAAAGACTGTTACTCTTATCCTTTAAAAATGAAACTGAAATAGCTATTTAAAAAATTAATCTGGTAACACATTCCCTTTCTAGTTTATGTAATTATAATGTGATGGCTAGAGTAAGTCTATTTTGTAGACAAAAAAATATTTTCAAGGGCTCCAAATTGGCTAATAGTCTTAATGTGGAAAACTATTATTATTGCCACATTTATTTCATTATTTGAGCCATGGAATGCTTAGCTCTTTCCTGTGTGCCAGGGAATACTTCCTGTTATAGTCAACACCTAGTTGGAGAGTTTGACAAGAAGTTATATACCTTACGTTGGGTCTGATACCCAGTGAAACACAAACAACATCTAGAACACATACTTGCTTTTAGATTATCGTTCCCAAGCAGTTTATTTCCTTTATGTTCTTCTCAGTTTCAAGAGTAATAGAGATTTCTTGTTAGATCTAGCACTTCAGTAATGCCTTCTGAATTCAACCTCTTTCCCCAGGGAGGTACAATGACTTTGTTGCTAATTATCCCGGTTTTGACTTTAAAGATTGAAGTTCCTTGATATTGAATAGGTTTCCTCTTACTACTAGTAGGTTCCTGACTTGTGAAAAAAATGAACTGACCCACAAAATGGAGCACTTCATCTTTATTTTCTAGTTTACACATATATGTTTTATTTCTCCATTTACATAGTGTAGTCAAATAAAATTCTACAAGATAAAATTTCATCAATTTTTCTGTTTTCATGACTTAAAAATAAGGTCTTATGCCTTTGTTGTAATGACTGATAAAGAAAATAGGTCAATGGCTATTTAAATTTGCAATATAGTAACATTATTTGACTTATAGGCATTATTCTTCCCATCTAGTTTGATTGTAGCAATTACCCACCAGGTATAGGCTGACTAGATGTATTTGTGAAATGATAATATAATGCAAATTTATGAAATAGAATTAACCAGATAAACTCTATTCCCCTCCTTCTACCTTACTACTACTATTGGTGGCACTATTGTCCTCTCTATAATTCTGCTAATCATTCAAGCTCAAAACCTGGGTTCAAATCCCACCTCAGGCACTTGATACCTGTTTTACCCCTGGACAAGTCAATCCATCAATTAGTAAGTACTCATTATGTGCAGGAAACTGGATATACAAAAACAAAAGTGAAAAAATTCCTATTTTAAGGAGTTTATAGTTCAGCTGTGGAAGACAACAAGTTCGTATGTAGGTATACATACAATAAATATATTTTTTGGGGAAAGTCACTATTATTTGGAGGGATGAGGAAACATTTCATATAGAAGGTAATGATTGAGCTGAGCCTTGAAAGAAACTAGTGATTCTAATGATATATTTCAGGCATGAGGGAATAGACAACTCAAAGGCATACAGATGGACTGTCTTGTATGAGGAATAGTAGGAATACCAGTTTGGCTGGAACATAGTGTGCAGGAGAGTAATGCATAACAAAGCTGGCAAGATAGCTTAAAGTCAGGTTGTTGAGAGCTTTCAATGCCCCAAAGATACATGTATATTTTATTTTAAATGTAATAGAGAGTCGCTGGAGTTTGAGTAGGGAGTGGGTTACATAGTCAGATAAGGTGAGAGTTTCAGTTTAGCAAAATCACTTTGGCAGCTATATAGAAGACAGATTGAAGAGACTTGAGACAGGAAAACCAATTAGCGGACAGAGGCAATAATCCTCGTGAGAGGCTAGAACTAGGATGATAGCTGTGCAGAGTGAAGAGGATAGATGGGAGAGTATGTTAGAGCAATGACAGGATTGGCATCTAATTCAATATGTGGGTAAGTGAGTATGAGGATTTGAAGAATATACAAGTTTGCAAACCTGGGTGACTAAGTTGCTGTTCAGTTGTTTTGGTCACGTCCAACTCTTCGTGACCCCATTTGGGGTTTTCTTGGCAAAGATACTGGAGTCATTTGCCATTTCCTTCTCCAGATCATTACAGATAAGGAAACTGAGGCAAAGAAGATTAAGTGATTTTTCCCAGGACAACACAGCTAGCAAGTATCTGAGGCTGGATTTGAGCTCAGATCTTTCTGATTCTAGGCCCCTCCACCGTACCACCAAGATACTCCCAAATGCTAGCACTATGGAAGAAATATGAAGGGTAAGGATGAAAAATTGGTTTGATAGAGAAAGATAATAAGTTATGTTTTAAATGAATTGAATTTGAGATTCATATGAAACATCAAGCTTGAAGTGCCCAACAGATGACTGACTGATTCGTGGTGAAATCCCAGAATGATTACTTAAAGGAGTGGTTGTTAAACATCTGGAAAGCTCAACAGTGACGTTATCAAGAATAGATGATGACCTATTTAATTTTCTTTTCTTTTCTGACAGGACTATAAAACTACTAGATAAGGGGATGGCTGTACCTAGACTACCTAGATTTTAGCAAAGTGTTTTTTTTCTTATACTATTCTTGTGGAGAAGTTGGAGAATAATAGATTAAATAATACGATCCTGTGGATTGAGAATTGGTTGGATGGCTTGGTTTAAAGAGTTGCTGTTAATGGTTTAGTAGTGTCAGTGTGGCAAGTCTCCACTGGAGTACACCAGAGATGAGTGTTTGGGATTGCTTGGTTTAAAAGTTTTGCCAATAACTTGGATAAAGGCAGAGAGGGAACTTTCATCAAATTCGTGAATGATACAAAGCTGGGAAGGAAAGGTAGCATACTGGAAGGCAGTTAAGATCTAAAAGCATTTTGACAGGCTAGAATACTGAATTTAATAAAAATGAAACTCAATACATACAAATGTAAAGTCTTGTACTTGGATATAAAAAGTCAATTTCACAAATATAATACATGGGAGACATGGATAGACAATAGTTTTGGAAAGGGTCTGAGGGTTTTAGTGGATTGCAAGCTACAAATGAATTAGCAGTTTGATATAGCAGCCAAAAGAACTAAATTAATCTTTGCATACAGTAAAAGGTACACAACTGATGATTGGTTGATAGGCTTTCTGTATTTTTTACTTGTCAGACCTCAAGTAGAATATTTTGTTCCGTTTCAGGCACCACAGTTTAAGAAGTATTATCTCCATTTTACAAAAGAAGAAACTAAACACGAAATAATCTAAATGACTTCCTCCTTATCTATATTCCTTCTCAGTGACCAGATCAGCTCCTGTGGATTCAATTACTATCTCTGTGCTGATGACTCTTAGATTTCTGAATCCAGACCTAGTCTCTCTTTTGTGCTTTAGCATGACATCATAAAATCATAAAAATTGAGAGTTTAAAGGAACCTTAGGGACCATCTACTTAAACCCATATACAAAAAGAATCCTCATAATAACATACTCAACAAGTGGTTATCCAGCCTCTGCTGGAAGATCTCTGTAAAGCTAGGGAAGGAGATTCCTATGTCACTTTAAACTATGGTGCCAGGAACTATATAAAATAACCTACTTGAGGTCTAACAAGGACATACTATTTTCCATGTTCTCTTAATCTGCTTATGATATCACCCTTTATGTGTAACTCATGAACCCATTTTTGCCCTGAGTGTGAGATGTCAGTCTGAACTCAGTTTCTGACAAACTGTGAAGTATTCAGTTTTCAGTCCCAGAAATATATTTAGAAGGCAGACTTTTGAAATTATGCCAGAGAGGAGCAGGTATGGTTGAGGGTGAGTCCACATGTTGCCCTTCTCAGAGTTCTCTCTACCTTATCATGCATTCAATTTGTATCATCCTATTCATTTAAGTGTTTCCTGATCTGTAAATGAGAATAGTGAAGTAGGTGACCTCTGAATTCTTTCTACCTCTAAATCTATTATTTCCAAACAGACCAGTTCCCAAGGCCATTGATTAGACCAGTTTCAGCAGCACTAGTAGGCTATCTTTGACTTTGAGAAATTCAGTGAGTCACATGGCCTTCCCATGCCTACCAATTCACTCTCTCAATATTCTTAGGTTTAAGTGATAACAGCTACCCTGTAGAATTTTTTTTTTAGCTTTTCTAAGTCTGGATTGAGAGTCCAGAGGAAGAAACATCACATTTTTAAGATAGGAAAGCCCTTTGTAAGATGGTCACTGTTACCAATATCACTTTATATTTATATGGAGCTATTTTAAGTTTTGAAAAGTGCTTTACATACATTATCTCATCTCTCCTTTGGAATAAGCCTATTATATAAGTGATATTATTACTGATTGAATGCAATGAGATGTTAAGACAATGGGAGTCTCATATGTTCCTAAGAGTTCACACCTTCAAGAAACTTCATCTCTTCTCAAAAGTTGGGACCAAATGGTAAGATCATCATTCCCATTGCCCAAAGAATAAAGGCAAAGGTGCTATAGTATGTTCCTCTTCTTCCTCTCCCTTTTCCCATGGGTATAGGGTGCTGGGGATTTCCTCTCTCACCTATATTTTATAGAAAATTTAAAAATAAATATTAACTTATTGTTTCTTGCTTAATTAACTTCTTTAAAAGATCTATTCCTATCAAGTACTAACCCAGGCAGACCTACTTTATCTCTAATATACTCCGGATATTTAAGGTTATATAGATCCTCAAATCAGTGTGTGTGTGTGTGTGTGTGTGTGTATTCAGTGCCTGATATATTGGTGGCAGAAGCTATTTATAGGTGAAACTGCCATCCTATATCTAACTTCCTCTTTCTACTACAATGCCAGATAGAATCATTGCCTTGGGAACAACGTCAAAAAGTAAACCTTAATGGTGTTTCAATCATAATCCCAAGGATTTAGCCCAAACTGGACAAATCTGAGTGTCAATTAAAGGTGGTAAGAATAGCATTAGATTTAAGTCTCAAGACCTGGATTTATAGTCCTGGCTTTGTCATTTACCAGTGATTTGACTTTGAACAATTCACTTTTATCTAGTTGGACTTTAGTTCCTGTCTATGTACCTTTCTGCTTCTCTGTGTCTGTGTCTTAAGACTGATCATGGTGTCTGGGTGCTAGTGTTTATGTTTTCCATGGATAAGTCCTACATCTTCTTTTCAAAGTGGCCAATCATTAACATTCAGTGATGTGACAGCTAAGAAAGTTATAGTAGAAACAGCGTTAGATTTAGAGGAAGAGAGCGTAGTTCTGAATCCTGGCTCTGCTATTAATTATCTGTGTAACTGTGGGTGAGCAACAACCTCTTTTGACCCTGGTTATTTAATCTGTAAAATGAGGGTTTTGGATTAGAGGCTCACTGAAGTTTCTTCTGGCTCTAAATCTGCTGCCCACTCCCTTACTCTGCACATCCATCAGTTGCCAAGTTCACTTCCACTTTTGCTGACACTACCCTATCTGAAGTCCTCATTTCATCTTTCCACAACTATTATAATAGCTTCCTACCTTGCCTCCTGTGTCTCTTTTCCTCAATTCAACTTTCATACCACTGCCAAAGTAACCTAAAAAAACAGCTAGTGAAACCCATTATTTTGGCTTTCAGAGCTTTCTACAATCTGGTGCCATTTTCCTCATCTATCCTTATTTGATGCTTCTTTCTTTTAGTAATCACCCTACTTATTAACTAAATTGGCTTACTCTCAGATTTTGTCCTGACCTCTCAACTCCATGCATTTGCTCATGTCACTACGTTTCTGGAATCTACTCAAGCAACTGAGTGGCAAAATGGTTAGAGCATTGGGACTGGAGTCAAGAAGACAGGCTGTGTGATTTTAGGCAAGTCATTTAACTACTGTCTGCCTCAGTTTCCTCAACTGTAAAATGAGAATGATAGCACGTATCTCACAGGGTTGTTGTGAGGATCAAACAATGTAATATTTTTAAAGTACTTAGCACGGTGCCTGGCACACAGTAGGTACTTAAGAAATGTTTATTCCCTTCTCTCCCCTTTTCCTACTCTTCTCCACTCCCTTGCCATCTTTATCTGGTGAAATTTGATTCTTTCTAGGTTTAGTCTGTGTGCTACCTCTTCCATGAAACCTTCCCTAATTTCCACTTCTGCCAATGGACTTTCTCATTTCTCTAAACAGCAACAAATAACACTTGGAGCCTCTCAATCTGTATCACTCAAGTGTACTGTCGTATAAATTTTGTCATATTCTAGCTGGGAATATAGATATTTGTGTAGCTATCTCATCTCCCTACTATGTTGTAAGTTCCTTGTGGGCACAGACCATCATTTATTCCACACATTCCATTTTTGTTCCTAGGCTTTAATATAGGTGCTGAATTCAGAGGCTACTTAATAAATGTGTGAACTGAAACATGTGAACAAGTTTATACTGGAAGAATGTTGGAATTAGAGCTATAGAACCTGGGTTGAAATCTTCTTTTCTGTACTAGCCATGTTACTTTGGGCAAATAATTTTACTTGGCTTACTTCTAATTGTCTCCATAAAGTGGGAGGGTTGGACTTGATGATCTCTAAGGTTTTTTTTCCCATTCTGGATGTATAATCTCATTCTAAATCTATAATATATAATGCATAAAAACAAATAGGATGTTAATTGACTCTTTAAACATACATAGACACATTTTGCTATTTCCTTCTTCTCCAGGCTGCCCTCCTAACTCCTCTAGGCTTTCTCTACCATGCCACAGAAACCTTGTTTGTCACCCTGGATATTTATTCCACCCCACAGCCTCTTCTCCTGATTGATTGATTCCTCCCAGAAGCTCCATTTTAGGAGGATGCCCAGGCTATCCATGTCTTCCTTCTTCTCTTGGCTTTACTCCTGCCTCTCAGGATCATCTCTACTATGCCACCTCTGTGTGGACTCCCTCCTCTCCCTTTTTCCTAAATTTATTTAGCAAGGTGATCCCAGAGGAGTATGGGCCATAAAGCTGCCACATTATCTTCCCTGAGTTTCCATCAAATAAATCAATTATCTTATCCACCTTAGAGGGGAAACAAAATTGGGCTCTAGGTATGGACCCACCACAATGAGGTCATAATGAAACCGCCATATTGCTTTCTTATATCTCTTCCCTCATTAGAAAGAAAGTTCCTTGAGGACAGAGACTCTCTTTCTTTCTGCTTATATTTGTATTCCCAGCATTTAGCACAGTGTCTGACACATAGTAAGTGCTTATTTGTTGACTTGGTATATTTATACATTTACTGGTGATTGTCTGTGTTCAGAAACCTATTCTTTTTTCTCTCTAGAGGGCTCATTCCATTACAATGACTGTGAGTGGTCCTAGAAGTTACTGGTGCATAAAAATTTTAAACTACCACTCAGTATTTTCTATTTGATTGTTGGAATACTTGATCTGAATGTTTACTGCTATAAAAGATTCAAATAATAGAGAGGAACTGAACGAGATCAGAAATGAATGCTTATGGATATCACTAGCAGATAGCTTGATAACATTTATCTTTTGCTTGCATTTTTTCATTTATGTCTATTAATTGGACCCACTTCTAGGTTTAGGAGGTTGGAGTGCAGGACCTTCTCCACAAAGGTACCCCTCTGAAGTCTGGACTCCCCTAGGGTCGTTTTGGGGGAGCTTGACTTTTGTCTCCTTTTTACATCCCCATCCCAGAGCACTGGAGAAAATTGCAGCTTGGGTAACTACATTGAGGTCACCTCTTTTCAATTGCTCATAGAAAGTCCCAGAGTTACATGATGCCATCTGGAAAGTCAAAAGAAGAGAGAGCAAGAGGGCAGAATGGACCACTCCCCCTTGCCAAGTGGTAAATCCTATCTGATGACTATGTGACATAAAGTTAACTGCTCCTGCCCCACTTTGGCTTTATTGGGTGTGGGTGGAAGTAAGGGGCCACTCAAGGTCTGCTGCATTGTCCTTCAGAAATGAACATATACTCCCCAGGAAATAGAAAGGGCAATTTAGCTTCCTCTCCACAGGATGTCCCCCTTCGCACTTGATAATAATCACCAACATTTTTAGAGCACATTAAGGTTTAAAAGTGTTTGTTTCACACCCACAACTAAGTGAAAGTGGTAATTATGTCCATTTAACAGATGAGGAAACTGAAGCTGAGAGAGATTAAGTGAATTACCCAAGATTACACAGGTAGCAAATGGCAAAACTGGTATTCAAAACCAGGTCTTCTTTTCTCTAAATCCTATACTTTTCTTCTATACTATTGTTGTTGTTCAGTCTTTTCAGTCGTGTCTGACTCTTTTGTGACCTCATTTGGATTTTTTTTTGGCAAAGATTCTGGAGTGGTTTCCCATTTCCTTCTCCAGCTCATTTTACAGACAATGAATTGAGGCAAATCGGGTTAAGTAACTTGCCCAGGGTCACACCGCTAGTAAGTGCCTGGAGCTGGATTAGAATTTAGGACTTAAGACTTGGTTCTTTATCCTTTGTGCCACCTAGCTGCTCCTGCTCTTCCATACTGCCTCCAAAAAGAAATGGAGATTCCATAAGCACTCATCCTTTGGATTGGACATGTGATTTTTATTGTTATAGGGAATTCCCAGTGAGGAATCTCCCTCTACCAATATAGACTGGCATCGTCTGCTTTGCAATTTAGTCTTGGGGGTAGTTAAGAAGTTAAAGGACTTGCCCAGGGTCACATAGTCACGTGACAGTGGTAGAACTTCAGGGCTTCGGGATTCTAAGGCCAGCTATTTACTATCCCACCTTGCTTCTCTATATGATTATGGCTATAGCCCATGCTGCTGAGCCAAAATCTGCTACCCTCTTCTCCAGCAGATCACTTAACATGATAAGATCTATTGCTCGCTGTCTGCAATAACAGAACACCCCCTAAGCTTATTTGATTTTTTCAAATACTTTACCTCTTTGTATAAAACTGTCCTAAGTATTTTCAAGTTTATTGCCCATTCCCAACCCAACTGCTTCAACTCTTTGATATAGGTGACTGATCCTCTGCATCATGATACTAATATTGGGGCCATAGGCCATAGATTGAGTGACAGAAGGCACCTCAAAGGACATCAGTTCCAACCTCATCATTTTAAAATTGAAGAAACTGAGGCAATGACTTACCCAAAGCAACAAGTAATAAGCATCAGAGGTAGAATTTTAACCTAGATACTCTGACTCCAGAGCCAATATTCTTTCCATTGTACTTTGCTGGCCATTCAATTTATATTTCTTTTACCTAGATTTTTTAAAATTAAGCAAACCCCAAATAAAACGAGTATTTTCATATATACAAATTATGTGTATGTATACATACACAAATAGATATATGTATATTATAGAATAGGAAAAAGGATTGCACATGAAACTGAACTTCCATTATATACAGCTTGCTTTTCTTTTAAAATATATAAAAAATTCAACATATGTGGTGTCCCAAAAGTTTTAGTTCATTTTAAACCTGTAATAAGTTCAGAAGTAAAAGTGCTACAAAATTACAAAAATAAACTAGTTAGAAGTTTGTTTGAATTTTTAATATTTATTTAGTAGATTTGTGAATTCTGAATAATAATTTTTTAATTTTAAGTTTAATAGGATGAAGCAACCTATCATTATGTATTCTTTGTCAATGTTTCTGGGTGATACCTTCTCAGACTGGGGGATCAATATATTGATGAGGTCCTCTTGCTTGGCCATCTTGGATACCTAATGTATTTCTATTTCACTTTCTTTTGTGGAGTCACATCAAAACTGTAACATATCCATCAAAACCACTTTCTTTGGATGATTTTAGGACTAGGATTAAAAATACAATCCTATCCTGAGCAGTAGCTGATGAGAATTCATATAAAGTTTGAAAACTAGAGCAATGTATAGCACAAGACAGTGATTATGTTGAATTTTAATAAGAAACATTAATATTTTAAAATTTTAAATATTTACCCCTTCACATTTTTTGAAGTTTATACTTCTGAAATTATTAAAACTTTAAAATGCACTAGGACTTTTGGGACACTCTGTATCACTTTCAAAACTCTTCTGCTTGTTTGTGATTCTTTCTGGCCTTCCTTCTGTTCTCTTCTGTTCATTTAAAAAATGCCTCAGTGGTCCTTTTATCTTTCCTTTGTATTTCTTTTTTGGCAACCCTCTGTATCCCTAGTCTCCCTTATTCAAGTCTTGCTTCTCTCTGCATTAAAAAAAGAAAAAGAAAATCCTTATAACAAATATGTGTGGTCCAGCAAAAACAAATTCTCATTGAGTCCATGTGGAGATGGGTAGCATGCTCTATCATAGGTTGTCTGGAACTGCATTATACATCTTTTGGAGGATGCCTGAATGCTATTGAGAACTTGTACTTAAAGTGCTTATAATCTCCTTTGGGGGGGGAGGGTAGAGTTCTTCTATCACAGGAATTAAGCAATTGAGAGTGGCTTCTAATTTGCTTATTATAAAAGGTCATCTGTATCTGATGTATTGTGAAGGTTCAAGTCTATCTTTTGGAAATTAATTCACATTTCCTGAGAAAAGTCAGTGTCTATTCTACCTGCTGCTCTGAGATACATAGATGATCTGATAGAAGGTTTGGGCAGTGGCATGATTATAGCTATTACCTGGCAAGATAAAGTACTGGACATTGAGGTCCTTTCTTGAGCTGAACTGCTAGACATTCAAACTATTACAGAGAGCTCAACTCTGATGGTCTGGCCACGTTGCTTGAATGCAAACATGTGTTTGTCTAAAACAACTCTTTTACAGAGAACTCATACAAGGCAAGCTCTCATATAGAGGTTAGAAGAAGCAATACAAGCAATATAGACTCTAAAGGTCTAACTGAAGAACTTTGGAATTAGTTGTGAGACATGGGAGACATTGGCACAGGACTGTCCAGCATGGTGTGTCTGCATCAAAGAAGGTTCCATGCTCTGTAAGCAAAGCAGAATTGCTGTAGCTCAAAAGATATTTGAGATGCACATATTTTAGAGACATCTCCACTTAAAATATTTATATGAACTATTTGTGCCTGACCTGTGGTAGAGCCTTCTGAACTTGTATTGGTCTGATCAGCCAGAGTCAGACACATTGTATCTTGGCTCCAACATAGTGATGTCATTTTGGTCCTCTTTGAGAAAGGACACCAACCAACCAATCTCAAGTAAGTAACCCTTGTGATTCTGCTGTGGCATTGCCCTAATAATAAACCCAGCTTCCTAATTCAACTGATTGCCACACCTCTAAAGCTAACTGTTCCCGTGACATAGCATAAGGAGAAAGATTTAGGATATACTTGAAATACATGGTGAATTCAAACAACCTTTCAAGATAATGGGTCAGAGTCTCAATCAGATGCCATATTACAGATGTGGCCCTAGACCACCCCCAGGAAGACCTTTTTATTGTATGGTACTCTAGTATCATATGGGAATACTGATCACTACACATTGGAGAAATAGGTACCAAATATAGCCATAATACACAGAAGACATACAAGAGAATAAGACACACAGACACATACCTTCATGACGCGGTTGGAGACGTTGCAGGAGACACTCAGAGTCAAATTCATGTTGAGAAAGGCTTCTAAGGGTCCTAACAATGAAGCCATATGTTCCCTCAACTTTGGAGGCTTCGCTCTAAAACATCACAGTGATAGCTAATCCATGAGTACTTATTGATGGTAAGGCTAATTCCTCCTTCCTTTTATATCTGCCACTATGTGTTATCCTCCATTATGTACTTCATAGGTCTGTTTTATAGCAAGTATTTGGTAAATTATATAGTACTACTTATCTAAATGAGATGCTATTATAACTTGGGGTGGCTAGGTGGCACAGTGAATGGAGCACTGGCCCTGGAATCGGGAAGACCTGAGTTCAAATCTGGCCTCAGACACTTAACACTTACTAATTGTGTAACCTTGGGCAAGTCATTTAACCCCAATTGCCCTGCCTTCCCCCCTCCAAAAAGTAAAAAATAAAAAACATAAAGTTGTAACTTTTTCTTTGTGATTTTTTTTTTATCTGAAGAATTTCGTGGTGCAAAGCAAATCAACTAATTTTGTTAATAAATTAGATAATCATTCAGATGGATAACAATAGGCTTAAGTTGCAGGAGGAAAATTTTAGGCTAAATAATATGGAAAATTTTAGAATAAGGAATGATTAGGAAGCATATATATGGAAATAAGACATATTTTTTAAAAATTACATTAATTGTTCAATATATTTCTTCTATACGTGGCAATTTTAGAACACATAAGTTTAATGTGTTAGAAAGTTCCAGTTTAAAATGAATGAATATTATTGTTTATTTTAATATTAATGTAGCATTCTTGAATGCTCCTTGCAGGTATCTAGTGCCTATTTAACTTTTATTGACTATGCATATTTATTATAGATGTTTTATGTTTCTTTTTCATTTTTGGGAAAGAGATTAGAAAAAGAAACAAACACCTGTTAATAATAAGGTATTGGTTCCAATAAAATAATGGCTAAAACACATAGTTGAAGACGAGTTATGACCTCTGTTAGTACCTAGAAATAACAGAGCATTGAAGTATTAAATAAAAATAACCTTTAAAAAAGTAAAGAATTTAGTGAGGATGCCAATGCACACATCATCAAGTACCTGTAGTGTACAAGGTCTTTTTCTGATCCCTGGGTATACAAAGATGTGTGTGTGTGTGTATGTTTGAGTGTGAATAATACATCAAGGATCTATAATAAACCCAGCTAATAATTCCTAATTCAACTGATTGCCACACCTCTAAAGCTAACTGTTCCCGTGACATAGCATAAGGAGAAAGATTTCCCTCCACAGATGAAGACCACATTCCCTCTATAAATTATTATAAGACCTAGACACTTGCTTGAAACCCAGAGAGGTTAAATGACTTTGCCTGTGATCACAGGGCTAGTGTAAGAGGTAGAATTTGAATACAGGTCTTTTTATCCTCAGGTCTAGCACTTTATTCACTGTGACACATAGCCTTTCTGTGTCATGGCCATTACCTGAAGTCTGGAGTTTCTGCACTAAAATTCTACCCTTGAAACTTACTAGGTACATGACCATTAACAAATAGCTTAACCTCTCTGAATTCCAGGAAACCCTCTAAGATTAATCTACTCAATTACAGATGGATTGTGATCTGTTTTGAGAAAAGGAGTCCCAAAACCAGTGAAATCCTGGACCATTTTGTATTGTGTATATAATAATAATAACTAATTTTTGTATAGCACTTACTATGGGCAGTTGGGTTGCACAGTGGATAGAGCACCAGATCTGGAGTCAGGAACACTTAACTAGCTGTATGACCCTGGGCAAGTTACTTGTCTGTTTGTGTCAGTTTCACAATCTATAAAATGAGCTGGAGAAGGAAAACTACTCTAACATCTTTTCTAGGAAAACCCCAAAATGAGGTCACAAAGCATTGGATACCACCGAGTAGCTGCTATGTGCCAGGCCCTGTGTTAAACACTTTAAAATTATTTTCTCATTTTATCCTCACAATGACCCTAGGAAGTAGGTACTATTATTAAAGATGAAGAAATTGAGGTAAACAGAGGTTGTGATTTGCCCAGGTTCACACAGTTAGTAAGTTTCTAAAATCAAATTTGAACTCAGATCTTCCTGACTCCAGTCCCAAAGTTCTATCCACTGTACCACCTAGATGACTGTATTTAATACTAATCTTGCTTTCAATGCTCTTACCATCTAAAAGTTGGGAAAGTTATACCCATAAATAATTATGATACAAGGTAGCATAAGAGCAAAGAAGAGACTGGGGCAAAGTTCTATAGGAAATTTGAGAAGGTAGAGATTGCTTTCATCTTATGAAGTCAAGGATGACTTCACAGAATGTGTAGTTCTTGAGTTGGGCCTTAAAGAAAAGAAATTACTTCAACAGATAGATGTTGAGTAGGGTCCAATTTGCACATGGACAAAGGAAGAGACACAGGAAGGAGGAATGCAAGAAAGGGTGATGGAGAGTAATTTAGTATGTCTGGAGTATAGAATGCACAAGGGGAACAGTACATAATTTGAAGTGAAGCTAGAGGTTCTTAAATGCCGCGATAAGGACTTGATATTTAATTTTGCAATGGATAGAAGATAACTAAAGTTTTTTGAGAAGAGGGATGATGTAACCATCATCTAAACTTTCAATTGCCTAGCATGTGTGAAAAAAAATGTTTTGCAGCAGTTAAGGAATGTCACGAGACTAAAGCCTTGTAATAGTGTAGAAGGAAACACATTCTTGTATGGGAAAACCTTATAAGACTCAGAGTGGAAAGGGACTTGATAGGTCACTTAGTTCAATTCATTCCAGTGTAATGGAGCTCTAGTCACCTAATAATTGGGGGAATGTGGGTGATGGAATTAGAGAAGGGACACTCTGTTTCACTTAACTACTTAATATCAGTTAACAACGGGATATTTATATTCATTACCTTCACTTTCTCTTCCTACTCACTACTCAACCCCTTGTAATCAGGCTTCTCCCTATATAACTCAATTTAATTATCTCTTTATTGCTAAATTAACTGGCTTTTTCTCAGTCTTTATCCTTCTTGACCTCTCTGTAGTGCTTGACACTGTTATTAGTTTCTCCTATACACTGTCTCCTCTCTTGGTTTTCTTTTGGACCGATCCTTCTTGTTCTGCTCTGAAGGTTCTTCATCCAGGTCCCACTGTTTAGTACACAGATTATGAGTACAAGGAGAATCAATACATAGAATATATCTGCTTTTAGCAATAAGTAGTTGAAGGGAATTTTGGAAGTATAAGGGATAGAATAACAAAGAAAAATTCAAATGGAAGGAAGGCAACTTGAGTGAGAGACTGCACTAATCCAGAGAGATTCTTCATAGATGATTAGACAAGGAAAAGGCTATTATACAGAAGGATTCAAGATGTACTAAGTAGTTAAGGAATAAATCAGTAATTGACCAGGTAAGCTGAAACATAATCATAAAGAATATGATAATAAGACAGAAATCAATATCTAAACTTCAAAATTAATGAGGCTCAAACCCCAACTAAGGTTGAATAATTAATTGACAAAAGTACTTCCATACAAAACCTCACTAATATTGTCATAACTGAGTCACTCATTTAAGCATCTATGGCTAATGCCAGTTGAAAAAAATACACATTTTGTAATATAATGTCCTCACAGCCACAAAGGGCAATTCATTAAAAAAAAAAAAGTAAGATTCTTTTTGCTTTGTGACTAGTCTAATTCTGTCCTTTCAGTTCCAACAAAAAAAGATATTCATTTCTGAAATACACTATAATCCTATTCTTTATTTGGGGTTACTTAATGTGCTTGATATTCTTCATATAGACATAGAGACATTCTTCATAGAGTGTGAAATGTGTATTTCTGCAAGGAGGAAATAATGAGCAAAGAGTAATTTTTTTTACACTTAACTGTATTCTTCACTTCAAAGACAAAATTTCCCAAATCTCTGAATTATTGCGCTAAATTGGACCTTTGCTATATAGACAGGAGCCCTGTGAAGGATTTCATTTGACATGCTCCAGATCGACAGGTGTCTAAAAGTGAAAGTATTTTAATTTCTTCTCTTTAACAATATATTAATAATTCATTCATTTAATAAAAATGGAAAAATAACTGTACTCCAGTACTCCAATGGATTAGTTATCTCACTGATGTACATATTTCCTCCAGTGATGCAGATGGCAAACCCTATGTCTGACAACTTTCTTGCATGTCCCCCATAAATCCACCACAAAAGATCCACCCAATATTATGGGAGTCTTGACATTATGTGGATGCAAATAGAGCATGCAGGCTATCCATTGGTTATTCCTTGATATCATGTATGAATGTCTCATCTTTTTTCCTGGTCATATATTTCTCTGAGAGCACCTTATACATCATTTGTCTAGGGCAATTCCTCAACTATAATATAACAGGTTTTTTCTTCATGTGTGAACGATTGTTAAAATTACCAATATTTTATGAAACAAAACAGGCTTAACCGTATGCATTTTCAAGTCAGGATGACTCTAGGTAGTCATTTGGCAGCAGTACTAATTGAGGCATTTATGGAAGTGACCAACTCAGGCTTGCCCTGCTCTTCCTCCCAGATTACTCTTCTTTCTGTCCTTCAGTCATCAAAATACCTATTCTCTTATTATATCCCAGTGAGATCTTAGAAAGCTAGCTAGTTCATTATAAGGAGTGAGTAGTTAATATTCTCCCAAGCCCTTCCAAATGTATTTGAGCGTTAGCCCAAATGAATTTCAAACTGGCATAACTTTGGGTGGTGCAACAGTTTGTAAGGGTATTTTTGCTGTATAGGTAAAGGGGAGAATTTTTCTAATTTACACTTGTCAGACTAATTTCAGTTGTAAGGAGAGAGAGAAAAAGAGAGAGAGAGAGAGAGACAGACAGACAGACAGAGGCAGAGAGAGAGACAGAGACAGACACAGAGAGACTGAGACAGAGACAGAGACAGAGAGACAGAGACAGAGACAGAGACAGAGATAGAGATAGAGTTCAGAGAACAATTAGTATAACCCACAACTAAATAAAAATTTCACTTAACCACAACCACAGCATCATCAGCCCCACTTTCCTCCAATTCTGATGAACCCCTCTTTTCCTCCAGAGATCTAGACATCCAACTTTATGGAACTAGTATTTGAGGATCTTTTTTTTTTTTTTTTTTTTTTTTTTTTTTGCTTTTTGGAGGGCAATTGGGGTTAAGTGACCTGTCTAAAGTCACACAGCTAGTGTGTCAAGTGTCTGAGGTCACCTTTGAACTCAGGTCCTCTTGACTCCAGGGCCAGTGCTCTACTCACTGCACCACCTAGCTGCCCCACTATTTGAGAATCTTAAAGGCTTTTCTGGGATTTAATAATATATTCAGGGGGATGAAGATAATAGGAGAAATTTCAAATCAACCTGATGAATTTATTTTGTTTTTCGTTTGGGACTTTGATTGAATCTCCTTATGTAGGGCATTTGCTTGCTCACTGACAACCTTGAGAGGACTGGGAATATCTATTGGAACATGAGTGGTAGCTTTTATTACTGATTTAGGACTTTTTTTTTTAACCTTTCTCTCTCTGCCCCACCCTCTCCTTTCCAGAGTAGTGGTCTGAGGCTACAGAACCAAGAAGGGATTTTGGTCTCTATGTGGTGCTTGCCCATTGGCATCATTCTCCCCTTACCCCAGGTATGGCAGCAGTAAGGAAGGTGGTACAATATTAAGTGTTCCTGGACCTAGAATATCTGATATCTGAGTGCCTGGACATAATCCTTAAGTGACAATGGTAGAGGCACCTATGCTTTCAACCTTTTGGCAGCTATTGAGAATGTAACTATGTGGTCTGAATGGCAGGCGTTCCTGAACTCCAGCCTTCTGGCTATAAGTGGGGAGGGGGGAGGGGAGGGGAGGTTCTGGGAGATAAAATCCAGTAATCCCTCCACTGGCAAGAGAAGGGGAATTCTAGGGCAGTGTCAACCTAGGAATTTTGAGTTGCCTCCTAACTGAGTTGGTGAATTTTGAAACTCTGCTTTTCAGAAGGAAGGGGAATTTCTAGGCAGTGCCTCTCTTCCTGGAAACAGAAGAGGATTGTGCTTCCAAATGTGAAAGAGTGTCAGGGAAGTCTAAGCCATGGCATGGGAGTAGTAAAAGACCTGGACTTTGCTACCTCCTGTTACTGAATTATTTAGACAACTGCAGATGCAATGGGAAAGGGAGATTGTCTCTGTAGCAACTCCAAGTTCATTTTCCTTTTGAGGAGAGTCCAAGTCCTCAGGGTAGTACTACAGGCTGATAGTTCTCTGGGGTAAAAGAGAGACTCACCAGAATATTTGCATTGGTGGTGGGGTGGTGGAAGGTGTTCCCTGATAGCAACCCTACATTTTCTTTCAAGGAATTCATGTAATGTTCAAGTTATATTCTGAGTTTTTCCACAGGAAAACAGGAAAAATATTGGACTTGGTCTAGGCACTGGGTTACATGTATAAAATTATGTATAGATTCTTCTATTAAAATCCAATTTTGATGTTTTTATTGTGGCATGGATGTAAGTCTGATTTCTTGAAGGCTGTGCCAGTGGAACACAAGCCCTGGCAGCACCCATTGAGCTGGAAAGCCTTGAAATGTGTCTGTGATAGACTATATATCTCTTTTGAAGAACAGCTAAGCTTGGAAAGGTTTATAAGTAGAACTTTGACTTTTAGGGGATTTTCTGTTGGTTTACCATAGTAACTCACGAAAACTACCTAATAAGCCATGGAGATGTTGTGATCTTGGTTGATGAAGGATGCATGCACTACAACAAAAGTATGCATCTTTGAAGTACTGAAGAAGTAAATATACATTAGATCAACTTAGTGGTTAATTTTATTATCTTGCAAAACTAATAGATTTGGCCTTCACAGTTTGATTTTCGTATAGCATAGTCATCTACTTTCAACATAAAAAAAAATGAGAGGACCAGTAACTACAACTACAAACTAGGACACATGAATTGGCTGCAAATTAACTAGACAAAAATATTGAATTAACTTCAAAGGTGTTTTTTTCGAGCAGTTTCTTCATACTGAAGCCCTCAGGAAAGGGTAATGGTGAAGTCCTTCACAGACTGATAAAATATTTTTCATTCTTTACCTATTAAACATTTTCAACATTACATATTAAGTACTTAATAATTAAATAGTAATATATTAAAGAGCTATAATAACCCTAACTTTTGTACTTTCTTACTTTTTTCCATTTAAATTTTTCATTATAATAATGTTTCTTATAATTATTTTATAATTTAATAATTAAATAAAAGTTCTGTATACCAGTAACATTGTTGCACCACTTTATTTTTGTTTAATTAATCTTGCTCATTTCCTTTGGAGGACAAATAGCTGCTTCTGTGTCAGTGCTATATTTCTGGAAATGTGTTTGTGTTTGGAAGTCAAAGCATTTCTCAGTCGCCCCTGAAACAGAGCAGTTGCAATGGGATCCCTGTAATAGAACAGGTAATTATGACTTACTGTCTGTGGAATCTTTGTCCTCATCAGTATTCAAAGGTAGAGAGAAACATGTTAAGCAAAACGGAATTAGGTATCTGTCTTTGAGAATAAAAGGGAAGGCACTATCTATACGTTCTTTTGTTTGTGGATGGACAAAAACAACAACACTTCAGAATATGTGTAATCAGGACCTTTGGACAGAGTGAGGAGTCACTCAAGCAGAGAAAAGAATCAACGAGGTATACAAACAAATTGGTTCTCCTTTGTGTGTCATGGATACCTTCACCAAAAGCAGCTGCTAGAGCTCTTCCCCTCTCTCCTTCATTAATGCTTTCTTATATTGATAATTTGCCTAGCCCAGCCCAGTGTCCCCAGAACAAAGCAGATAAAAGGCAGAAAAGCAAGAAGGAAGGAGTGGAGAAGTATTTTCTACAGCTTAAGACTCAGTATAAGATGATGAATAAGTGGGAAACACCCTGCCAGGAACCTGGAAGAGGTGGGAATATTTATGAAAAGTCATCGTTACTTATTTAGGAGTGGGGAATGGCAGCTATTTGAAGAGGTACTTTTTTACTTTTGTAAAATAGTTTAGTTGTTTTTCAATCTCGTCCAACTTGGTAAGATAGGGCTTGGTATAAAGAATAGATTTAGCTTTTTTGGAAAGTGGGAGAAATTGGTATTAGAACTTAGATTCTTTTTAAAAGAGGAGTATCATATTAGGAATATTTCCATCTCACATAGGGTGAGACTCCAGATGTGTAACAGGAGACAGGTCAATGAGCCAAGTTCTTTTATTCACGTACAAGAGTACCTCTGATACTATTCCCATGTGGACTTTGGTACATGCACACTCATAACTGTTGCTATTTAATCTCCCCTAAACCACAAAGGGGAGGGGGGAATAGTCAGTTTTCCCCTAGTAAATCCCCCATTCTAGGACATATAATTTGGAAAGTCCTAGAAAGAGAATCTCTCTAGGCAGTCCCTAAAAACCTGAAAGGCTCAATTTTATACCAGATGAAGCCTCACATATAGTAAGTAATCTAGAGTGAGGTTGACTATATCTTCCAACCAGGGTTCTAGCAGTTGCCCAGATGGGTTGGGGCTGTCTCCTCTCTAATGCCATCAGTTCAAGCATCCATTTCATTGTGGTCTCCCTTCTGTTTACCACCAGAGATCAGCAGTTGACTTTTACCTCAGTTAGCTTTTGCAAAGGGACATTTACTTAGAAGATAGAGAAAAACAAAATATAAACATTTTTTAGGGCTCACTGTCCTTTATACCACTTCAGTTTCTGGTCCATCAAGTCTATGTCCAAATATGGCACTGTTGTTGGAAGAACCTTTGTCTCAGCTACTGCTAGACTGCTTCATACAGGTTTGTTCCTCAAGGTGGCCAAGTTGAATTGACTGACTGTAATAACTAGCCTGGGCTCTACTGCTAGATTTCTGGATAGCTTGCTCTCCAGAGCTTCTAATCAACTTCATCAAAAATGAAGAAAACAGACAGAGGCAAAGAAGCAAGGTCCATGTTGCGCCATATGTTGGCCTCAGATAGTCAAGACCAAGATCTCTTCCCTCACAGCATCATTTCTTTTCTCTCACCAGAATGACACCTGGGAAGAAGTCAGCCAAAGAGAAGAATTTAGTTCTGCCCAACTAGTGCCTATTGAAAATGTCTCCTGTTTGGCTACTCAGCAAAAGATGTTTCTCTTCACCATATGGCTAGCAGACCAGAATAATTTGTGAGTGTCTGCACGTGATCCAAAGTCCACATGAGGACTGTCTCAGAGGCACTCTGCACAGATCATAAATAAAGACTGGGCTCATTAGCTAGTCCCTATTATAATGCTTTCTGATGAACAGGATGAAAATGGGGCATAATAGTGAAATAGATGTCAGGGAGGGCTAATGGAAGAGCTGGATTGTCCATGTACTCTGGCTTCTTGCTAAAAAGAACATGTTCAATTCAATTCCCTTCTACAATATTTTGCATAAAAATGTTTCTCAAGTTGTCAGGAAGTTGAGTTCGGTCCCTTCCCCCAGTCCCTTACACTGCACGGATTTGTTCATGCAGCTTCCTTGCTTCTTTTACCTCAAGTTCTTTGGATGAGGTCCTGATAAGTTGGAGCTATTTATTTAATTATTTCAGCTGCCTGGGGAAACTTTTTCTTTGGCTGTGCACAGGAGGGAGATGAATAGTGTTAGGGAAGACAGGAAAGATTTTTTTTCTTCGAAGAAATCATTTTTATGTCAGTGAAGAGATAAATGAAAAGATGTTTTTCCTCATCGTGATGCTCTGAAGCCTCCTTTAGCATTATGATTTAGTTTTTGAAAGTTAATTATGGCTATTGGTATAGAGCTTTGGAGTCAGAGAGGCTGTAATTTCTCCTCTTGCATGGGAGTTCCTACTCAATGTGAAAACATCCTCTGAGTCTGTGGTTTAAATTCGCTTTCATTTACTACAGCATTCAGCCATTTCAACTTGAGATCCTAATAGAAGCTTCTCCTTTTTTAGAGTCTTTATTCCTTATGCAGAATGGAGATGCCAATAGCAACTTTTCCCAATTTGCCGATACCTTTCTGTAACGGCGTCATAATGCACTGACTAATGGTACTCAGCACTTTGAGTCCCTCAGAAGAAAGGCAGCCTATAAGTTCAAAGTGCCCTGATTACCATTACTAGCAAATTGCAGTAGTTTTCTTCAAAGGCCTTTACTAAAAAGATTAAGCAATCTTGTTATCCCTGTGAGGTAGATGATCCTCACTTTATGGATGAAGGAACTGAAATTAAATGATTTGCTCAAAGGCACAGAAAATATGTATGTTAGACCTCGTACTAAAATAAGGTGTTATTCGGAGAAGGAAAAGCCGAGGGGCCTTTTCTCAGACCACTAGTCCAGATCCTCCCCCTCTTTCCTGAGAAGAGAACATTGCCTATGGCATAGATGGGCCGTCTGGAACAATCAGGCATGATTTAAAAAAAAAAATGTTCTTTGGTGATCAATCTCAAGACTCTTTCAAGGTAATCCAATATCCCAACAAAGTCCCAAATGATTGGTATCAGTGTCTTTAGGAGACAAATTGTTAAAGTTTCTCTGTTAGTCATCTAGGTGGTTGATACTACACTAAATGTCATCCCAAGGTTAGAAATTCTTGTAAATCAGTGAATGATGTTGCAAGAGAGGTATCGGACAAAGAGCAAAGCTCTTACCTCCTGACATTTAAATGCTCCTCTCACTGGTTGATTCAGATTTCCAAAAAACATTGAAATCATTCATTAATTAGCAAGATTGGGCACCTGCAAATAAATGATGATTCATTATTAAACTATAGAGGAAAACCATTTTGATTTTACTGATTTATTTTGAATAATTTAGCAACATATTTATCCTCATTCTCCCCCTATTCCTTCCCCACAAGAACCCATTGTTCAGAGAAACACTTTGCATTTTTTAGAGCCTTTTCAAAAGATTACTGTTGAAAAAGAAGAATGCCACAATTTTATGCTTCAGTTACATTAATAATCATTACTGGCACTGTTCTAACCTGGTAACTTTGACAGTTACAGTCTACAGCAAGAATCTATGTCTCAGATGATATGGTGCAAGCCTACCTCTCATACCCCTTAATGATCCTGGCATAACTAATATGCAATGACATTTAAGGAGCACTCATCTAAAACCGTTCATATTCATTTGGAAAAATATTAATCTGTGGCATATTCACCAGCAAGGTTTGCAGTTGGAAAATGATTAACTCCTTACTAGTTAATATTTAAGGAGCATGTTAGAAAATTTGTTGCATTGACATTCAACCTATACATCTTCTAGGAGGGGAAAATGTCTATGTGAGGACTATGTTAAAGCCAGATTTTCTCCCTGATAATTGTTAGCTTTTGGTGATATGTATACATTAGAATTGATGAAGTTCATAAAAACTTTTAGTCACCTAATTAAGATAGAACCTCCTATAATGCATTTCCATTAATGTTTCCTTAGCATGCAATTTTGTTTCATGGAGTGTGACATCTATTTCTAAGATGGATGTTAGTTAAACTTTTTGTGGTAATATAATATCATTATTGGGGAATGGGACCAAATCTATTATAGTACTGATTTTGGTATTAGTCACATGTTCATCTAGAATTCTTGGAGTTATTTTAGGGTTTAACTGGAGAAGTATCCTTAGAAGGACTTTTGTGTATGTTTATGTGTGGGTAATAATGACATATGTTCATATGCTGCTATATGATTTATAAAATGTGTAAAATATACTATCTAATTTTATTTGGAGTCTCTGATTAATGAACCTAGACAATAAGAACCATAGGCTATTTAGAGGGTCTCTCCTTAGAGGATTTTGTCTTCTATCCATTGGTTGAGTTATATTTAGTAAAAGAGGTCTTGCCTCTATGGGTTCCTCCATCCTGAAAGTGAGAACAATCCTGTTAGGAATCTGCCCTGGGAATAGACGATTTGCAAAAGTAAAGATCATGAACCAAAATGACAGAATAACAAAGGGACTTAGAACTGAAAGAAAACACTGGTAGAAAAAGAGTCTGAAGGTATATTTGGTTAGGAAAATTCTATTATAAGATGTGGATTTCTACAGTATTAGTATACCAGTTACTGATTTTAATCACTACATATCTTTCACTGATTTAAGGTGCTGAATCTAGGGAGGTTTTATAGTCTACATGTCTCAAGATGGCTTAATTGCACTTTATTATTTATTACATCACCATTATTTTTCTCATGAAATTCTCGTTGTACATGATAGACTTGCAATTTCATGTGCAATTATCTATTTTGCCATATTATGTTATAGAAATGCTCATTTTATTCCATAGTTTAAAATAAGATAAATTTTAAAAATTATATGAAGCAGAGTGTACTTCTACTTTGAGTTCTTGTCTATTCTTTCCTCCCTGTAATTCTTGGCAGGGGTGGGAGGATGGGGGGTAGGGAGGGGATAGAGAAATTCAATTAAGTGTTCTGAGTTTTTTTTTTTTCCTTCAAATCAAATAAATAAATGCCCAATGTCAGGAAGACTATAAGGCTTTAAAGCCTATGCTTTCTTAGCTGTGCTACCTAGGAAACATTACAGACATAGGTCATTAGAATGTATATTTCTTGAGAGCAGGAACTGCCTTTTCTTTCTTTTTTTTTGATTTATAGTATTTTCCTATTTCTTTTTTTCCACTTACATGTTTTTACCCATTTTTTCCAATTTTTAAAATTTTTTCAAATTACATGTAAAGATAGTCTTCAACATTCACTTTTATAAGATGTTGAGTTCCATTTTTTTTCTCCTCATTCTCTCCCCTCTCTTTCCTCCCCAAGACAGCAATCTGACATGGGTTACGCATGTACAATCATATTACACATATTTCCAGATTAGTCATGTTGGCAAAGAAGAATCAGAACAAAAGGGAAAAGCCACAATAAAGAAGAACAAAAAAAATGAAAATATTATTCTTTAGTCTGCATTCAGAATCCATAGTTCTTCCTCTGGATGTGGATAACATTTTCCATAATGAGTCTTCTGGAATTGTCTCAGATCATCGTATTGCTGAGAAGAGCTAAATCTATCATAGTTGATCACTGCACAATGTTGCTGTTACTGTGCACAATGCTCTCCTGGTTCTGCTTACTTCACTCAGCATCAGTTCCTGTAAGCCTTTCCAGGATTTTCTGAAATCTTCCTGCTCATCATTTCTTATAGCACAATAGTATTCTATTACATCCATATACTACAACTTGTTCAGACATTCCCCACTTTATTGACACCCCTCAATTTCCAATTCTTTGCCACCACAAAAAAGAGCTTCTGTAAATATTTTTGTACATGTGGGTCCTTTCCCTCTTTATGATCTCTTTGGAATACAGACATAAAAGTGGTATTGTTGGGTCAAAGGTTATGTACAGTTTTATAGCTCTTTGGGTATAGAGGAATTGCCTTTTCTTTTATTGTTTATTCCCAGTGCTTAGTGCAGTGTCTGGCCCATGGCAAGTGCTTAATGAATGTTTGGCATTTGATTCATTGTATAAGAGAGTGTACAGAAATATGTGTGTGCTTGAGACTCCCCACCTCCAAGAGTTAAAAATATCTTTATTCATTCCTAAATGGTATGTTTCCTATAAATTTGTTGAGAGAAAAGGGTTCAAGATATATGTATTTTAAATAATACAATAATTCACATGATGTTTTTATGCAACTTAGTATATTCATAGTATATTCCACAGTAATTAGAGAAATATCATTAGAAGAGTACAGGACCAGAATTCTCCAGAATCAGAACTTTATATATAGTAGGCATTTAAATATCTGTTGAACTTAATGAGAGAAGTTGTCAGCTTGAACCAAAGAAATCACTGAGTTTGGTGCCACAGTGACTTGACCTCAACACATTTGTACCTGACCTCAATCTTCTCAACTCTAATGGCCATTTTTTCCCATTCTTGTTTCAACCATATACCAATGTGGTCACACCTTAGATCATCCTATGTCTCAGAATACTATCTCCAAGGTGCTGAATTTGAAATTTCATTTCATGAACACAATTTCTTATACTTTCATTCTCCCATTTTCTTACTGATGGAGCACCAGCTCTTACCTACACCCTTTACCTATTTATAAAGCATTCTGCAAATTCTAAAGCACTATATAAATGTCAGATATTATTATCATCTCTTGTCATAAAACCCACCCCAATTCTGCCAATGCATTTCCCCCTGCTCTGACTTCATTCGTTTCCATATCTAGTCTTGATTCTGTGGTCTGCCACTTTTAATATCGCACCAGATATTATAGTAGAATACATGTCTGTCCAATGTTCTTCCATTGCTAATGATTTGATGGACAAATATTTTTCTGAGAAAAAAAGAGCTGGATAAAATTGCTAGATACATGTAAAGAGTGAAATTACTAGACTATTCACAAAAACATCATTATCAGAATTTATGAGAAATTTACTTGGTAATTCTAATCTCTGGGTATCCATATTATCTGTTTTCTCTGATATTGTCTCAGGGCCATTGAGAATTAATGAATAAAGTCATGAAATAAGCTGATCCTTCCCACAACAACGCCATAATATGCAACCTAAGCTGTGACCCTGTTGACACATGTGCCAATCCTTTCACTCTACCTTTATTAATTCTATCTCATTCCCCACAGAAATTGTTCCAAGCCTTTCCTTATCTTTCACCTGGATACCATCACCATCAATATACCCCACACCAATCTCAGCACCACCACCCCTCCACCTGAAGCAATATAGAATTCTACTTCACTGAGAAGACAGAGACCAGCAATTACAAGTAATTACCTCTATTCTCTTCTCCCTCCATTCCTTATAATTTCTCAACATCATTACCTACTAATTCCTTCTTCCTTTTGATCACAAAAGAAGAGGCATCTCTACTCCTCACTAAAGGTAAATCTTCTACTTGTGCCTTTGGTTTCTTTTCCTCCTGCTTCCTTTAGGACCTCAGCCTCTCCAAAACCACTTAGAAGTCTACCCTGGGTCTCCTTCTTCCATTCATTTCAATTCAACAAACATTTATTAAGTGTTCATTACATGTGAAGCACTGTCCTGGGTGTTAAGGATACAAAAACATAAATGGAGCTGTCCCTGGCCCCAAAGAGCTTTTATTCTCTGAAGGAGATATCACATGGAAGCTGAGCAATATGATACAATGTAGGAAGTAAAAAGGAGAAAGAACTAAAAAGTGCTTTTGGAAAATTTGAGGCAGGAGAGAATACAAACAACTAGGGAGATCAAAAGAAGGCCTCTCAGGGGAAACAATTCTTGACTTTAGCATTAAAGAATACAGACTTTGAAAGACAGAAACGCTTTTCAGGAATGGTAGCAGAGATGGGAAGGGTAATTCTCCTGTGACTGGATGGAGGTCAGAAATGAAATGTTGTTTGGAGGATAGTTTGAAGTCTGGAGGGGAGTAATGTTAAATCATGTTAGAAAAGGTAAGTTCATGGCTGACTTTTGAGGGTCTTAAATGTCAGGCTAAGAAGTTTATATTTATCCTAGAGGAAATAGAAAGTCATTGAAGGATTTTGTGAGGATGGCCATCTTCTCTCTCTACAATCTCTCTCTTGGTATTCTTATTCATGCCTATGCCAATTAATTTCCACCTCCATATAAATAATTCCCAAATTTATGCATCTAGTCTTGACTTCTCCTCTGAGCTTCAGAAATGTATCCTCATCTCCTGTGAAAGATCTCTATTTGTATGTTCCTCCAGCATCTTCAATTCTACAGGAGGTAACTAGGTTCCATATTAGGTAAAAAGTTAAGAATTGGAGTTGAAGATTTGAGTCCAAATTCTCCCTTAGCTATTTATTAGCTATGTGACCCTGGAAAGTATTTCTTGAATTCATACTAGGGAGTGACATGGACACACAAAAAAATCTGACTCATCTGCTTTTTTTTTTTTCTGTCAGAGTTGCTATTACATTTCTTGTGCTAAGAAAATTATTTGGGTATCAGGGAGAGTAAAACTCAATGTTTCCATCAGAGGCTAAGATCCTGTCCCTTGTACAGAGCCCTAGGGAGATGAATCATCTTATAAAGAAGAGGGAAAGGGCTTCCTTGATCAGAGTACTAGACTGTGGACTCCTACGGTCATTAGAGCTTGAAGGGACAAACCCCTCCCCCCCCCCCCACACCATGTCATCTTGGATTGAGGATACTGAATCACTGAATCATTTAATTTGCTTCAACACATTAAGGTACCAGATTTATTTTGTTCTTTGTTTTAGGAATTTGAGATATTTATAGGTCCAGATCTGATGTACAGGTCAGAGAGAGTGTGATATAATGGACAGAATGTTGCACTTATAGTCAAAAAAGATCTGAATTCAAATTCTGCCATGGATTGTTCATTAAATCTTTATTTTTTAACTTTTAAATACATTCATTTATTTTAAACATTCATTTAAAAAATTTTGAGTTCTGAATTCATTCCTTTCCTCCTCCCCCCATTGAGAAGGCAAGCAATGTGATATCAATTATTATATGGGAAATCATGCAAAACATATTTCCATATTAGCCATGGCTTCACTGCATTTTTGAGAGCTACTATGTACAAGACACTATGCTTAGTATGACAGAGCTTACAAAAGTGAATGAGGTACAATCCTGTCCTTTAAGGGGCTGCACTAGAGTAAGAATCACAAGAAAATCTTAGAGCTGGAAGGAACTTTAGAGATCATCTAGTACAATTGCCCTTGTAGGACTTCTTTTTACAAAATCACTAACAAAGAGTCATCTGGCCTCTGGTTGCATATTTTCAGTGATGGAGAGATCAATACTTTTCAAGACAGCTCATTTAATTGTTATACAGTCCTTTGCTACTCTGATAAATCTGTGGACTGTTCTAATTGCTACACAGAAGTCTTCCTTATATTGAAAGTTACCAATGATCTCTTAATTGCCTAATCTAATGACCTCTTTTCAATTCTCATCCTTCTTGATTTCTCTACAGCATTTGACACTGCTACCCATATTCTACTCCTGGATACTCTCTACTATATGGGTTTTTGTGGCACTGTTCTCTCCTAGTTCTCTCTCCTCTCATTTTTCTGATTGTTTCTAAGATGTCTTTGTTAAATTGTCATTTAGGTTCCACTGGGTATGACCTGGGAATACCCCAAGGCTCTGTCCTGGGCCCTCTTCTCTTTTTTTTTTCTCTATATTCTCCTGTTCATGACTTAATCTGGACTTATTGATTCAATTATCCTTGCTTGGTGACTCACAGCTCTATATACCCATTTCTAGCCTTTTTCAGGAGTTTCTGTACCATATCACCATCTGCCATTGTACATTTCTAATAAAATATCCTTTAGGTATCTCAGATTCAACAAAATAGATCTCATTCTCTCTATTCCCTCCTCCCCAATTCTCTTCTCTTCAGCACTTACCTTTTACTTTTAAGGAAAATATTCTCCCAGTCACTTTGGTTCACAACTTCGCTGTCATTCTTGATTCTCTACTTTTTCTCACTCCACTCATATCCAACCGATTGTCAAATCTTGTTGTTTCTATCTCCACATTTCTCCCATATATTCTCCATTTATATAGCCAAAAGCTCATTTAGAACCAAGAGAACCAGGGTGAGGAAGATGGCCAGGGCACAGCCAGAATGGTGAGGAGATGGCTGGCAGTATTTCCATCTTTATTTCACTAAACATATAGTAAGGACATATTACATTCTGGGCACTGTGCTATGAAAATGATAGGGGAAAACCAAAGTTTGTATGATCCTTACTCACATGGAGTTTAAAACCTAGCAATGAGTTTGGTAAGTACACTAAGAGCTAATTCAGTCTCAGAAGACAGGTGTAAATAAAGTGCTGCATGAAGGCTGAGGGGTAAATACACTGTTAATCACTCATGAACTACGGAAGACTTCCTGGAGTGGGTGATATTTGAGGTGAGCTTTAAAGAACGGGTCTGAATTTGATAAATAAAGAAGGGAAGTAAAGACATTCCCAGAACAGTATCTGGAATATAGGAGATATTTAACATATATTTGTTGAATTGAATTGTAGGCATAGGGATCATCATGAAAAAAAGAGCAGAGCCGTAAATACTTTTTTAAAAAAAATTTATTTATTTATTTTCTTGTTTATATCATTCATTTCCATGAGATTTTGAGTTACACATTTTCTCCCCATCTTTCCCCTACCCACCACCCCAAAACAGCCATCCCCCTGTATAACCCCTCCCCCAATCTGCTCTCTCCTATGTCCTGCCCCTCGCCCCTCTGACTTTCCTGTAGGGCAGTATGGATCTCCCTACCACGGTGCAGAGGCATAAAAACTTGACAGGTATTCAAATGGAAGGCCTATTTTAGCTTGGTTGGATCATAGAGCATTTATTCAGAGACAAGTGGTATGAAATAAGATTGGAAAGAGCAAGTGGTTTCAGATTCTGAATGGCCTTCAATGTCAAGCAAAGGACTGAACTTACCTTGGTAGGCTTTGGGGAACCAATGAATATTTTTGAGCAGGGGAGTGCTATGATCTAAGCATAAGAAATATTAGTCTAATGTAAATATGAAGGATGGATTGAAGTAAGAAAGAATAGAAGCAGGAAAAGCAGTTAGGACATTATTATAACAGTTCATACAACTCTTTCTTTCATTCATTCATTCATTTATGCTTTTTGGAGGGGGGAAGGTAGGGCAGTTGGGGTTAAGTGACTTACCCAAGGTCATACGACTAGTAAAGTGGTAAGTGTCTGAGGTCACATTTGAATTCAGGTCCTTCTGACTCCAGGGCCAGTGCTCTATTCACTGTGCCACCTAGCTGCCCCTCATCCAACTCTTTACCAGAATTGTAACAGTGACAATAAAAAGGAAGTGAATGATTTGAGAGGCTATGTGGAAGTCCAATCTTACAAGCACAGTCATTTACAAATAGCTCATTTAATAAACAGTTATTTAAAAGTGAAAGGGGAGAGGTCAGGATGATGAGAATCTTAAGGACAACAAAAAATTTTGTTGTTTTCTTAAAAAATTATATTTTGTTATGAAGATAGGGATTATTAGACATATGGTTTTATTGGTATCAAGAACTCTCAGATGAGGAAACTTCCGTCAACAAAGATTTAGCACCTTCTCTTCAACTTGCAGTCTTAGAGTTGTCCAGAGCATCAAGAGGTTAAGTGACTTTCCCAGGATTCCACAGCCAGTGTGTGTCAGAGGTAGAACCTGAACTCAGATCTTTCTGTCTCCAAGGACAGGTCTATATCCACTTTTCCATGATGCCTTTCATATATATATATATATTTTTGCTACATTGGGTAAAAAAGGGGAATCAAAAAAGAGATAGAACCTCTATTCAGTTGGATGAGGCAATGAAAATGGACAACAGAGAGAAAACTACTCAACTCTTACTTTGCTTCTGTTTTCTCAACAGATGGAAAGGGCAGAATAAACTGAAACTCAAGATAATAAGAAAACACCTACTTGTCCTTGAGGAGTCCAAATTACTGGGACCAGAACTATATATATACTTATGTATCAAAAGAACTGATAGGGATGATTGCTTAGCTACTGTCAGTGACATTTGAGTGAAAGATCATGGAACATAGGAGAGGTACCACTGATTGGAGAAGAAAAATGTTGTCCTGATTTAAAAAAATGCTGAGAAGAAAATCTGAAAATCATAGCCAATGAGTTCAACTTAGTTTTAGGATTAATTTCTAAATTTTCTTAATGTTATTGATTATTCAGTAGAACTTGAAAGATTTATTTGAAGTCGAGAGAAACCTGAGTATCTCTAGACCACATTAGTAAAGGGATGATTGGTGAACATCTGAAAAAAAATAGTGATTCCAAAGATAGCTTCATTAAGAACAGGTCATACCAAATTAACTTCATTTTGTTTTTTTGACAAGATTATATGTACTGGTAGACTGGGGAAATATTGTCAAGTCAACAAATCAATAAGCATTTCTTAATTGATCAAGCAATTGAAACTTATTAAGACTACTATGTTTGAGGTTCTGTGCTAAGTGCTAGTCATACAAAAAAAGAGCTAAATGAAAGATTGTCTTGGCTTTCAAGGAGCTCGAATTCTAACGGGGGGGAAGATAGCATATGTAAAAGAAGCTGAAATGTGAGTGGGAAGGGAGAAGGTAATCACTGTAGAGAAAGTCTGGAGAATCAGGAATGGTTCCTGGAGAGAAACAAAGACATGGCTAGCTTGAGCACCTTGCTTAATGTAAAGTTTCTATGAAGAATGAACAATAAGAAGGAATTACAGGGGGAAAGTTCATTTCCAGGGTGAGAAGGCCTAAGAGTTAGAATGAAATTTCAGGGTGAGAGCTGTTGTGGCACCATAGAGAAAGTCTAGGAGTTAAGAATATGCCTTGGAGAGGAAAATAGAAAATATTTATGTTGTAACAAAGCCTTTGACAGCGACTCTAGTATTCTTGTGTAAATGTAGAGAGAAATGAACTAGATAAAAGTGTAGTAGATAAGTGGATTTTGAGGTATTGAATGTGGGGTTCCCATGAAGAGTCATTACTCTTTTAGTGTCAACTTGGGAGGACATCTCTAATAAAGTATACTAAGAAAATGTGCTCGACTCTATGTTGTACAGCATTTTTTATCAATGCCTTGGATAAAGTCACTGGATAGAGGGTATGCTTACAAAACTTTCAGACACAAAACTGAGAGTAATAGCTAACATATTGGATGATAAAATCAAAATCTAAAAGGATCTCAACATACCAGAATGTTGACTAGAACCTAGCAAAATAAATTTTAATAGGAATAAATATAAAGTCTCATATTTAGATTAAAAAAATCAATTCCATTAATCCAATATAGGGGAGATATGGCTTGATAACAATTAATCTGAAAAAAGAACTGTGGGTTTCAATGTGTTGCAGGTTCACTCTAAGTCAAAAATGTTATCATCCCAGTCAAGAAAATTAATGTAACCCCTAGGCTACATCAAGAGGTGCATATCATTCAGGACTAAAGAAGTGATAAGGCAGCAATGTAGTGCATTGGATGGAGCACAGCAATTGCAATCAGAAGACCTGGGTTCAAAACTTGACTCTGACACTATCTACTTTTTTGACATTTGGTAAGTCACTTAGCCTTTCTCTGTCAGTTTCCTCATTGATGAAGTGAGGGTGTCGGACTAGATGGCCTGTGAGATCCCTTCTAACTCTAAATCTATGAGCCTTTCATTCTGTTGCTCTGGTCAGACCACATCTGGAGTATTGTGTTCAGTTCCGTGTTCCACTTTGGAAGGATACTGGTAATCTGGAGAGCATTTAGAGAACAACTATAATGATTAAGTCTTTGAATTCATTTTAGATGAAGAATAGTTGAAGGAGCAGGAGATACGTAGTTTACGGAAGATTCAGGAAGGATAAAAGTTCAAGTCTCTGGAGGACTGTAATATACAGGAGAAATTAGATTATATTTTTGCTTGGTCCTGAAAGAAATTACTTCCTGTAATGGGTCGGAGTTGGAAAGGAAGACTTTAAGGTAGGGTAAGGTTTCCTAACAATTAGAGTTCTCAAAGGAGAATTGGTTTTCCTATCACCATGGGTATTCAAGCAAAGGCCAGAAGATAATTTTTTTTTTTTTTGCTGTTATAACAGGAATTCTTGTTCAGATATGCCTCTCTTTTTCTTCTTATTCTAACATTTTGTGATTTTTTTTTTTTGAGATCGAATTAATAGGATTTGACAATCATTCAGAAGTAAGAGATGAAGGAGAGGAAGTTTGAAAACTGATTTGAGTGCAATTTCATACATGGGAACTTGAGTGAATTGTGGTATCAATGACCTTTCCATTATCTTTCCCCTTCATCCCCCACCTCTTACAAACTTTCCTATTTCTATGAAAGACACTACCATTTTTCTGATCTCCCAGGTTCACAGCTTTGATGCTATTTTTCATTTCTCACTCCCCCTCACCATACATTTGCAATCAGTTGCCAAATATTGTTGTTCCCACCTTCACAATCTCTCTGATCTCTCTATCTAGACAGCAAAAATCATAATTCAATTCCTTATCACCTCTTACCTAATTTCAATTCATTTGTAAGTTGTCATCTCCCTGATGTTATGATCCTCTATAGCAATGGTTCTCAACCTTCCTAATGCTGCGACCCTTTAATACAGTTCCTCATGTTGTGGTGACCCCCCAACCATAAAATTATTTTCGTTGCTACTTCATAACTGTAATTTTGCTGTTATGAATTGTAATGTAAATATCTGATATTCAGGATGTATTTTCATTGTTACAGATAGAACATAACCCTCAGGTTGAGAACCACTGCTCTACAGGATGGAAGGACAAACCATCTACAATGGTCTCCTAATTGGCCTCCCTCCCTCAAGGCTCTTCTCTTTCAGTCTTTGCTCCACAAATCTTCCCCTACCTCACCCTCCCAACCCCTGCCATTCAGTCAATTCCAGTGGCTTTCTTTGCCTTTGAGATTAAATATAAACTCTATTTAGCTCTTAAAACTCTAATCACATGACTCCAACCTATCCTTCCAACCTCATTGGCATTCCTCCCATCCCTGCACAGCCAACCTGGCCTTCTCTCTGTTTCTTACATGTACTATTCCATCTCCTATTTCTGTATCTTTGCACTAGCTATCTCTCATGCCTGGAATATACTCTTTCCTCTCCTGCATTTCATAGAATTCCTTTCTTCCTTCAATACAGAGTTCAAACACAACCTTCTATATGAATCCTTTTCTGATCCTCCCAGCTGCTAGAGCACTCTCTGGCAAACTCCCATGTATTTAACTTTGTATTATTTCCCTCATACTTATTCTGCATATACTTTCTGTCTCCAGTATTAGAATTTAAGCTCCTTTCCAACAGGAATTGTTTCATTCATTGTAATCGTTATCTGTAAACCCTACCACAGTGCTCAGCAAATAATAGGTACTTAATACATGTTGACTGGTAATACTAGTCAAGTGAAAAAGAGAATGCAGTTTAAGGAGAAAGACAATGAAGTCAGTTTTAGACATGTTGATTTTGAGGTGTTTATAGGGAAGGTACATGTGTGATATCCTTTCAGTAATTTTCTGAAACTGGAAATCAATCAGGCAGAAATTAGGTTTAGATGAACATATTACATCATATATGACAGCAAGCTCAAAATGGATATGTAACTAGAAAATTAAAGATAATACTTTTAGTAAAATTAGAAAATAGCCAAAAAGACATCATTCATAGCTATGTTTAGAAGAATTCTTTTTTTTCTTTTCTTTTTTTTAAAAATAAATTAATTTATTTATTTTCTTGTTTACATCACTCATTTTCACGAGATTTTGAGTTACATATTTTCACCCCATCTTTCCCCTACTCACCACCTCAAAACAGCCATCCCACTGTATAGCTCCTGCCCCAATCTAATCTCTCCTATGTCCTCCCCCATTGTTCCTCTGACTTTCCGGCAGGGCAGGATGGGTCTCCCTAACCCAGTGCCTGTATATCTTAATTCCCAGTTGCATGTAGTTAATAATAATAATAATAATAATATATATATATATATATATATTTTTAACATTTGATTATAGAATTTTAAATTCTAGAGGAATTTAAAGGAGGAAATTCTTCCTTCTAGAGGAAGAATTCTTAACCAAGGGAAGAAAAGAGGTAATCACAAAAGATATCCATTTCCGTCTCTCCCTTCTTCTTTCTTCATTCTCCTTATCTTTTTGGTCTGGACCCAAAATTTAACTTCTGTAGAGAACTCTTAAAGGAGGCATGGAAGGGAATGGTTGCTTTAGGTAATTTTTTTTTTAAGGGTGAAAGGTAAAAGAGTATTGGTTTCTACAACATAAGCAGGAAGCAAAGGAAGGGAAGAGAGGGCTTAGATTTGGGAAACAAACCAAAGAACAAATCTTTGTCTTACCACATTTCTTCTGGCACTTTTCACCTTTCCCTTCATTAGATAACTAACTTATAAAAACACCTTTGTAAACAGCTTCTGGAATAGAAGAGGGCATGACCACACTAGCATTCTTCACTCACACTAGATGTCACTGTTGCATGCCTACTAATTCCAGTCTTCACAACCTGTGATTTTGTACAGTAGCTGTCAAATGCTGTCCTGACATTAAAATCTTACTCTTTCCTCTCCTCACTCCAGACTCTATTACAGATTAAAAGGGAATGGGAGCATTCCAAAACCATTAAGATGTAATGAATTAGGATTAAAGATATAGTTTATTGTGTACATATGCCAATGTCTTTGTCAAGCAACTCTTGGGAACCCAGAAATTTGACAACGCTCGTTATTTGTGTATTTCTATATTTAGGAGAGGAAAAAACAAGCCTCTCAGAACTCTCTACAGAAAATGTCTTTAGTGTATCAGCAATGCAGTATTCACAATGCCTACAGTAACTATAAATATGCTGATATAGTTATTAATCACAAAATGGAACAGGCTCTCTACATAAGAAATATAGATAGTGCATTCATTTAAATACCAGAAGACTGAGT
>CM053586.1:117157161-117177994 GCA_028646515.1 Pseudochirops corinnae | reverse complement strand
GATGTTGGTGCTTCCCTCTCTGGTAACTAACTAGGTATAGATGTAATGGTCAGACAGCTGGAAGCCTTGTCTGCTGATATGTTTCTCTGTATTTTTTTGTCTGCTTGTAACTTCTGTTTGTATTCTCTGAAGTTCAGGGTGCTGACTTTTTCCGCTGAACTAGGTAAATGATATATGTTTGATTAAAGTAAGATTGTTAGCCCTTTTTGAGTTGCTTTCCTTTAGAAAAGCAGATCTAAGAACCTGTGCTAGCAGCCATCCTGGGTATGCTAGGGTGCTTACTGCTACAGCTGGTAGGAAAATTATTCACACTGCTGAATTCACAGAACTTTAGAAATATTGAAGTTTGTTCCGCAGACAGTAATTTCACAGTTAGTTTCTGCTAAATGCTAAAAAGCCTTAGGAAAATAAGCCCTAAATTATAGATAGACTATTAAAAATAACATCAAATAGCTACAAATAGTTGTGTTCACTTTTTTTTCATTTCAGAGAATGGGTCTACTGAAACTATACAGAAGGGATAGCATCTTTTCAATTTCCAATTCTTAGCCCCTACAAAAAGAGCTACTGTAAATACTTTTGTATTTTTCCCTTTTTATGTCATTTGTTTCTATGATTTGTTCTTTGACCACTTATTTTTTAGGATTATTTAATTTCCAATTAATTTTTAATCTCTCTTACCATTGCTCAGTATTGAATATGATTTTATTGCATTATGATCTGAAAAGGATGAATTTACTATGTCTGCTTTTCTTCATTTGGTTGTGAGGTTTTTATGTCCTAATACATGGTCAGTTTTTATTTATTTATTTTTGCTTTTTGGAGGGGGGAAGGCAGGGCAATTGGGGTTAAGTGACTTGCCCAAGGTCACATGGCTAGTAAGTGTTAAGTGTCTGAGGCTGAATTTGAACTCAGGTCCTCCTGACTCGAGGGCTGGTACTCTATTCACTGCACTACTTAGCTGTCCCTACATGGTCAGTTTTTGTATAGGTGCCATGTACTGCTGAGAAAAAAGGCATATTCCTTTCTATTCATTGAATTTCCTTCAGAGAGCTATCATATCTAACTTTTCCAGAATTTTATTCACCTCTTTAACCTTCTTGTTCACTTTTTGGTTAGATTTAACTAGTTCTGAGAGGTGAAAGTTGATGTCTCCCACTAGTATCGTTATTATCATCTATTTCTACCTGTAACTCATTCAATTTCTCCTTCAAAAATTTAGATACTATACATTTGGTGCATACATGTTTAATGCTGATATGACTTCATTGTCCATGATACCTTTCACCAAGATATAATTTCCTTCTTTATCTCTTTTAATTAGATCTACTTTTGCTTTCACATTGTCTGAGGTCATTATTGCTACCCCTGCTTTCTTTGCTTCACATGAAGCATAATAAATTCTGCTCCATCCCCTTACCTCTACCTTCTGTGTATCTCTCTGCCTCATATGTATTTTTTGGGTTTTTTGATAAACAACACATATTAGGATTCTGGTTTTTAATCCATTCTGCTATCTGCTTCCATTTTATGGATGAGTTCATCCCAATCATATTTATACTTATTATAACTGTGTATTTCTCTCCATGAAATTTTCCCCTTATTTCTCCTCCTGTCTTTTACTCCCCTCAGTCTTCCCCTGCTCACAACTATTTTACTTCTGATCACCATCTTCCTCAGTATACTCTGTCTTTTTTCAATCCCCTCTTCCTCTTCTATTATTCCCATCTCCTTTTGCTTCCTTATAGGGTCAGATACATTCCTGTATCTAACTGAATGTGTTGTTATTTCCTCTTTGAGTCAATTTTGATGAAAGTAAGGCTTTAGAGTTTTGCCTGCCACTCCCCTTCACTTTCCCCTCCATTATGATAGCTCTTTCATACCTCTTTTATGTGGGATAGGTTACCCCATTCAATCTCCACCACTCCCCCCCTCCTTTTTCTTTCAGTGAAATTTTCTTCCTCACCCATTTATTTTGTTTTGGAGGGTATCAACCCATCAAAGTCAACTTATGTCCATACCTTCTATCTGCATATACTTCTTCTAATTGCTCTTAGAGTAATAAAGTTCTTAAGAGTTACAAATATTATCTTGCCATATAGAAATATAAACAGTTTAATCTTATTGAATGTTTTCTGTTTTCTCTTTTTTCTTCTTTACCCTTTTATGTTTCCCTTGAGTCTTATATATGGAGGTGAATTTTTTTTTTCTTCAGCTCCGTCCTTTTAATTAGGAATGCTTGAAAGTCCTCTATTTCAATAATGCTCATGGGAAAAGATAGACAAAAATTTGCTAAGGAAAATAACTACCTAAAAAATAGGATTGGCCATATGGAGAAGGAAGTACAAAAATTCACTGAAGAAAATAATTCCTTAAAAATTAGAATTGAGCAAGTAGAAGCTAATGACTCTATGAAATATCAAGATGTGAGCAAATGAAATTTTAAAAAAATTTTAAATAGAAGAAAATGTGGAATTTCTCACTGGAAAAACTACTGACCTAGAAAATAGATCCAGGAGAGATAATAGAGGAATTATTGGATTGAAAATCATGATAAAAAAAAGCCTGGACAACATCTTTCAAGAAATTATCAAAGAAAACTACTTTGATATATTAGAACCAGAGGACAAAATAGCAATTGAAAGAATCCACCATTCACTGCCTGAAAAAGATCTCCAAATGAAAACTCCCAGAAAGATCATAGCCAAATTCCAGAGCACCCAGATCAAGGAGAAAGTACTGCAAACAGCCAAAAAGAAACAATTCAAATGTTGTAGAGGTACAGTCAGGATTACACAGGGTTTGACAACTTCCACAGTAAAGAATGGAAGGGCTTGGAATACAATATACTGGAAAGCAAAGGAGTTAGGATTATAACCAAGAATAATCTACCCAGTAAAATTGAATATAACCTTTCAGGACAAAAAAATGAGCATTTATTGAAATAGAGGACTTCCAAGCATTCCTAGGAGAATATCAAAAGGACAACTTTGATTATGTAAAATTGAAAATGCACAAAGAAATGTAATTTATTTGTGTGTGTAAAGTCTTTTTAAAAATTTTTTGTCTTTGTTAATTTGTTTACGTTAGTTTACAAGATTCAGTTCCACAATCCCTTGAATTTCAAATTTTCTCCCCCTCCCCCTTTCTCTCTCCTCCCTACCCCCAATCCCCAACCCCCACCCCGACACGGCAGCATGCAATCAAGTATAAGATCTGCAAATACTTTCACGTTAGACATTAGTCAGGTTATAAAGAAGGATTGTAACAGACGTAATGAACAATGGGGAAGGGGAAACAAAACCAAACAAGCAAAAGAAAGAGAGCAGATAGTTTGCTCCAATCTGTATTCAAGCTCTGTTCTTTCTAGTTTTTCTCAGAATGTAGACATCTCTCTCCATCATGAATCTTTTGGAGTTGTCTCATAACCCTGCATGGCTGAGAAGAGCCAGTCTATCAGAGTTGGTTGTTACACATACATTGTGTCTGTAATTGTGTACAGATTTCTCCTGGTTCTGCTCTTCTCACTTAGCATCAGTTCTTATAAGCCTCTCCAAGTAAATATGAAGTCCATTTGCTCCTCATTTCTTACAGCACAATAGTATTCCATTACATTCATAGACCACAACTTGTTCAGCCATAACCCAATTGATGGGCATCCCCTTAATTTCCAATTCTTTGCCACCACAAAAAGAGCCTATGTGAATTCAGGTCCTTCTGACTCTAGGGCTGGTGTTCTAATCACAGTGCCACCTCCCCCATTACAGTCTTAAGTAAGATCAGTGTAATGATAGATCAAAGTTCCAGAAGACAGTAATGAAGTATTTTTGTTACCACTTGGTAGAGAGATGGTAGAATATAAATGCAAAATAAGACAGAATGCCTAGCATGTAGTAGGTGCTTAACAAATGTTTGATTGGTTAACTGAAATTTGACCCATGTGTGAATTTGTTTAGTTTTTTTTAGTTATAATGGAAATTTTTTTATTATATTAATATATAATGGTATATCTCTATATATTTATGCAAGTCTTTCTATAAATCTTTCAGTTTTATTTTCCTGTATGATATTGTTGTTACCATTTACATTGTTCTTATTATTTTATTCTATTCACTCTGCATTAGTCATACAAGTCCTCTTAAGTTTCTCTGAATTTGTCCCCCGTGTTTTTTTTTTAATAGCATAATATCACATTATATACCATAATTTATTTAGCAGCTCTTCAGTGGATGAGCACTCATTTTATTTTTGGTTATTTGATACAATAAAAAGTAGTATTATGAATATTTTTGTACTATTGGTTCTTTCCTTCTTCCTTTGATTTCTTTGGAATTTATCCAGTGGTATATAACTGGGTCAAAGTATGGGAGCGGGAGATATCTATACCAAGCCATACATAATAGAGATTCATGGTTTCATTTTAAAAAAATACCCTTTCCCTATTATTTGTGTTAGGGAAAAATTCATATATTTTGATGTTTTTCAAAGTTATAAGAAAAAAAGGAAAACTTCCTTTAAAGAAAGAATGACAGTTACAGGTAGAGAAAGAACATTTTGGTAATAAATAGATTAATTTTTATCACTCTCTATATAAAAAGAAAATGGTCATGAGCATAGCTAACATTGTGGTTACATTAGAATTCTATTAGAAGAATGGCAGTTGGAGTTTGTGCTATGAAGAGAGAACATTTTTTTTTTAATTTCCCATTCCAAGATGACAGAAAGATAATATATCCAGTTCAATAAGTGCTCAGAAAGATGCTAGTTTATAAGAACTTGTTATTTTTGTAGCTTTCAAAAGCTATGATTCTGATTTTAAAATTAATATTTAACATATTTTTAAAGTTTCTTTTTGTGAATTGGTTTCACTTGTCAGTCTTATTAAGTTCATATTATAAATAATAATTCTGGATTACTTTTAACCAAAAGTTTGATATTTTGTTATAAATAAAATGTATGCAGCATTTTATTTGTAATCTCTTATTAATCAGTTTACAAATTCCAATTGTTATATTGACAAATACCTAGCACTTCCTTTTACCTGGTGACAACAAACTGAGAAGCAAGTAAAATTTTATTTGGAACCTTAAAACCCTGCTTAAAAAAAAAATTAGATCCTTCCATGCCATTTTACAATAGAAATGTGAAGGAAAAAGAGGGAGAAAAAAATTGTCCTTAGCAGTTATAGTTGAGAGAGAGACAGAGATAAAGAGACAGAGAGGCAGAGACAGAGAGACAGAAAGAGGCAGAGAGCAAGTGGTATATTTCTACAGATAGAATAGTATGGTGAATTAGTTAAAGTTCTGGACTTAGAGTCAAAAAGACCTAGATTTAAATCTTGCCTCTAACATTTAGTAGTTGTGTGATCACAAGCAAGTTTTAAACTCTCAGAGCATAGTTATCTAATCTATAAAGGGAAGAGGTAAAACTAGATGACCTCTCTAATGTCCCTCCCACTTAAAATTTATGAACTCAAATTAAAATGAAAACTTAAAATTCTCTGAACTAAAAGAAATTCACCTAGCAGTCCAGAAAATTTTTTTAATCTGCTTGATAATTCTTTAAAAAATATTCATCTTTTCAATACAGTGAAGCTTCATAGAAACTTATTTTGCTTGTTTTTTAAACCTAGTTAGTATTTTAAGTGTTGTTTGTACAGTTTTGAAAGAACAGATAACCTTTTTATAGAGCTCTTCAAGATTTACTAAGTATTTTCTTCACAACAACTCTGTGAGGCAGGTAGTGTCAGTGATATTCCCATTTTACAGATGTAGGAACTAGTATACAGACAGGTCAAGAAATTTGCCAAGGGTCATGTAGGTAGTAAGTGTTAAAACTGAATCTCAAATCCAAGTCTTCTGGCTCTAAGGCCTTTCTTCTTTCTTTTATTTTATTTTTTAAATTCTGAACTTAAACACTAAATAAAATGGACAATTCCATAAAGAAAGTAGAACAAAAAGGATTATAACTGAAACCACAAATCTCTGTTACATACAGGTCTCTCCTATGTTCTTTTCACTATACCACATTAACTATAAGTTCAATGTGGATATAAACTATAAAAATAAATTATTAAGTCAATAGCATGTATAAAAGAATTGAGGAAATATAATGAAAGATAAAGGAATTAACATATATATCAGTTGACAGTTGCTATTTGAGATTAGAAAGTTACAATCCTCATTGGGTGGTCCATCATTTCAAATACTAGGACACATTGTGATGTAATCGAAAGACTATGATTGGTCTTGAAGCCACAGAGCCTCAGTACAAAGCTTCACCTCTAACACTTACAAACTATACAGCATTGGCCATGCCACTTAATTTCTCTGTGCCACAGTTTTTTCACCTATAAAATGCAGTTAGCAACATAGGTATTGCCTTCCCCATAGGCTTTTTTATAAGGCTCTGTAGCATTGTCATTACTCTATGTTAGATTGATGGCTTTTGAAGCCTCAGTTTTCTAAAAGACCAAAAGGTCAAAAGATAACTTGAGCTGTGTGTACTGTTAAGAACCAGTTCCAACAGTTAGGCTGAAACAAATAAGCAAGAGGTTAACTCAGAAAATTCACTCAAATACTGGAGAGTATAAGAATTTAAGTGTTAATTGCAAAACATTATATACTATTGTATGAGGAGGAACAAAGAAGAGGTAAATGCCTATAGAAGTTTATGGTTTATGAGTGTAGTTTCGTTTATCCATGATTTACTTTGAGAACTAATTTAATTGATCACACTGGCAAATTATTTTCATAAATTCTTAGAGTTGGAAGACCCCAAGAGGTCATCTAGTTCAACTAACACATTCTACTTCTGAAGAGCTCCAGTTTTTGAGCATATTTTCCTTATATTGAGCACAAATCTGTCTTCCCTTTGGAGCAAAATACAAGACATTTAATTCATCTTGAACATAAAAATCCCTCAAATGTCTGAAGGTAGGCCTATACATAAACCATGCATTCTCCCTATAGAAAATATATCCAGATCCTTCAACTAATCCAGTGGTTCTCAATCTTCCTAATGCTGCGACCCTTTAATACAGTTCCTCATGTTGTGGTGACCTCTAACCATAAAATTATTTTCATTGCTACTTCATAACTGTATTTAAATTGAACATAACCCACAGGTTGAGAACTGCTGATACTAATCCTTATGTGAAATGATTTCAAATCCACTCACCATTATAGCTACCCTCCTTTGAATATACACAAGCATATAATATCCTTTCTAAAATGTGGTTCCCAGAAATGAACATAATACTCAAGATGTGGTATCACTAAGGCAGAATACATTAGGTCTATAGCCTCTCTGCACATTTAGAAGTGAAAAAATTGAGGTTCTTTTTGAAGAGGAGGGAGCTATTTGTTCTGAGGAAGAAGGAGTTACCTGTCTTCCCCAAGATATAAAAGTACAAATTAGAAGGGCAAGTACAGCCATAGAAGCTGTCAGAGAAAGAAGAGTTGAGTCATGCTGGTTGGTGACTCCATGTTTAAGAATATTGGAGCCAGTAATTTATCAATCTGATATCAATAATAGAAAGATATTTTCTTCCTGGAGCATATATATTCAAGATAAACAGAGATTTTCCTAAAATTGTCAAAACAGGTGACTGCTATCTACTTCTTCAGATCTAAGTACACTGTTGGTGGGAATCTAGAAAATACTGTTAGTGATTTAAAAAAAAATTATTGAACAAGAAACAGATCGCTGGACATGGACTTTTCTTCACTGGAACTTATTGAAGGTTAAGATTATAGAAGAGAAAATTGATAACTGAACAGTTATTTAAGAAGGTGGTATCTAAGAATGGGATTTTAATTCCTGGCTAAGGACTTAAAATATAGAAATGGCATGCTTCTGGCCAGTAATAGAGTACACCTAATAAAGACTATGAAGCATGTATTTTCCCTTGAGTTTGGTCATTCTGATGCAAAGGTCTAAAATAAAAAGGATGTGACAATGAGAAAATTACGTGACTTGTCCCAGGTAAAGATAGTAAACAGCAGACCCAGAATCAGAACTCAGGTCATCTGACTTAAGTCTTCTGATTGTAAAAGAAGTGGGACAGGTAGGTGGCACAATGGATGGAGCACCAGAACTGAAGTCAGGACGACCTGAATTCAAAATCTGGCCTCAGACACTTCCTAGCTGTGTGATCCTGAGCAAATCACTTAACCTCTGATTGCCTAAGTTTCCCCATCAGTAAAATGGGAATAAAAAAAGCACCTACTTTCTAGGGTTGTTGTGAGGATAAAATGAAATAATAATTGTAAAGCACATAGTGCCTGGCACCTAGTAAGTGCTATATAAATGTTAGTTATCATCATTAAAAGCAATGCCCTTTCTTATTATTAAAAAAGATGTATTTTGCATTTATTTTGAATGAAAATTTCTCACTATTTTTCTTCTTGTCTTTTGTTAGTACTGTATGGAAATGCTAATAATTTTTATGGATTTATTTTGTGTCCCTTTTATTATGAGTCAGTGAGACATAGTAAATAGAAATCTGGCTTTAAAGTCAAGAAGACCAGGCTTCAAATCCTGAGTCTGATATATATTATTGGCTTTGTGATCCTAACCTCTAGTGAAGCTCTCAGTGATCCCAGACAACTCTCTAAGATTCTGCATTGGAAAGCAGCATTGGTAGAGAGAATTTCCTCATCAGGATTTTCCTATACAGATTACCATTTCATCTGGGCAAACTATCTGGGAAAATAGAAATGGAAAAGAAAAAAATACAGGAAGACAAAGCCACAGACCAAATGCTAACATTGTAATTGTTCATCTAGTTTAAGCGCTAGCCAGATCAGCTCTAGCTGACTTCAATGTAGATGGCCCAAACTTAGAATTGTAATTTTCTTCCCCCTCACACTTAATGTGGCTGGTTTGAACAATAACCTGAGATTCAACTGTAATTTATTTGCATATGATCATAGCCAAAATAGTATTCTCAATAGTAGATATAAAAGTCACTTGTTCTAAATGTCACTTGTTCTGAGATTTTGTGATGGCGTGTCTAATTAATTTTTTTCATTCTGAACCTCCATTGTAATTCCTGAGATAAAACTAGAAGAAATATGAATAATCGTGAATTAATATCAATAGTTTGGGGAGTATCATGAATCATCATCCATCCTGGGGAATAACCCATGCAAGAAGCCATTCTATGTAATGTCAATAATAATAGTAGTTCATATGTAATAGCTTTTTAAATATTTTTATATCCTCACCATGCCATTTTTTTCTGAGGATATCTCTTCCAAAACAAATTCAAATTCATTTTAAGTTATAGGAAAAATAAAAGGCATTTATCCAGTGGAAAAAAGAGTTAAAGTAGTAGGAAAAAACACTGGAGTAGGAGGAAGGTTTAGGTGCAAGTCCTTTTTTTCTCTTTCTCTAAATTACAATGCAACTTTGAGCAAGTCACTTCATGTCTCTAGAACTCAGTTTCATATAGTTCAAAATAGTGGTGACCTCTAAGATCCTTTCCAACTCTGAAATTCTTTATGACTCTAATTTTATGTTAAATCTTGGTAAAAAGACTCTCCAAATTCTTTGGCAATACTGGAATTTTGTTGTATGAAATACTTCTTAAACTAAATAAGCTGTAGATTAAGTCTTGGTCATCTTTTCTTATGATATAAAGATTTTGTAAATGGTCTAAGTATGTGTATAAAGAGCTTGTTGAAGAGGAATTTACCTAACATTAAAAATCATCAATTTTTGATTGAGTGAAACCACACAGCTAGCTGTGGTGATAATAAAAAGGATACAGTAGAAATGATGGGCTGCAGATCTTCAGATTCAAAGAACTGAAAAGTCTAAGCACCCTAGGACAGATCTATGACAAAGAAATAAGAGGTCAGTTACAACGCTGATTTTCTTTGGTACTTATAGTCTTGCCATCTTATTATGGTGGAAGTATAGTTCGGATTTAGTACAATTGGTATATAAGATAACCTTAGCAAGCTGAGATGACTGAAGATATATGAAGACTAGAACTAGTCATCAGAGGTCCAGGGTTCAAGTCCTGGCTCTGGTAGTTACTACTTGTGTTTGAGCCCAGTCTCAGCCCAACTTTCCTCAGCTATCAAATAAGTGGGTTGGACTAAATGATCTCAGAATTGCTTCCAAATCTAACTTAATTGTCTGAATATACTCTAGTATTTTACAGCTGTCATGTAGCCATACCTCTGCTAGATGACATAGGGGATAGAGTGTTGGGCCTGGAATCAGGAAGATTAATCTTCCCGAGTTCAAATCTTGCTAGTGGTGTAAACTTGGGCAAGTCACTTCACCTGGTTTGCCTCAATTTCCTCGTCTTTAAAATAAGTTAGAGAAGGAAACAGTAAACAACTCCAGTATCTTTGCCAAGAAAACCCCGAATGGGTTCATGAAGAATTGGACACAACTGAACAACAACAAACCATAGCTTAGCAGTCTAGATGGCACTTCGGGACCCACAGGTCCTCTCACTGATTACTGGAAACATTTATGGTGTGTCCAACCAACATTGCTTTCTAGTTCTCAAGAGTATTTGTGCATTAATCCAAGTTGTATTTCAGTGTATCTTTCTCTCAGCACCATCTACCCTAACTCAATACTGTCCTTAAAATCACTTGGACCCACTTATACAAAGAAAACCCATACTAGCTAAATGATGTAGTAGGACTGAGTCTAGAGTCAGGAAGTCTTGAGTTCAAATTCTGCCTTTGATTATTTACTAGCTGTGTCATCCAGTCACATATTTGTCTCAGTTTCCTCAATTGTAAAATGGAAATAATGAAGGCACTTACCTTCCATGGTTGTCCTGAAGATCAAATGAGATAATACTTGTAAAAATGTTTTGTAAACTTTAAAGCATTATGTGTTTATTATTATGGTTGTTATTATTTCCACTTAGCAACAGCCCCAACCTCTAAGCCATTTACAATGCAAAGAAACATTTAGAAAACAAGTCAGGAAGACAGACAAGTCACCTTTTAAAAAATCTTTCTTGCCAAGAAATTCATTACCATTTACTAAAATGTTCTTGAGGCGTGACTATTTGTAGAACAAAAATATGTTCAGTAGATTTTTCTTACAGGAGCAAGAGAGTTGGATCATGCTGAATTTTACATTTATGCACAAAAACAATTTAAATTTGCTTCGATTTTACCCTAGCCCTTTCTCTGGACTTTATAGCTTTCTGTTTGATGGACGTGTTTAATGCATTTTCTAATTAATGGCAGTTAGGCACAGGCATTGAAAAGGAAATAGTCTCCCTTTTCAGGAAGATTGAAAATTTTACTGATTTTTGAAAAATGCATTTGCCTCTAATTAGGAAGACAAAACCACTCACATGTTAATGGACATTTTATCTTTTGTGATTCATTCTCTTTCTCCCCTTTGGAACAGCATCTCTCTACAGCATTCATAATCAAGGCCTATAATCCTCTGTAACCAGATCTTTCTATGTAAAAAGCTGAAGGTCTCTGTCACATTTAATTGATCATAGTCATTGAGGAGACATTCAGATAAATATTTTAATGGAATAAGTAGTTTAATAGTTAATTAAGAATGGTTAGGAGATTAACAGGCTGCTTGACTGCTCATAGGGCTTAGATGAGATGGGAATCAACAACTCTATTTCTTCTAATGAGATGGAAGACTATGAGGCCTTGCCATCTCCCTTGCCAGTACTTTTTAATGTCCTCCAGGCCTTCCCATCTGCCCTCCCTTTATGCCCTGCAGTCCCCTAGCATTATCATCTGATTTACTTATGTAACCTAAGGGCCCATGGAACTTGTCATGGGCCCAACCACTGCACCCTTAGGATCTGGACTTTTCCATCTGCTTAGCAGCTACTTTCTTTATGTGTTGTCTCCCCCAATTAGAGTGTGATCTCATTAAGTGTTGAGATTGTCTCAGTTTTTCTGTTTGTTCCTCCAGTGCTTAGTACATTGTTTGGGACATAGTATGCGCTTAACAAATATGTTGTTGGTTGGTTGGTTTGTTGTTTTTTTGTTTTTTTTTTTACCATCATTCATTAACATAACAATTGTTAAAGCATCTCAGTTTCCCAAACAATGCTTATATACTGTATACAGTATTTAACATTTTACTCCAAGCATGAAATTAATAAAGGAATTAGTGATACATAATAGAGCATTTATAGCTATTTATTCACAGCATCTCAGAATCAGGAAACCCCCAAACAATATAAAGGCTGCTACAAAACCAGGAGTTCCACGAAAGACAGTTCAATTTGTTCAATGGCTTATGGCCTCTCTTTCCTTGAACAGTCAAAATATAAAAAATACAGCACAGTTCCCAACAAATGTTCAGCTCATGAAATCTAGTAAAATCAAATGAAAAATGAAAGAACTCCAGGTCTAGGATTTAATTCTTCCAAGAAGCATGGGGACACGAACCTAGATATGAACAAAAGAACTTAGTTTTCCCTTTTGTTATCCTGGTGTAGGCAGGGGCCTCTATCTTCCTAATTCTCAGCATGACTAGCACATCCCCAAGGAAGAGAAGAATGGAATTAAAGGCAGATTCTAGAAAGGAGAATTTGGCCCCACCATCCTGCCTTCTATTCTTCTGAATCTAGGTTCTCTAGTTCCCATTTCCAGTGGTCTAAAGTAGGGCTTCTTAAACTTTTTCCACTTGCAACCCCTTCAGTGCTTCTTAAACTGTGGGGTCATGGCCCACAGTTTAAAAAGCACTGATCTAAAGGAGTGCCACATTCCCCTCTATCTCTATAGCTCTGTTCTGCTTTTCAGCTTTTAAAGAAGGGCCACAGAGCTACAGATAGAACATAGACATTCAATCCTCTGTTGCATCAGAATTATAAGCTCCAGTCCTGGCTAATTTTCTGTCATAGATAGACCCCAATAGCTATCACATTCACAGGTACATTGGGACAGGGCAGATTTCCAAACCCCACTCACGGTTAGGCTAGGAAAGAAACCAGGCACTGATTTTAGCTTTAAAGGCTATGGTTGGAGACGGATGAAGCATCTACTGGTTTAGAACACATGGTCATAAGGAAGAAAGAATGTCTGGAAGGGAGGGGATAGATATAGAAAGAACTTCAAGTAGCAAATTCTAAGAAGGAATTAAAAGAAAAAAGTTAATAAAGTAAAGGTATATCAGTGTCAGCATCAGATAAAGGGGAACCCAAGGAACTACTGAGTAACTAAGGCCCTTTGAATGATCACAGTGAAAAATGCACTTCAGATTTGCAAATCTATACCGCCTTCCCATAGCTTATTTGTCAACTTGTATCACTCAGTACTGACTACAGTATTGATTAACTGTATGATCATAAGCAAGTCACTTAGTTTCAATGGGCCTTCGTTCCCTTACATTTTTAACATGTATATTCTTCCTTTGATTCTATGTATCTATAACTAATGTAATACCATGACCTACATACAATCAAGATCATGAGTGATCCAAGAAACAATGGCTTTCAGATGTATGGTAAATGGGAGAAGTCTTTAGGCTATTATAATAATTGCATGCATGGTGATAATACAATAATTAGTCTGTAAGCTACTATAATCATGGCATGCATGGAAGTAATATAATAAAATATATTATTAATGAAATATATTGGAAAAAGATGCATGGCTAGGGCTAACAAATAGATTATACTGATACCTACAAAATGTTAAAAAGCTTATAAGAAGACCAGAAAGTTAGATACAAAATACTGAAGTGGGGACATGGACAAGAATTGCTTGGTCATGAATTACATGCCCTTTCTACCTCCTGGAAGGTAGTATATGCATCAATAGGATCATATATCCAAAATGATGAAGCATGTAAACAACTATATTGTTTGGCTCAGGGAGTTCTTTATGTGCAGAGTGCTCTGTGCAATGTAAAAAGATAAATACATGTGAGCTATCATTATTATTTATGATGAAATTTATAAGCAAGCAGAAAATAACAAAGACAAGACGGAACAACATACTGGCTAAACTACCCCTCTTAACCAAAGTTGGGTCAAAGAGAAAAGGGAGCTAAAAATTAGAAGAGTTCTGGCTACAAGAAGAGAAAGAAGAGTTCCCATTATGTTGGAAAATATAGTTAAATAGCACCATGGTTACTATTTAACCATAAATATTAAAGAAATATAGTTAAATGTTTTGTTGCTGAGTTGTTTCAATCATGTCTGACTCTTCATGACCCCATTTGGGATATTGTTGGCCAAGATACTGGAGTGGTTTACCAATTCCTTCTCCAGATCATTTTACAGATGAGGAAATTGAGGTAAACATGGTTAAGTGACTTGCACAGGGTCACACAGTAAGTGTGTGAGGTCACATTTGGACTCAGGAAGAGTCTTCCTAACTTGTGCCACTAAGATGCCTCTATGGTCAAATACGAAACACTAAAGTTACAGTTTACCAAACTAAACTTCAGTGGGCTGATTGTCTCTTCTGGGATGTCATGCAAGCTGCCAACAACATATGTACTAACTATACATTGGAATGAATCAGTATTGAGGAAATGTGCTATTTTTTACATCAATAAGCATTTATTATAAAACAGAGGAATTCTGGGTGACAGTTTATATAGCACATAATATCTGTTGAAATGTTTCTCCAAACAAAATAATGTCTAGAAGGGCTATGAAGAAGGCCATTATAATCTTTTTGAAGAATGTCTTCAGGAACAGTCTTGCTTTTGAATTTTTATAACTCATGGCTAACAATCAATTGATAAATATTTATTAAGTTCCTACTATGTGCCAGGTACTGTGTTAAGTACTGATGATGCAAAAAGAGCCAAAAGATAGCTTCTGCCCTCAAGAAACTTACAATCTAACACAATGACTGATGCTCAATAGTAATGTCTGGCTACAGCACAGCATATGCCCCATAAATGCTTCTGTGAAATTTTTGGATGACCAGAAAAATTGGGCCAAGAAACTAGGAGAAAAATGTCTGGAAAAAATATAAATGCATTACACACACATACACACAAATATATGTGCACATGCACAAATACATACATGTAGTATGTAATCAGATATGTCCTTGTGTGTGCATCTATACACATATATAACATGTTAATATATAGATATAGACATACACATTTGTTCTTTCAAATGCCTTCATGATTATAAAAAGTAGAAGTTATTAGAACTATATTTGTCTGGCTTCATTATGAGAAAGAGAAAAACAAGAGAAACAAAACATCTTTTGTTCATCATTTAAAAACTAAAGTGGGAGCAAAGATATTATTACACATTGACCACAAGGGTCAAAAGTAAAAAATATCTGACTATATATTAACTTTGAAAAGAAGGATAATTGCTCCATTGGTATTCTACAAAAGGTTCAGAATTCTTAGTAAGCATTTTTCCTTCAGTTACTTTCTATCGTTAACTTTGATTCGGTGCATGGCTTTCTCTTTTTCCTTCAACCTAACAAGTTCCTACTGTCATTTCTTCATTCTTTAACATCTTCCTTCTTTTTCCCAGGGGTTACCTCTTTTCCTTTTATCAAATCCAGTCCTCCCAAATCCCTTGACAGAAGTTTTTCAGTTTATTTTTTCTGAACTTAAGTGCTAAATAAAGTGAACATTTCTATATATAGGAGTAGAAGAGAAGAGGATTGTACATGAAACTACAGATCTGTTATATACAGCCTACTTTTCTTTCAAAGTACATAATAAAGTCAACCTATAGCTTTCAAAGCTGCCCTGCTTTTCTGTGCTGCTTTCTGGACTTCCTTCTGTTCTCTACATTTTTTTAAAGTTGTCTCAATGACCTTTTTATTTTTTTTTTTTATTGAGAGTAGGGGAAAGGCAGAAGGTTACTCTATCCCTGGCACTATATTGTAGAAAGTAACTTTGCCAATTATATGACATATGAGACTAAGCAGTTCATCTTGTATCTGCCAGAAACAAGTTGTCATTCTCCTGTTGACATCTGGTTAAATTATGTACCATACTACTTACATAGCTATCCATTCCACTAACAAGGACAATGGCCTAAATTCCAAATATTTGAGACAGAAATCATCATATGCTTTCTTCAGGTGAATTTCTCTAATATCTATATCACATTTTGACAAGCTGCAGACCATATGGAGTTTATTTACTACCATAGAATCAAAGAATTTTAGAACTGAAAGACAATACTGATTCCAGACCCCTAATTTAACACCCATTATCATCAAATCTAGAGCTAGAAGGATCCTTAAAGGTGTTTAGGTCCAACCCCATCATTTTATTTATAAGTAAATAAACTTAGAAAGGTCAAGTGACTAGCCTAATGTCAATAGTTAGTAGGAGGAAAAGATAGAATTTGAACCCGAATCATCTGATTTAGAAACATTGTTCATATAAGCCACTATATTGTTCAAGTAAAGAAAGAAAAAATCAGAAAGATAGAATAATTTACTCAAGATCAGAGCTAATAAATGTTAGAACTGGTAACTAGACTGAGATCTTAGAGTTTCAGCCCACAAATCCTTCCTGTCCATCAACACTGCTGAGAACAAATGTTTTTAACATTCCCACCACTGAGAATTTGTACCATTTAATGAACTAACCACTAGCATTTTTTTTTCCTTGCCTTCAGGAGCTGGCCCAAAATAATTCCTTTTAGATTCTGGCTTCTTCCATTCCTAGACTATGACCAGCACAGGGCAAATGATAGGAACAACATGATAGATTCTGCTTTACTGACATTATGTGTCTGGATTGCTGTCACTTTGTTGTTTTGTCCTCTCATCTGTGTGTTATTTTGCACAGATCATATAGGCAAAACTACTCAATTTTCCTAATATGATAGTGATATATGAATATGAGTTTGGGCTATAAGAAGGCTATTGTCCTTCTGGCTAAGGTCCATAACAGGGAATAATAATTACCTCTTTATGTTTAAATTGCTCTCTCAAAAGCAAATCATTCCTTTAAATAAAAGGTTTGGCATTGACTGCCCATATTACTAAATTAAAATGTACTGAAATTTCCATTAGTATGTTTAAACTTCACATGTTCTGCATTTCATATGGAGTCAAACTCAGTTGACCCTTTCATGTGCTAACTCCTCTAATCACAGCATAAGCCATTATCTGGAAAACAACAACAAATAATAATAATTCTTGGAATTAGAAGAGCGTTTTTTTTTTTATTAAAGCAAATTCTCTTAAATAAGAGCATGAATTAAGCACTATAAATGCTTTCAATAATTCAGATAAAGCCTCACAATAATTTTTTCCTGCACTTCTTTGCAGGAAATTTTTAGGACATGCCACTTTTTATGAGTATGTACAATACATCACAATAGTTAGCATTTATATAATTCATTAAGGATACTGTCTAATTTTGGTCAACCTAAACCTATGAGATAGGTATTACTATTATACCCTTTTTGTGGATGAGGAAACTGAGGCCCAGTGAGGTAAAGTGTGTTGTCCAGGGTCACATAGCTAAGAAGTGTCTGAGGAAGGATTTGAATTCAGGTCTTACTAACTGAAGTTCAGTGTTTTATGCACTTACCTGCCTATATTGCCTTCAGTAGAATAAGGAAAAATTATTATCAAAAGTAGAATATACAAAATAATATATACAGTATTAACTAATCTCAAATAATGTAAAAACAGTGACTTACACATGGCAGGGCTTAATATCCTGGATAAATGAATGCAGAGAAAATCATTTTAACAATAAAGGTAAATATACATAAGTTTAATCCCTAGGCTGAAGATAAATGGGAAGAACATTTAATATGAAAGAAAATATTTATTTATTCCATACACATTTCCCATACTTTTGATAGTTCTGTACCCTTATCTAATTCTGACAGTTTTATTTCTTCCATGGATTGTTCTTTCTATCAGTAGATGCATGTAAAGTTTCAGAAAAACCATTGAATTTAGTGTCATGGGAGCCAGGTTCATTCTCCCGGAGCAATTAATTTCACCTCCATAGGCCTCAGTTTGCTTATCTGTTAGATGAAGAGATTGGACAAGATAATTTCTTTGATTATGGCTCTGATTCTATGAAGATTATTTTATTTTTTTAATTAACAAGAATTTCTTTTCTCTTTCTTCCCAAATTTAAGTGAAAATAAAAAGACTGTCACATAACAAATCCAACTAAGGCAAAATGAATTCCCATATTGTCCATGTCCAAAAATATATATCCCTAGACATAAACCTAGGTGAAGATTACCCAGCCTCTGGGGTCTTGAAAGCTCAAGACTAGACTTCCAACCCTTCAACTACCACAGCTCAGCTGAGCTCTGCAAAGCACATGTCTTTATAAAATAACAGAATCTCAGAGTTCTCCTAGCCCAAGTGTGACGCTCTGGGATTCTGGGATTCTATGGACTGACTTAAGCCATTTATAAAAATGTTGAAAGTCATCAGGCTAAACAGAGATCCTTGGGGAAATGCACTGGGGATCTCCTTCCAAGTTGACATGAAATTAGTCTTTGGTTCTGGTCATTCACCCAATGCTTAACCTAGCCTCTAGCTATTATCCTCATCTCTCCATCTTGATCCACAAGAATAGCAGGGGAAACTTTGTCAAATATGTACTCCCATCTCCAGCATCTCTCTCATCCACCAGACTAGTAAATCTGTCAAAAGTAAAAAGGATAGTCTGGTGGGACCTGTTCTTGACAAAGCCATGTGGATGTTGCTGCTTCTTCTAGATGTTTATTAACTATCCTTTTAAGAGATAGCATGAATAGTGGAGAGAGAGCCAACCTGAGTTCAAATTCTTCCTTCGAAGCATATCTTTCTATGCTCTTAGCAACTCTCTAATATGACAGGCACAGAGAAATTGCTGACCTGTCTCAACAGAGGAAATTTCTTCATGGGGGAGGTTCTATTTCAATAAAATCACAGATCTTGTCTCTATCTCTTCAATAAATACATGGTAGAATTTTCCCAGGAATCAAAGCCAAACTTTCTGGCCTATCATTTTTAAGAATCTTTGCTTTTCTCTTTTTTTGAAAAGAGTGACATTTGCCATACTGTAATCCTATGGCACCCTCCCATCCTCCATAATTTTTCAAAGGTCACAGATAATCGATCAACAATTACATCTGCCTGTTCTTTCAACACTCAATCAGGCAGTACATTTGAACCTGGTTTGTTGAACTCTGCCAGATCAGCTCAGTGTCCCTTACTATCTCTCTATTTATCCACTGTAAGTATCCACTGCACTATTAATTATTTTTTCTGTCCTTTCCGGTGCAAAAATCATTTTCTAAGTGCCTTCAACAGGATTTGATCTCAGGCTTTCCTCATTTCATCACTATCCACTGTGTCACCACTCTGCCTAATAGTTTCATCAAAGTAGCATTGTGCTAAAAATTCCTAAAAGTTCAGTACCATTTCTATATATTACTAACAAAACCCAAAATGAAAGAAGTAATAAGAGAAATTTCAGTGAAAATGAAAATAAAATGAATAATTTATTCAAGGGTGAATCTACCAAGACACATGTAAGATTTATAGCAAGGGGAAGAGCCAAGATGGCAGCATAGATGCAGGAAAACTCCTTGTGCTCCTCCCATAACCACCTCAAATACCTATAAAATATGACTCTAAACAAACTTTAGAGCTACAGAACCCACAAAGTGACAGAGAGAAACAAATCTCCCACTGAAGGTAGCCTGGCAGGCAGACACATAGTGTTCATTGCAGCATGTTCAAAGCCCAGCCCAGCCCTTCATGAGCCTGTGGTTTAAGCCTCAGGGTGGCCCTGACCAACAGTGGCTGGAGGGATTTTGGGAGAGTGGATCACCAGCAGCTATGGTGGTTTACAGAATTATCAACTCATAAACCAAAGTAAAAGGTCAGTGTGGACTTTGTGGGTACAGGGGGACAGCTAGTGCAGTCTGGCCTCTGCCCCCTGGGGTGAGAAGGAGAGAAGCTACAGAGGTGCTGTAGCTGTGCAGTCATTGCCAAGTAGCTGCTTCAGAGCTCCTGGCCTGCAGATCATAGGGAGACCAAGTGACCATTCTGAGTGGTAATTGCTCCTGCTTTAAGCTGCTTGGATCTAGATTGCTGTGTTGGGTGGAGGTCCTGGGGTGTGACCAGGTGCCAGAGCCTGTGGAGTCTTCAGAGAGGGCACCCAACTAATAGCTAGATGTAAAAACCCCAGCAATTTGGGACAAAGCTCTCCTCCCTGGAAGCAGAGTTGTACTGTGGCAAAAAGCTCAAAAGTCAAGTAATTGAGTGGCAATATGAGCAAGCAAAGGAAGCAAAGCAAGCACAGCAGTCAAACCTTAGATTCCTTTTTTGGGGACAAAAAGGATCAAAGCATGGAACAGCAGGAAGACTATGAAGTCAGAACTCCTGCACCAAAAGCTGCCAAGAAAAATATGAACTGGTTACAGGCCAAGAAGGATTCTGAAAATTGAGTAAGAGAAGTGGAGGAAAAATTGGGAAGAGAAATGAGAATGATGCAAGAAAATCATGAAAAGAGTGTCAACGACCTGACTGAAGAAAATAACACCTTGAAAAACAGACTAACTCAAATGGCAAAAGAGGCCCAAAAAGCCAATAAGGAGAAGAATCCCTTCAAAAGCCGAATTTGCCAGATGGAAAAAGAATTTCAAAAGCTCACTGAAGAGAATAATTCCTTCAGAATTAGAGTGGAGCAAATGGAAGCAAATGACTTTATGAGAAATCAAGATACTATTAAACAGATACAAACAAATGAAAAAATAGAAGGCAATGTGAAATATATCATTGGAAAAAACCACTGACCTGGAAAATAAATCTGGGAGAGATAATTTAAAAATTATTTGACTACCTGAAAGCCATGATCAAAAAAAGAACCTAGAAATCATCCTTCAAGAAATTCT
>CM053586.1:117127782-117156661 GCA_028646515.1 Pseudochirops corinnae | reverse complement strand
CAGAAGAGAAAGCTCTGTCCCAAATTGCTGGGGTCCTCCTGGCTGCTGTAGCTCTCAGGAAGGTGCTGGGACCCTTCCTACTTACTCCCGGCTTACTGGATAATGAAGACTCCAAGACCAAGGCCCAAGACGGCGATCCGGATCCAGGCCGCTCAACGTGAGAGCACTGGCCTCAGAACAATTGCTTAGTCCCCCTGCTGTCTGCAGGCTGTGGGTGGGAAGCTGCAATGCAGAGGCGGGTGCAAAACCTCTGCCTTTTGCTTTTCTGCTCTGGAGGACTTTTGGCCGGACTGCTTTACTCTCCTAATTTCGCAAGCTCCACTGAGCTAGTTCTGAACGCTGTTCGCAGCTGCTGCTAATCCGCTCACCAGAGAGGCTCCTCTGCTCCTGCGGTCCAGCCACCCCTGGGGCACCGCCGTGGCTTCAGGCCAGGCTGGTTTCGGTTCACAATGCTGATATGGTTCCTCGTAGCCGAGCTGACTTTAGTGAGAAGTATCTTTGTGTGCGTTTTGGAGTTCTAGGATTGGTTTAGAGTCCTATTTTATGGATATTTTGGGGTGGCTATGTGAGAGCTGCGATATGTTGCTGCTGCTACGCCACCATCTTGGCTCTACCCCCCAGAATAATTTATTGTATAGGTCATATCAGCTTCATTATATAGACATTCTGAAGCATCTGATAATTTAGCACCTTGAGAGTAAAAACTTTGAAAGTGCAGATTATAGATAGTTCAGATTTGAAATAATTTCTTTTCATAAACATGATCACAGTATTGTGAGTATTGTGTTAATAAATATATTGGCTACCTTTAGGAAGCCTCCAGTCTTTAACTATGAGATGTTATAATGGCGTTTTATTGTGCCTTTGATGGTGCAGGGGCTATGGAGTAAATATAGCACTTATCAGTCATTAAACAAGCATTTAAGTGTTTACTATGTGCCAGGCTATTACAGAGGGAGAAAAAGATCATGTATATATCACTATGTGCATGAGAGACAAGGATAAATATCCAACAAAACTCATGCTTTCGAGTAGGGATTTGGAGCAACCTGTGATTTCATCGATGGTAGAACCTGTGGAGAAAGAACTTCTATTAATGCAGAGCAGCCACTCATCTATGATTTATAATTGCCTGGGGAATTGAGAAGTTAAGTGACTTGCCTATGGTCACACAGCTAGAATTTGTCAGTGTTAGGATTTGAACCCAGGTCATTCTCACTCCAATATCAGCCTTTGATCCACTCTGGTGTATCTCTAGAATGAGGTTTGCCTATATGAATAATTTTTTTCTTTTGTGAGAGCATACCATGTTCATTTTTCATTCATTTATTAATTTATTCAGTGAGTTCATATTAATTATCACCTTTGTATAAGGCATATTGCCTTTGGGATGTTGGTAGTAGGGGAAAATACAAAAATCAATAGGCCAAATTCCTGAGCTCAAAGATCTTGCCATATGAAATTCTGAATTTATGTAGATTAAACTGGTCTTGTTTTTAATCTGCTACCTGGAAATTGCCTTTTGATTTATGTATTGGTAATTCTCTTTTCTGGGGCAGATAGGTGGCATAGTGACAGATAGACAGGTCTGAAGTCAGGAAGACTTATCTTTGTGAGTTCAAATCTGGCCTCAGACACTTCCCAACAGTGTGACCCTTAACAAATCACTTATCCCTGTTTATCTCAGTTTTCTTCATCCATAAAATGAAATGGAAAAGGAAATGGCAAATCACTCCAGTATATTTGCCAAGAAAACTCCAAATAGGGCCATGAAGAGTAGGACACAACTGAAAAATGACTGAACAAATCTATTCTCTGTTCTTAACTGTTATACATATTATGTATAATCAGATTACTTGGTGTCTTCAAGTCCTAAAATAATCTCATTCCAGTACTTAAAACCTTAAATGTTTAAGATATATTTTCATATCTAAGATATGTCTGTAGAGCCAGTTATGTATTTACATAATTTTTTTTTGTAGAAAAAGAACAGATTTTTTAAATTGATATCCAATCAAAGGAGACATAGAAGCCACATGATACAGTTCAATAGATGTCTAAATTTGGAGACAGTGTGACTTGGGTTCAAATCTTGCTTCTTACATTTGTTAGCTTAATAAGTCATTTGACCCTTATGTGCCTGGGTCAACTCTCTAGGAGTTATATTCTAAATTATTCATGGGTTGCAGTCAATCTTGATGGAGATAATTCCAACAGCAGGAGTTCCCTGATACTGAAAAACAAAATCACATATCTTTCAGATATTTAGGTATTGCCTTCTGAACTGAATCCAGACTTCACAGAACAAATCCCTTTAATAAAAGGAGTTATTCTGTTAAATTTGGACCCAGTCTAAAGGTCACATCCAAGGAACTAGACGGCCATATGTGGCCTTGAGGCCACAGGTTCCCTAACCTTGAACCTATTAAATGCATTTTTGCAGCCCATTCCTGTTGAAAGAGATTGTTTTTAGGGAAAGATTTGTCAGCATGGCCTGTTTCTTATACCACTGAAAATTTCTGAAGGCTTTGTAGCCTGAGGCCTTATATCTTAATTTTGGTGGTTTGCATCTATTCAGTTAATTTAGTAAGACTTAGATGATCTGCATCTATAATGTGCATAAAGCGAGGTAATTGTATATATAATTGACTTACACATTTAAATGGAGTGTATTTTCAGTACCTAAAAAATGCCTTGTAATCTTTCTCGTATATTTGGCAAGGACGCTGTTATCCATATTGAATTTGCTAAAGCCTTTGAAATTGGCTGTTACTACTGGAAGTGGAAACTTTTATTGGTTGGCTACCAACAGTATAATTTCTGATGTATTGGTTTATAGTTTTTATGTTAACTTCAAGTATAATTACCATTTGTAATTACTAAGAAAAATAATCATAATTATTTTTTGCCTTGAAAAATCACAGAAATTATCAGTTTATAACCTTAGCATGTTATTGCATTGCTCTGTAATAACTCTCATTGTCAAATTATATTACTGTAACTAGAAATAGCTGCATGAAAAACTGCAGTGGAAAAAGAAGTGTTTTCCCAATGAAATATTAAATAAGCATATCAACATTCTTTTGCATTATGCTGTTTATCTATTGTGATGGAGTTGCAGCAACATTTGCCTACTTTTTTGGATGAATTCTTTTATTGTTTAAAAATGTTTCTTGTTCATAATATATTCAAAAGCTCCTTAGAACAATATATTTGCTTCCAGAATGACAAAACTGTCACCAAATAACATGTCAATAGAGTTCTGGAAAAGAGTAATAGATAAAGAAGTAAAAAAAAAAAAAAAAAGGATTTAGATGTATTCTCAATTCTTTTTTTGTTGTGGTTCCCTATTTCAGTCTGGTGAACTCTATGGATATTTACTCAGAATAATACTTTTAAATACATAAGATAAAATACATAGGATTACACATAGGATTACAAAGAAAACACTTATGTTGAAATATAGTTATAAATTTCAAATGTTACATGTTAATATCTAGTGATAGGTCTAATAACCAGAAATTTTGAAATAGTGATAAGCATAAAAGTTTTTTAAGTTATTTGAGACAACTATACTGTGACTGACATTACCATAATATTACCTGATTTCTACTGGTGATAAAGTCACACATACTTATTAATGTAGTTTGTTGCTTACTTGCATAATGGAAAGGTATGCTAAATTTCAGTTACATATTGGTAAAAGTAAAGATGCATTTTTCTTTTTCATCCAAGATTATGCATCCTCAGAAATCTATCAAGGATTCCATGGGGGTCCATAAATTCTGAATTAACAACATCTGGTCTAGAGACTATGTTGAGGAAGCATTGGCAGGACTAGATTGACTAGACATAAGAAAGGTAACATGAGCATTGGGCAGAGAGTAAGGAGTAATGAGACCATGGAGTATAATTTGGTAGTTGTGGGTGTAGGCTGAAAAAAGGGAAGAAAGAATGAGTTTAGCTTGTGACAGGTTCTTCAAAACTTTTGGATTTAGCTTTGCCAAATGGTCCCTAAAAACTCAACAGTTTACTTTCAAGTGGTCTGCTTTTTATTCAATTGTAATTTTCAAGGCTTTGTATGTTTATCACTTTTCTATTAGATTGCAGAAAAGAGCATTGGGGGAATCCTACTACAGAGGCTCTACTCTTCCTCTTTCTACCATGTTGTTTCCTTCAGTCATCCATATTCTTCTCTCTAAAAATGTATCTTTAATGGCATCATGCTAAACCCTTGATTTATGGGTACTATCATTGAGGAATTTTTGGGTACTATTATTGAGGAATTATTATTAGTTAGTAGAAAATATGTGGGCCTTCAGCAATGGACCATGTCTTTTCCATTTCACAATTTGCAGAAAGATGTATATAACCTCATTATACATATAATTTATGATTTATTGATTATGAAAAAACATTTGAGTCAGCAGAGCAAAATGCCAACTTAAAGGATTCTTTCCAGCAAAGGGTCTCCCATACATACATCAAAATCATTCAGCACTTCTTGAAATAATGTAAAAAATATATATATATTCAATGACCTTCTGTTCACAAATACCAGGCAAGGAGATGGATGCTATGGAGATTCAGAAGATTACCTCTCATCTGTTCTATATTTATTTTGAACATATTTGTTTATGGACATGTTGTCTATCCCATTAAGCTTCCTATGTAAGCTCCTTGAGTGAAAGAATTGTGTTTGCCTTTTCTTTGTCTAGAACTTAGAACATCTAGCACTTAGTAGGCATATAATAAATGTTCATTGCTCAACTGATCTGGTCCATAATATTTTATTATAGTATATCTTGTGATACTAAAGAAATGTATAACAAATTAATATCATGATTATGCTTATGCATTTTTAAAACTGCATATAACATTTTATAATTTTGACATGGTTGATCACCCTCCTACTTCACCAAGTTTCCTCCTTGGCTTCTTTGACACAATTCTGACATGTTTCTCTTTTTACTTCTTCTTTCCTGGCTCTTCTTTCTCTTCCCATTCTCTAACTAGGAGTACGCTTTACAAAGGTCAGTCCTTGACATTTGATGTTTGTCTCCATACATTCTTTTCCCAGTCTGTTATAATTGCTTTTTTGAGACTAAGAGATTTCTACATAAGAAATTAATCAACCAATACATTCTGAAATCAATAAGCCTTTGTGTGGCCCATTTTGACTAACACAAGGGAACGTGTTTAACTTTTAGGCAACTACCCAGTGAAATAAGCAAGGAAAAAATCCAGATTATAGTCACCAGAGACACAAAGATACAAGATAATTTCCAGTTGTTCAATATGAGGGGTCAGTTGATCATTAGGTCATCATGGTAGAAAGAAAGAGATGATTGATATTCTATTGAGAATACCTCAGATTTAAAATCAGAGGTTCCTCTTAGTATTGTCTTATTCTTTCATCCTCTATATATGACCAATCATCCAATTGTATTGATTCTTTCTCTAGTATCCCTTTCATTTTCATTATTTCCACTAAATTTTCACATCTACTATGTCATCTAGAATCTCATAATTTGATACTTAGAATATTGCTGTGACTTTCTACTATTACTCCAGACTCTTCCATATCTATCCTGCACCCTGTCACCAGATTTATCTCCTTTAAGTGCTATTAGAATCTTCCTGCTCAAGTCCTAGAACGTTATAAAAGATGAGAACTTAAAACCCTAAAGAGATGGAGTTTCTATTCAATGACCAGGAATAGTAATTTCTTCCTCTACCTCTCCTCACTTCCAATAAGTGGGCCAGTTCAATGACTCTTCTAGATGAGCAACATGATATATTCACCCTCTTCTCCTCCATTCTTATCCCCAAGAATAGTCTAATTCAATGTATACCATGGAAGAGCAATGTGATTTATTAGCAAGCACTTGTGTCACTTGGGACAAGTCACCTAGTGCCTCTAAGCCTCATCTTCCACATTTGTAAAATGAGGAATTTGAATTAGAGAATAATTTAGATCCTTGGAAACTATAAATCCCATTCATACTTATTAGGGTTATTGTGAAGGTCAAATGAAGTAATATGTGTAAAGCACAATGCACGTGCATGTAACGCACAATATAAAAACACAATGTAAGTTGTTATTTTTATTGTTTTGTTGATGTTATCATTGTTATTATTTATAAGTTCCCTTGATAAAAACGAATCACCCTAAAGGAGATGGCTTTTTCTCTGAGGCAGATACAGATCTTAAACTAATTCTTTAAAGTCTATCAGAAATGTCAAACTCATAACCCATAGGCTTAATTGACTGCAAAACTCCTGAATGCAGCCCAAATAAAATTAAGTTGTAATTGGGAAATCTTTAATAAAATAAGTAAAAATACAATACAACATAGATAATATTTATTTGTGATATTCTAAGTCAATATGAGGCTAACAGGATTTGTTTCTATTTTAGTTTGGCACCACTGGTATAGAATACAGTTCCAATCAACCTCTGATATGCTTACTATCTGGGTAACCTCATGTCAGTTATCAAATCTCCTTGGATCTCATTTTCCTTATGTGTAAAATGGAGAGGGTGAACTAGATAATTTTTGTGGACACTTCCAACTCTAGATAATCTATGATCCTTTGATAATACATTCTATTTCAGTAGGGGTGCTGATCAGATTAGCTCACCTCCAAGGCCTTTGTTATCCACAAAGTTATATCAGTCCAGGAAAAGAAAGCTGAGGCTAAGAGAGCAGAAGTGACTTGCCCAAGGTCATACAAATAATAGCAGAGGCATGATTTTAACTTGTCCAGTTTGTTAATGTACATCTAGTTTTTAAAATTCCTAAATGGCACCAAGAAATGAAAGTAAAAGTCCATATGTGGTTTGAACAAATCATATTACAGTAAAACAATCATCTTTTTTTTTCTGGGCATCACACCTTTCTTCATGAAACTACTTTAGTGTTTTTTTTTTTAAGCTTCCATGTCATTTTATAACTCTGAGTTTGTAATTTAATCAGACCTTCAAATATTTTTTTCACTAGTCCAGTCAAAGCATCTCCCATCATAAGTATAGGAAGTTACATTTATTTCTATTAAATTCAATTCTTTAATCAGTCTTGACAATAGGATGTATCTGTTTTCTGAGGATCAACCTAACTAAGTACACAGAGTATCATCTCCAGTAGGTTGACCACTGGGTGATCAATATTTTTGGCCATGACATTTCATGAAAAAAAGAAATATACAAAGTGACTCTTAGTCCTGTGCAACATTTAAGAGTGAAACTTGAAGGAGAATTAACACACAGACGAAAGGTGGGAAAGATATTTAAAGATTTTAGAATAAGTTCTTCTCATCATCAGGGCTAGCAGGCCAACTATATTTGGACAATGACATGATAATCTTAGATGTGTTTTTTGAAGAGATAAGAAAAAAAAGCAATTGAAGTAAACTATATAGAGAAGAGGTACATCCTGGAAGTGATAACATATTTTAAAGGTGTTGAGGGATCATTTCTCAACGTGGGAAAGAATCAGAAGATATCAAATCATGGAAATATTTTTACTATTGCTTTAAAAAGTGACAGATCATTAATAACTACTGATGTTTATGCCTACTTTCCTGTTCATATAAAATTCTAATGATGATAATCTACCCACACATTGAGTGTGATAGAGGGAGAAGGAAGGATTTAATAAATAATACTCCACAGTAGATCACATATTTACTATCACACAATTGTTGGAAAGATAAAGAGAATGCAAATTCCCACTGTATTTACTGATCTTGAAAAAAAAATCTTTAATAGAACAAAGCATCACTTTAAAAGCTTTCCTCCAGTAAGTGTCTTCTGTGCATCTATAAAAATATACATAATTTCTTCAAATACATAAAATAATAGAAAACCTTTTTTTAAGGACACTGATTATTAATGAAAGAGAAATTGATGCTACCTGAAGATACCATCATGAAAGAAATGTAAGTTAAAATCTAGGTTGGAGAGGCAATCCCCTTGTACTTTCCTTTGTATATTTCAGTTTACAGACTGTAGATTTAGAGTTGGAAGGGACTTTAGAGGCTGTATTCCTACTTCCTCATTTTATAACTGAGGCACAAAGAGAATAAATGATTTATTCAAGGTCAAATAGGTAGTAAATGGCAGGGTTGAGACTGGAACTCAGGTCCTATGTCTACAAATCCAGTGCTCATTGCACCATCTCATGCCTGAAGTATTCTCTCCCCTCATTTTTGCCTCCTGATTTCCTCCAAGTTTTAGCTTAAATTTCACTTTGTGCAAGAAACCTTTCCTGATCCCCCTTCATGCTAGTACCTTCCTTCTGAGATTATATCCAGTTAACTGCTACATATCTCATATGTACATAGTTGTTTGACCATTGTCTGTCCCGCTTAAATGTGAGCAGCATGATGGCAGGGATAATTTTTGCCTTTCTTTATATTCTCAAGGATTAGGACAGTGCCTGGTACATAGTAAATAATTAAAAGCACTTTTCAACTTGACTATCAGTTGTGTTGATTGTATTAAGCCCTAAAATTTTCACATCTAGATCTATATTCACTCAAGAGTTTGACTTAACTACCCACATGGAGAAAAAAAAACTAAATGGATAAAGAATGCCAGTTGGCCAGACTATGATGGGTGGTCAAACAATAAATTTCATCCATAAGTGTATGTGTATGTATTTGTGCATATTTTTTGAAACACCTACATACATGAACACACATGTACACACATAAACATATACATGCATAGATATATACATAAGCATATATTGTGTATGTGTATATACATATACATACACATTAGTTGTGCTAAATGTATTTAAACCCTGGAACCTTACAGAGCTTCCTAAATAAGATCTATAATTGCTCAAAAAAGTGATTTAGCTAACAATGGGTGGGGAGGGAATTAAGTGGATAAAAAATGCCTATTCATCAGACTATGATGAATAGGCAACCTATAGAGCTTATCCTTCAGTGTGCATTTGAATACACATATATATATATATATATACACATGCATATATGTATATGTATGTATATAGGCATACACACATGTATATATGATGAACTTGAGAGGTCTGCAACACATTATAATCAAGGAAATAAGTAAGAACAGTGATGTAGGAGACTTCAGTGACTGGTGAAAGCAGCTGGAATGTAAAAGATATTGACTATTCATTTCAAGACTACATTAGATATTTAGCAGGGATGCTTATCTTTGGCTCTAGAAAAACACATAAATAGAGGAAAGTGTGCCAATATTGGAAATCCCTTTACATGACAATGCAAAGAGAAGGGAGGAGGTATCATTTGAGGATTGCAGTGACCAATGATTTTTCTTTGTATATCAGAATGAGAATAAATCATATGCATTACATGACATTGGGTGGGTACCAAACTGAGTTATATGTGGCTGATGTGGCTTTCTCTGCTGATGCTGAGTGTTATATGTGGCTGGTATGTATATTGATGGAAAAATTTTCCACAATAAAAGTTCTCAAATTAATGAAATTTCCCACAGTGGGGGACAACTCAAGATCCATTTAAATGATATGGGTACATATCTCATGCCCCTTGGCTTTGTTACTAACTAGCTCTGTGACATTGAACAAGGAACAAATGTAGCCTAGTCAGTAAGTCAATCAGTCAATAAACATTTATTAAGCATCTAATAGGTGCCTGAGACTTCGTTAATCACTGGGGTACAAAGAAAGACAAATGACAGTACCTGCTCTTAAGCAACTCCTGATCTGATGAGGAGATAATATGAAAATAACTATGCATGAACAAGCCATATGCAGGATAAATTGGAGATAATTAAGGCACTAGAATTAAGGGGAAGTCAGGACACCTTCCTATAGAAGGTGAGATTTTAGCTGGAAGTTGAAGGAAGCCCGTGAAGCTAGGGGGCAGAGATGAGGAAGGACAGCATTCCAGGCAGAGGGAATACTAAGAGAAAATACCCAGAGTCAGGCATGAAGCCTATTCCTCAACTTCAACTTGAAGTCATTGGAATAAATAATTGCTTGAGTCCCTTCTACTTCTAGTGTCCTGAGTCAGTGATATTACTACCAAAGTTTCTATCTCTTTAGGTCCTTTTTTCTGACTTATTTCTTTATAGACTAAACTGAATAGTTCGACATATTTTATAGAGGGGAAAACTGGATTTTACCTGCATCTGCAATGTTGAGTATTGGTGAGAGGATCTACATGTGTAAACAATATTTCATTTTTGTCTTCAAACCCTTAAGGGACAGGTAGCAATCACTTGCTCACAATAATAAAAGGAGATAGTAAGGTATAAGCATGAAGAGCCCAGTGTTGATGAGCTTTTGAAAGGCAGAAAATTAAGGGAATATAACTACATTGTTGTTGCAGGTGGCTAAAATAGAGTAGGAGGAAGTATTGAATTACATACAATCGGAAGCAAAATGAATATGGGTTTCCTGGCGAACTATTTTATTGCATTATGATAAAGAGGTAGCAAATGGTGTAGATAGAGGGTTGGCCTCAGATTTAAAAGCCAGAGCCTGGATTCAAGTTCTCTCTGGTATACAGTAGCCATATGATGCTGGTCAGAATCATTTAACCTTTAAGTTTCCTGGGCAATTAACTCTATGACTATAAGCTGCAGAACAGATACTCTGCAGAAAATAGATGTTTCCTTACTGGGAGTTCCTCATTCTAATGAAATCATTGACCTGGTACCTACTGTCCCTCTGATCCTCCAGAAAATAACATGGAGATCTGGGCTTCAATCCATGTGGCCATTTCTCTCCTACCTACCATTCTATGCATTCTCATCCCTGTACAACTATAAATTCATTATACAGGGTTTATCTTTATAAATATCACAGTATGTATGAGTGTGTATGTATGTATACATTATACAAAGAAAAGGCAAGGAAATGCAAGTAGAATGGGATTTAGGAGGGTAGAGAGAGAAGAGCTGTAGTTTGCCTTGTCCCTCATTTGTGCTTAGCTAACAGTTTTCTCTACAGAAGGCCTGCACAACATGTGGCCCACTGATTATGGTTGGTTGCCATGGGTCACATGACAGTCATTCGAAATCCTTTGGCAGACCATATGAGGCCTGCAGGCCTTATGTTGTACAGGCCTTCCAGGAAAGAAAAATATGAAATATTATTGCAATCTTCTCCAATTCTTCAGGGTTCTCTTTCCCTAGTTCCTTTGTATGTATTTCATATTTGCATATACACATATATATGTATGTATATATATGCACACACATATACACATACTCAAACATATATGTATGTGTATATATATAACATCTTGTAATATATGTACATATATGCATACAATCCTTTTCTTTTGCCTATATGTATGTGTGTATATATCTATATCTATGTGTCTATCTATATCTTGTGTATGTATTCTTCTATACACATACAATAGCTTTGTATCCATTTTGTATTTTCCTATATATATGTATGTACATATATAGGAAAATACAAAATATATATCTTTAGGCAAATACAAAATAGATACAAAATTGTTGTTTCTATACATTTGAAAACACATTACTTTTTCTTTTTTTTCAGAATTTATTTATTTATTTTTGTTTTTGACATGCATTTCCACAAGATTTTGAGTTCCACATTTTCTCTCCATCTTTCTCCAAACCCCCACCCCAAGATGGCATACACACTGATTACCCCTTCCCCCCAGCATTCCTCCCTTCTAGTCCCCCTCAACTCCTACTAACCCTTTCCCCCTTACTTTCTTGTAGGGCAAGATGGATTTCTATCCCCCACTACCTGTGTATCTTATTTCCTGGTTGCATGTAAAAACAATTTTTTAACATCTGTTTTAAAACTATGAGTTCCAGATTCTCTCCCTTCTTCCCTCCTCACCCACCGCTATTGAGAAGACAAACAATTCAAGATAGCTTGTACATATGTAGTTATGCAAAACATTTCCATAGCAGTCATATTGTGAAAGACAAACTATATTTCCTTCCATCCTATCTGGCCCCTATTTATTCTGTTTTCTCCTTTGACTCTGTACCTTTTCAAAAGTGTTCTTCTGACCCATCTCCTCCCACAATTTACCCTCCCATAATCCCTCCCTCCTTATCTCCTCTCCGTTACTTTCCTGTAGGGTAACATACCTGTAATGGCAAGTAAAGTAATACTTTGCTGCTTGTTTCAACTATTCAAGTGCCTTTGAGTCTTGCCTTTAATTGTATCAAAAGTCCTAGTTGGAAACAGTACACATTGTGTTGCCCTTAATAGGCCTAATGGAGTTTGGAGACCTTCCCTGCCCTTAATAGGCCTAAGGGAATTCAAAGACCTTCCCTGCCCTTAGTAGGCCTAATGTCATCATGTAGAGCTTACAATGAGAGGACTTTGCCCAAAGAGGAGAATAGGAAGGGTGTAACAGGAAAGTGCAGAGCTGAGACCAAGCAGAACTGAGAAGGAGAATGCTTGTGATTTTGGCACTCTGTCTGTTCTGTCTGTGTTGATGTCACTTTGTCAGAACAAAGCATTCTATCTGTTGAAAGAGGACGTTACTGCTGTTACAGAAGCCCTCGGACTTTACTGTTGATTTGTGTTTGATTTTTCAGACAGTAGCCTTGTCTGTTGATTTGTGTTACTTTGTCAGAGAGAAAGTGAATTGAGATGACAGTGATTTGTGTAAATATTGTTGTATCTCTGTTAAGCTTTGTCTTCCTAGAAACAGAAACTTTGAAGAACTTGTAGTGGAGCAGTAAGCTGAGGTATGAAAGAGGAGCAGAGAGGTGCCTACATGTGAGTCCAGGCAAGAGTCATGTGAATCCAGGTAAGAGCTGGGAGAGCTGCCTACCTGTGAATCCAGACAAGAATCAGGTGAATGAAGGCAAGAGTTGGGAGTGGTCAGCCAGGGAAGAGGAACAAGGGTTTTGGAAGTCAGCCTTGTGTTAAGATGAAAGAAGAATTTGCTTGGGTACTCTGTATTAACTGATGAGACTGTGACTCATTGTGAGTTGTGATGGGTGGTATTTGTACTTTCTGCTACCCCTTGAGGGTGATTGGCTTAAGGATGATTACAAACCAGGTTTGAGTCAAGAGGAAAGAGGACTTCACTTGGATGCTGTGTATTGATGGAGGAGATTGTGATTTACTGAATGATATATTTTATTTAAGATTATATGGCCACCTTAGAAATAAGTTGTTATGTTATGTTGTTGTGAATGTTGTGCTTTAGTTTCTTGAATGTTATGCTTCAGTTTATTGCTCAATAAATAGAGAGTTCACTACACTATGTGATTAGATCCTTAAAGTTATTCATAGCAGCAGTCCTCAGGAGAGTTGCTAATGATTGGCTTTACAATACCCAACTGACTCTGCATAATATTCTCTCCTTAAGCCAAATCCAATGAATTTTGTAAGATTGACTCACATACCCTTTCGCCTCCCTGTTCATCCCCTCCACTGTAACAACTTTCTCTTGCCTCTTTTATGTGAGGTAATTTACCTTATTCTATCTTTCCTTTTCTCCTTCTCACAATATATTCCTCTCTCACCCCTTAATTTTATTGTTTAGATATCATCCCTTCATATGCAACTCACCTTGTGCCCTCTGTCTATATATACACACATATATATATATATACACATATACATACACACATATACATGTGCCCTCTGTCTATATATCCATACGTATATTCACGTACACACATATATATATATCTACATACACACACAAACATATATATGTATACACACACATACACACACACACACATATTCTCTTCAACTATCCTAATCCGGAGAAGTCTCATGAGTTACAAATACCATCTTTCCATGTAAGAATGTAAACAGTACAATAAGTCCCTTATGATTCCTCTTTCCTCTTTACATGCTTCTCTTGATTCTTGATTTTGAAAGTCAAATTTTCTGTTTAGCTCAGGTTTTTTCATCAAAAATGCTTGAAAGTCTTCTATTTCATTGAATGACTATATTTTTCCCTGTGGCATTATACTCAGTTTTGCTGGGTAGGTGATTGTTGGTTTTAGACCTAGCTCCTTTGAATATAATATTCCAAGCTCTTTGATCCCTTAATGTAGAAGCTGTTAGGTCTTGTGTTATCCAGATTGTGTTTCCACAATATTCAAATTGTTTCTTTCTGATTGTTTGTAATATTTTCTCCTTGACCTGGGAACTCTGGAATTTGGCTACAATATTCCTAGGCTTTTTCTTTTTGGAATCTTTTTCAAGAGGTGATCAGTGAATTCTTTCAATTTCTATTTTACTCTCTAGTTCTAGAATATCCAGGAAATTTTATTTGATAATTTCTTGAAAGATGATGTCTAAGTACTTTTTTTATCATGGATTTCAAGTTAATCCAATAATTTTTAAATTATTTCTCCTGGATCTGTTTTCCAGATCACTGGTTTTTCCAATGAGATATTTCACATTGTCTTTTATTTTTTTGTTCTTTTGGATCTGTTTTATAATATCTTAATTTCTCATAAAGTGATTACCTTCCTTTTACCCCATTCTAATTTTGAAGGAATTAATTTTCTTCAGTGAGCTTTTGGATCTCCTTTTCCATTTGGTCCATTCTGTTTTTTAAAGCATTCTTCTCCTCATAGGCTTTTTGGACTTCTTTTGCCATTTGCGTTAGTATATTTTTTAAGGTGTTATTTTCTTCAGTATTTTTTGGGTCTCCTTTAGCAAGCTGTTCACTCATTTTTCATGATTTTCTTGCATCACTCTCATTTCTCATCACAATTTTTCCTCTACTTCTCTTACCTGATTTTCAAAATCCTTTTTGAGCTTCTCCATGGCCTGTGACCAATTCACATTTGTCTTGGAGGCTTTTGCTGCAGGAGTTTTGACTTTCTTGTATTCTGGTTGTATGTTTTGTTCTTCTTTGTCACCAAAGAAAGATTTTATAGTCTGATATTTTTTTCTCTGTTTGCTCTGTGCTCTTTGCCAAGATAGAACTCTGCTTCCAGTGGTGGAGAGTGCTCTGTCCTAAATTTCTAGGGTTTTGTGCAGCTGTTGTCAGAGGTACTTCTAGACACCTGTAAATTTTCTCTTCTTCTAAGGCAGTGGTTCTCAACCTTCCTAATGCTAGGACCCTTTAATAGTCATATGTGGGCGTGTCTGCATGTGGGCAGACCTGCCTGGAGACAGATAGAGGAGGTTCCTAAGACCATTGGAAATATGTGTTTTCTGATGGTCTTAGGTGACCCCTGTGACCCCTGTGAAAGGGTGGTTCAACCCCAAAGGGGTCGCGAGCCACAGGTTGAGGAGAACCACTTTTCTAAGGTGATCTGGTCAAAGGAGAGGCTTTTATTCTTCTCCTGGCCTGTAGTCTGGCCTGTGAGTGACCACAAGCACTTTTTTCTGCCTCTGAACTGTGAGGAGAACTCCCTGTCCACAGCTGCCACAAGCTCTGCCATGCCAGTGCTTTTCCTCACCCCAGGACTACCACCCAAGACTGTGACCCAGATCCAAGCAGCCAAAGTTGCTACATCCACCAACCTAGGCCTGGTATTAGACCACACTCTTCACTTACCCAGATCCAGCAGAGTTTCCCCACTGACCTTACTTTGTCTTTGGTGTTTGTGGGTTGAAAAGTCTGGAAACCACCACCACTACCAGTGATTCAGTACCCTGAGGTCTGCTCCAGCCTTTTGTATGGCTCTCGCAGGACTGTGCTCTGCTACCAGCCTGGTGCGATAGACCTTTCCTATTGACTTATCAAGCTGTCTTCAGCTGGATATGTGTTTCATTCTGTCATTTTGTGAGTTCTGCAGCTCTAAAATTTGTTTAGAATCATTTTTACAGGTATTTGGAGAGCACTGGGGGAAGAGCTAACGCAATTTCCTGCTTTTACAATATTATCTTGACTCCCCTTCCCCCCATATATTACTTTCAATGATGGAATATGCCTCCTTGATGACAGATTTTGTTTAACTTTTGTCTTTGTATCTCCAGTACCTATCATAGTGTCTGACATTTGGTGGGCATATAAAAATACTTGTTGATTGATTGGTAAGTTGTTTATTCTTCATTTTAAATGAATATTTTATTGATTGATGTTTAAAAATAAATTTACCTTTGATGTTCATCTCTTTTCCTTCCCAACCCACCACCCTAGAGAACTATAATCAGCATGGGGCAACTAGGGCTTTCCCCAAAGGTGCTGATATCTGACATCACCTTTCCCCATTTCATTTGAACTGGATGACATGAAAATCAATGGATAATAACATGATGTTGATGAATGACTAAAGGGGTTTGCATTTATTGCCTGCTTATTAGGTGCCAAGCACTAAGGCTATAAACAGAAAAAGCTAGGCAGTTCCTTCTTTTAGGGAGTTTGAACTTCAAGTGGGAAGGCAACAATATGATGCAAAAAGTAGAAGACACCCACACCTCTCACTGGGTGTGGCCATTATCATCTTTCACCAAGAGACTTCTCACCATCAAATACCATTTCACTAGCCCGCCTTCCTCAGCTGGTGTCAGTTGAGGATACCAAATGGTGACCTGCATATTCCTTGGCTAGAGATTTATATACATAGAGTATTTTGGTTTCAGAGGGAATAATGACGTGTAATAGACTTGGTGTCCTGGCAGCCTCTCTCTCTTCTCTGCATCTACCACAACAGTGACATTAATAAACCTGGCTAGGACAGATGGCTCATATACCACCTAGCTAGTAACCTGTCCCATATAGGATACATGGGATCAGTGGTCATGGTGATGCATGCTGTCACCAAGGTATCCTGGATTATCTCTCTCCCCTCTCCATCCTCTGAATTTGCTCCAAATACCAGAATTTTCAGCTACAACTCTGAACATGTTCTGAGTCTTTGAGTTTGGGATAGAATTCTAATAGTTAAAAAAAAAAAAAAGATCACAGGGGAGTAGAGGTGAGAAGATGAAAAGAAAAGTGCTTTCCAGGCACAGTGAATTGCATAGCAGAAGTGTTAAGGTGAGAAAAGGTGGGGTCAGTCCAGGAAAAGATGAATCATTCAATACGGTCAGAATATAGTCTTATATGAAAGGGAGTACCACATGATATGACTGGAAATGTAGACTGGAGACAGAGGTGGAAGATCTTGGAGGGCAGGCTAAGAATAGTGTGTATACCATCTTTGCTAGGAATAAGTATATTCCTATATCTATTATAATATATGTGATAATCCCTATATAATTAATTTCCTACCTTTCATGCTTAGTCTCTGACTAATTATATTGATATTCCATATTTTTAACTCAATGTTCTTATTCAATAAGACCTTGGAATTTCTTGGCTCTGCTCACATAGTACTATTAGTTCTGCAAAGATTTTATATGTGGCTCTACATAAACTTGTTTTTTTGAAAAGCAGACCTTCCCTCCCCCTCAGAACAACATCAAAAATAGGAAAACAGGGATTTCTGGCAGCATAGAAGCAAAGTGTGTAATTTTCTAGCCATTCAACTACCACCTGCCCTGCCACCAGAGAGTTAGTCTAATTATCCTCACTGATCTGAGCCAGCCACAGAAAAAAGACATGATATATGTGAATGGAATTTAAGGCCATCTCCTTCTTTAAAAGCCAGAAGCAGCCTTGACTCGAAGTGCTCTTTATTTGCATCTCCCTGCCTATGATGCATCCTTCAACCCTGTGGATGTGGGAGGATGGAGGAGATGAAACTTAAGGTATGAGGATTAATGGGAAGAAAGTGTTAATGTGATCTGTTGGAAGGACCACTTGACTAAGACTCAGGAAATCTAGCTTCATCTGGCTATATAATCAGCCATGAGACCTTAGACAAGTGACCACCTCTCTAGGCCTCAAATTTTATTGGTCAAAGGAGGAATTCAGAATAGATGGTTGCTTAGGCTCTTTTCAGCTCTATCATTCTATGATTCTAACTTCCTGCCTCCTCCCCATCTAGTTCCAAAGGAGGCGGGGAGGGTGGTGTTTAAAGAAAGAGTTATTTTCTTCCTGTTTTCTTTTTTTCTTCCTGACAAACTGGATGCTGTTTCCTAAAATAAAAACAAATGACTGTGTAAACTTCAGGATATCAGTGTTTGTGACTTTGGACACAGCTGTGGTATTTTTTTTTTTGGTTTGATGAGGGGAAGTTTGCATCGGCCATAGTTAAATAGTGCCCTCACCTGCACTAGGTTTGGGAGCAAATCTCTCTTTGCTGGTCTAATAGTGACAGCTATTAGTAGTTTCCCCCTCTCACTTCCACTACCCATTTCTGGATCTCTGTCAGTCCCTTGCACAGAGGTTTCTCTCATGATCAGTGTGTCTGGCATTGATGTTCCAGTGTATTTATCTACGTGCCTGTTCAACTGTTTTCTTTATCAATGTTATACTTAGGGTACATATACTTATGAAGGAATGATATGGCATTTGTTTCAGGGTCAAATGCAGTAGTCAGATAATCAGGTATGTAATATGGTCAGGTTTATAAGCTTAGTGTAATTCACTCACTTCCTAGAAAATTAAAGCCAGTGAGGTATTATTCTGAATCTATGAGGAGATAACATGGTAGAATGGATAGAGGACCAGCTTTCTGGTCAGGAGCACCTAGGTTTCAGTCCTGTGACATGGACAGACTGAGTAAATAAGTCACTTTACTTTTTACTGTCTTGGGTAGTTCCCAAAGTCTCTGAGTTAAAGATGAGTTACTGATTTGCACCTGTGGAGAGGGTGTTTCATATTGAAATTTTCCCAGTTCTGTTAATATGACAGGTCTGAACTGCATAACCCTTCGGGGAGGAAGAAGTAGCTATCGGGAGAAAACCAATTTCTGGTTTTCGTCTCTTTTCAGTAAACCTGAGTTTGATCCATCAAATATGTGCCTATTATTAATCATTGTGCTTATTTTTGTGTAACCCACTAAAGCAGGCAGTGGTGGAAGGGTAGTTAGACATCATCTAGACCTAGTCATTCACTTTACAAATGAGGAAACTAAGGCCAAGAGTTGTGAAGGAGAGGCTAGAACTCCAGTCTCCTGAATCCCTGCCTAGTGTTCTTGCCTCTAATCACATTTGCCCATAATTGACTAATTTAACTTTAGGAAGAGAGAGAAGCAACAGGGTACAGAGGATAATGAGATGGCCATGGAGTCAGGAAGACTCTTGTTAAAATCCTATATCTGACACCTAGGGTCAGCAAATCATTTAATCTCTCAGCTTCCCTAGGCAACTCAATTAGTGGCAGAGAAGAAGTTGACCTGCATTGATAGAGAATGTTTCCTCACTGGCTGTGCCTTATGCCAATAAAATCTCAGGTGAGACTAAAAATCCCAAAATGAGAGTAGTAGACTCTACTTTGGGCAATTCGCAGTGTCATTGCTTCATAAAGCAAAGATGATTTTCTTATCCTCTGTGCTTCAGGCCTCCCTTATTGTCAGAAAAATGGTCGATTCTTCTTTGTGGGATGAATTAAGCTAAACTATCTATACTGTTTTCTTTTTTATCCTCTTCTAGTCGAGGTCAGTGTTTAACAATCAAGGGGACTATCCCTGACAACACCCATATCCTCCTTCTGTTCCTTTCACATCACCAACTTCCACGGCTTCTCTGACAGATTTGATTCTTGTCTTTTTATTCTCATGATCTTCTGTGACCATGTTATTGTGTCCTAGCATGCAAGAATAACATAGAGCATAGACATAACATTTTGCTTCATGGGTTCATCTCAGGTCATCTTCACTATTAGCATCTGTTAAGCATCCATTTATGTGCCTCGCTGGTGTATAGCATTCTGCCAGGGGTATACAATGACTTATGAAATAGAAATCCTACTCTCTTTCCCCCAAGAAGTTTATTCCATGGCAGTGAATCTTGATGTTAATATGCATACAAACAGTGATAAAAAAAACATAGATACATGTAATATGATTCATTTCTCAATTTAAGAATGGATATGAAGATATATATGTGTATGTATACATATATTTATTTATTTTGGCACATATGTGTGGAGGATGGAATTAAATGCTATTTTTTTACTTTTTATTCATCACTGGGTGTGGGGAATTTAATATGCAGTAATAGAACTAAAGAGTAGAGAAAAGATGGGATGGAGAAATGAAAGAAACTAACAATCATTATAGTAAGTGTAAAGAAGTAGAAGAACAGGAGTTAGGAAAAAAGAATAGAAGGAAGAACCTATGGAAAAGGAAGGAGTGAAGAAAGGAAGAGATAGATGGTGACATTTGAAGGGAGAGGAATATATTTATCTTGTAGGAAATAAGAAGACAGTTTGATCTAGTTTGGCATGGTGCCGTATGTCAAGGTACATTATCATAATCAGTTGCCCCTCCTTTGATGGTGTTCTTATTCTTTTCTGTCACTGAGTCCTTGGAATTGGCTTATAAGTGCTCCTTATAGGTTCCCAGAAGTTATCAGAACCCTTCTCTGGAGAGGGTCCCCCTTATATTCAACCTAATTAGTCAATAAACATGTATTAAGTGTTCACTATGTGATATGTACTCTGAATAAATGGAAAAGCTTTTTGTTAAGTACTTACTATGTGCAAAGTACTGTACTAAGTGCTGAGGATGCAAATTGAAGAGAAAGACAGTTACTGAAAGATAGGCCCACATACTAATGGGAGAAGATAACACATATAGGAGGTTTTAGCTTCAAGTCATATGAAAAGGTCTCATGATCCTTATTGTGCAGTGGTGATATATCAAGTAATGATACATCTTCTTTAATGGTACTTTAAATTATATTATCATATCTATTTCTAATTTTGAACTATTTTACAGTACCAGGGATTTTGGTGGGGAGAACTTTCTTTTCCAAATCTCTAGTGACTGTGATGTGCCATGTGCTAGGGATAAAAAAAATAAAGCAAAAATAGGCCATATCTGTAAGGAGCTTAAATTCTGATGAGATGGAACATATGCATAAATGGGGTCATTTAATATACATTCAGAATTTTTTAAATGGTAACTTTTAAAGAGAAGGTACTAGTGTCTGGAGAGGTGAGGGACTGGTAAAGACCTCCCTCCTATAGAAAGTAGCAATTCAGGTGACTCTTGAAGGAAGTTAGGGCTTTGAGACAAAAAAGTGAGGAAGGAGAACATTCTAGTTATCAGAGGCAGCCAGTTTAAATGTCAGGAGTCAGGAGATGAAGTGTCTTCCATGAGGAACATCAAGGACTAAATTAGCTTGTAGAAGAGAAGGATGCAATATTTTACATTTCCCTGGAAACAGTCTATCACCCTTATTTTAGGTATTTTAGAGTATTTACTACTAAACATTATAAAGAAAAAATGCAGTGTATTTTACTGTGACAATCAAAGGGGAAAGTTACAAATGATGCAAGTTTTTCCAGTCAAACCCAATCTTCCATGCATTCTCACAGGGAACTGCTTGCCTCTAGCTCTTCCTTCATTTTCCATCCCCTACTTTTGTACCTGTCCCCAGAGTTGGGTTATTTGATGCTGCCTCAGTTATTTTTCTCTGCCCAATGTATTTGGTTAGGAAAGTCTTATAGTTGTCTTAGTAGTCTGGAATTCACTGATCTGACCCAGTCTTCTAAAAGATAGTCATCTTTTCAGATATCCACTTTTCCACCATCACTGCTGGCTAACCTATTCTGCTCTTGCATCATGGATGTTGCCAAGGGGTTTAGTTCTCTAACTCCTTTCATTCAGCTTAATACAACAAGCATTTATTAAACACCTTATATATATGCAAGACACTGTGGTTGATCCTAGGGATGCAAATATAAAAATGGAACAATCCTTGTCCTCAAGAGATTACTTTCCACTGGATGAGGAAAGCCCTGACCTCTCTTTTCTCCCCAGTATCACTGGTTGAAAAACTAGAGAGATGTACACTCCATGTCAGTGCAGCCTGATGAATTCAAGACTCTCTGAATGGAGGGGCAGCTAGGTGTTACCGTGGAGCTATACACGGACCCCAGAGTCTTGAGGACCTGAGTTCAAATGTTGCCTCAGGCACTCACTAATTGTGTGACCCTAAGCAAGTCACTTAACTCTGATTGCTTCCCCACCTCTTCGACTGTCTGGCTCAGTGTGAATTTGACAGGAGGAAGTCTCCACGGAGCATTCTAAGGGTCTGTGTTTGTGTTATTTGCCATTTTTAATTAATAGCTTGGATGAAGTCACACCTGGCATGCTCGCCAACTCTGTTGATGATAAAAATCTGGGAGAAATAGTTAACATATTGAATAACAGTTAAAACCCCAAGATCTTAAGAATCAATTCAAGCCAGCACACATATATTAAACACCTGCTACGTGCTAGGTTCTGTGTTAAGCGCTGTTACACAGGATCTTAAATGTACAGTAGAGCTTGAAGGGCTAGAAACTGGGCTAAATTTAATAAGAGATTCCATAGGGATAAATATCCTATACTTGGGTTCAAAAAACCAATTTTATAAGTAAAGGGTATGTGTGTATGTGTGTAAAGATTTATTAGAAAAAAAAGCTGGGGATTTTAGAGGACCACAACGTGAGTCTCCATGTGAGTCAGAAGTGTGATTCAATAGCCAAAAAAGATGATGTAATCTTGGACTAACTTAAGAGAGTCATGGCTTCCAGGAATAGTCAACAGTCATCCTTTAGCCTTAGATTTGACTCTGAGTCTAGTAAATTTTAACCAGACCATACTGCCTCTGGCAAATCAACTATATTCCCCTCCTTTCAGGTATAGTTCTATGTAGCAAAAGCAAAACTTTGAAAAATAGGTAGGCAGTGTAGCTTACCCATAATACCCAGTAGGTCAATGCAACTTAAAACTCTTCCACTCCCTGCAAAGAAGAGAATCAAATTCAATGTGTCTCCTTAGAAACAGAATTTTGGAAAAAAGTCTCTCTTTCAGTGTACTGAGGCCATGGTTTTTCCCAATGACCAGGGTTGGCGATGGGGAAGGAGCTATTAGAAAGACCCTAACTTCATCCTTCCTTCATTCCTAGATCCTTTCTGCAGCCGTGGAAGCTCTGTTTATTTCCTTGCTGTTGCTCCTGTCTCCCACTGCACATGAATCATTGAGGGCCAGTGACTGACCTAACTGTCAGGCAAAAGTAATTGATGGCCATAAATTTGGCCCTTTGCATTGCCCAGGGGTAAGGATCCCTTTATTTCATGGGTGCATCATAAATTACCAACTCACAGCCAGGTTCTGGAGTTGTTTGTCTTGCCTAACTCCAATTAAAGTTCGTCGGCTTTGATGTGTGGACTGAGCATGGAATTAGCTCCTGAGCCATGACCCTAGACCTCCTTACACTCAAGGTTTGCACGTTTGTTGTAACTCATTAAGATCTGCTGTCCCTAGAACATTCACACTGACTTCAACCTTTGAGGATGTGGAGGCAGCATTTCTCAAGGATGTTAGTGGAAATTACTTTGAGGACCCTTCCTCAGAAAGCTTTAAGTACTGTAATTTTTCTTTGCCATTCTGACTTCTTTTTAGCTAGCATTTATCTCCGTAGCACCTTATATCCTCTCAGTCATTTATTTAAAAAAAAGTATAGGCAGAGAAAAAAACACGTGAAAATCCTACAAAATGAGCTGGATGAACCAGATTTGGAGCCACAAACTAGGTAAAATGAGCAGATCTGAATTATTATTGGAGGGATAGGATTTTTAAAAATTAGTTTTTGATATTGTTTTTTAAAACATCACACATCTATCCTTACTTGTCCTCCACAAAATCCACCCATTGCACAATGGATAGAAAAAAAAAAACACCCACAATTCATCACCTTTGCAAAAAAGTAAGGAGAAATTACATTCTCATATCTTTACTTTGTAGCCAACCTAAGTTCTTAAAATTTTTTAAAAATGAAATTTTATACCTTTTGTTTTTTATATTGCTCAATGTATATTCATTCTTTCCTAAGAGCCATCCAATGTAATAAATCAAAAAAAGAAGAGAAAAAACACCAAAACCAGCCACACATTAATAAAATCTGACATTTAATGCAGTATTTCACATCCATAGTCCTCCACCTATGGTAGGACAGGGCAGCGGTAGTATGTGCTCCTTGGTGCCTATCCTTTTGGGCCAAACTTGGTCTTTATGAGTTCATGGCATTTCATTTCAATTGTTATGTTGTTATTTTCATGGAAATTGTTTTAGTCCTATATTTGTTTTTCTAATCCTGCTTACTTCACTTCATATCTGTTTATGTCTTCTATGCTTCTCCAAAAATTTTAGATTAATTGAAACTTAGAACAGTAATAATATTTCATTACATTCATGTACCACAAGATGTTTAGTCCTTCCCTAGTCAATGGACATTTAACATAATTCTAGCAGTAAGATCTCTCTGTCAAAGAATATAGATAGATACTTTATTCACTTTCTTAAGGTTTCTTAGGGTGGACTAGTTCACAATTCTGTTGACAGTATATTAGTGTTTCTCTCTTTCAAATATTTCCTATATGGCTTCAGTTCCCTCATCTGTGAAATGGGGATTAACAATATTATAGAATCTACCTCAAAGGGTTGTTATGAGGATTAAACGAGATATAATAGATGGAAAGTAAGGGAAAGGTTGTCATAGGGAAAGATATCCTAGGGTTTGAGGCCACGGGACCTGGATTCAAATTCTAGGTTTACTCCTTATTTTTTATGTGATCTTTGGCAAATCACATAAATTCTTTATGCTTCACTTTCCTCATTTATAAAATGAGGGGGTTGAACTAGAAGGTCTCTGAGGTTGCTTTTATTTCTAGATCTATGATACGGGTTTGGTAAATCTTAAAATACTTTAAAAGACTTGCTATTATTATTATTTTTTTTATCATTGCTGGTTTTTGCTAACCTGTCTGCTGACTTCAGGTCTTCTGTGGCGTTGGTTTCCTTGAGCCCAAATACAAGAGTTTGAAGGATCTTCAGAAAAACATGTGCTTCCCAGCAAGAAAACCAGAACTGACTGGGATTGGAGAGGGGGAAACTTGGGAAACTTGGGATATTTCAGGTTTCTCTTAGACTTATTCTTGTACCTACCCAACAACATAGGTGGGTGCATTGACAGTGAAGACCCATTATCAGCTCCTGCAATAAGAAAAGATGGTCATCTGATCATTAGCTCCATTGGGGTGATTTGCTTCCTGGGCTCCAGAGGAGTTCAGAATGAGGGTGGAAGCGATGGTGGTATTAGATAAGGAGAAGAAATTTTTTAGAGTCATTAGTTTCTTCTTTAGTGTCAAAGGCAAAAAATAAAAAAAGACTGAGAAGCATTCACTGTTTTATACTCTCTAATGCCACATATCAAAGACAGATTGGTAGATAGATAGATAGGTAGATAGATGATAGTCATAGATGATAGTATGTGAGTAATATTTATCAATATATGTGCTAAGTGCTATGATAAACATGAGGGATATAAATATAAGAAACCAAGAAAGTCCCTTCCCTCAAGTAATTACATTCTGTTGGTGGGACAGCACATAAAAGGGGAGCTGGAAGAGAGTGGGTTATGGTGTGGAGATGGCCAGGAAATGCTTAGAGACCTAGTTACTATAAGATAAGATGAAAGCTCAGAGCTAGGAGACCCGGGAAGAGTTCAAAGTTGTGGAGGAAGAGAGATGAGAAAATGACTAGAGTATAGCCACCATGGTGAGACAATCATACTTCCTGACGAGGTAGTCTACCAGCTTTGTCTACTGTAAGACTGACTTAAAAAAAGACCATTGATACTCCTGTTCATGTGCGAGGTCATATTCCCTTTCGTGTGAACCAAGGCAGCAGTGTTTTTTTCTTCTCTAGTTCTTTCATGAGGAGGCAATTTAAATGTGTATATAAATATAGTGAATGGAGGAGGAAAAGAAAGCAATGTGAACCAGGTTTAAAAAAAATCAGAGCCCTGGTGGATGTAAGAAAAAGAAAATGACTTTTCAACTACATCATTTTGCTAGCAGTAATCTAGGGATTGAAATTTTGTTCAATAAAAAAGGAAAAGAGACTGGACATTCCTCAGAGTGCAAAGGAGAAAGCACTACTTTTAACATATTTTTAAATGTTCCTGTTAGTAAACACTTACAAGAAAGAAAGCTAGAGTCTTTGAGAGCCAAAAATGCATATAGTGGATAGAATGTTGGACTTGAAGTCAGGAAGCACAAGGTTCAAATACCACTTCACGTTCATGTGAAATCCCAGGCAAGTCATTTAACCTCTCTGAGCCTCAGTTTCCTCATCTGTAAAATCAGGAAGCAGAAGGTTGAACTAGATGGACTTTATGGTTCCATTCAGATATGTCTATGATCCCATGCATCTATGATCCTATGTGGTGCAAGCTCTAAAATGATTCAAGAGAGAAATGATTAGGTTTTTACTCCTTGGCATTCATTCAGGCCAACAATGAGAAAACAGATGCTGTGTCATCCTTCCTGTATGGCTACTGAAGACTGGAAAGCATTCTCAGTGTCAACCTGAATCCAAGAGAAAATAGCCAGTGTAGCAAAATTGACTTTAATCAGGGGCAAGTAAGCTACAGCTCAAAGTACCACAGAGAAAGCGCTGAGGTATTCAAGGATGCGTCTGGGAACAAAGTTTATATAGGATACTATGGCAGGGGGATTGACCAACCTCCAGGTGGGAGAGGATAGGCAGAAGTATTGACCAAGCTACAAGTGAGAGGGTTTAGATAGAAGGATTGGCTAAGCTGCAAGTAGGAGGGGTTAGGGGATCCCACAATTGCACTGGGTAAATTGTTTTACATAACAAGAAAGCTTGGAAATCTCTGGAGGGGAGAGTTTGAGACATGTATAAAACTGGTCAGAGGCTGGAAGTGATATTGTCTGGTCAGTCTTGGTAATTTACATGTCTGGAAATGGGAGACAAGGTCAGATTTAATCAGCTGAGTTTGACAACGGATAGAATGTGGTAATGTGGAATGTGATAATGCTTTTATGATAGGAAAGAGTAAACCTCACAGAAAATTGAATGGAATAGTACACTTGAAATTGTATTGAGATAGAGAGTAAGTTAGAAAGAAGGTAAGATTCATGTGTGTAGGGGCATATGCCTTAATAGTTTGTGTACTTTTGAATGGGACTCACTTTGGGTTAGTGTCTACATATATCACCCCAAGGCATTCTGGTACTGTGGCTAAAAGTGCTAAGCTTGCAACCATGAGACTTGGGTTATAGTCATGGCTTGTTCTTTTCCTAATTCTTTGGTGAAGTTACTAAACTTCTCAGAATCTCATTTTTCTCACCTGTAAAATGGGGATAATAATATATCAACAGACCTATTGTATGCCTTATAGTGCCATATATAAATTAATTGTTATTAACAAATAGACAATAACTATTAGCAGACTTTCAAAATCATTCTAGAGGGACAGGCAAATGAATTCTTATATTTGAGTCTTTGTAACTAGGTCTGAGAAAAAGCTCTGATTTTTATGTTAATTGCCTGAGATTGGGAGAATTCCCATCACTAGTAGGTTGCACAGCTGCCATGCCTCAAGGGAAGCATTTAGGCAGAAAGCAAGCGAAACTGCCAAGGCTTGATTTGCTCACTGATCTTTTCCTTTGTACACCGTATAGAAAAGGGCATGTAAAAAGAATAAATATTTTGGGTCTTGGACTCCAGAATATTCTGAAACATACCTTTTCTCATGCATGTGAGAATGTATCTTAGCTATGGTGGAAAGAACAATGAGTGTGTTGAATTCTAGTATCAATTATTTTGTCTTTTCCTTTCATTTTTCTCTCCTCTCTTCTTCCCTCCTACCTTTCTTTGTATCTCTAGTATAGGACATAGTAGGTACTTAATATCTTCTTGTTGACATGCTGAATTCTGCCATTGGCTAGCTGTGTGGCCTTGGACAAGTCATTTAAGCTTCCTTAGAGCCTATTTCCTCATTTTGCCAGCTCAGCCTATTGCTTAGGGTTAGACCCTGATATCATTGAGTTTGATTGGCATAAGTTAAATTAATTTTGCTAGAATTGCTATTTTTATTATAGTGATTTGACCTACCCATGAGCAATTACTGTTTCTCCCAAGCATTTAGATCTTTCTTTATGTGTATGAAAAGTATCTTGTAATTGTGTTCACATAGTCCCTGTGTTTCTCTTGGCAGGTAGACTCCCAGGTATTTTATAATCTCTGCAGTTATTTTATAATCTTTGTAGTTATTTTAAGTGGAATTTCTCTTTCTATCTCTTCCTGCTGGATTTTGGTGTTAATACATAGAAATGCTGATGATTTATGTGAGTTTATTTTCTATCCTGCAGTTTTGCTAATGTTGTTAATTGTTTCAAATAGTTTTTTAGTTGATTCTCTAGGGTTCTCTAAGATATCATCTGCAAAGAGTGAAGTTGCCAGCTTCCTGTCCTGCACCTACTACTAGCACATGGGTCTCCTATAGTCTCTTTCTAATTAATTGCCCAATTGCCTTACTATTTCTGATTTGAGAGCTCCAAAAACTACTGTTACTGTTGTTGACATCTCTAAGGTCCTCAGCTGATATTGCTGTTCTGGGTGAGCTCCCATCCCAGTGTCATAGATATCTCCTTCTGACCTCCTGTTATGGGAATCTGAAGATCTTCCCTGCCTCTAGGCCCTTTGCTAAAGTGGCTACATGACTCTGAGGACCTTTGGATATTTGAAAGTATACTCTGTTCCCTAATAGGCTGAATGTGGTCACGTGGAGCCTGTGGCGCCAGGCTTGTTTTTCAGGAATGCTCGTGCCTTGTAGCTTTGTGATTGGGCAGTGGGTCAAGAGGACTGTGACATTCTCCGAACCAGGAGAAGGCTATATATACGGCCTGATGTGAGATTTTGGTTTGGGGCTCACTTTGAGAAGAGTTGTGTGATTTGGCCAGAAGAGACTCTGGGCAGCCGTTGAGCCCCCCGGCTGTAAAAAACCCAGATGTTGGTGCTTCCCTCTCTGGTAACTGAATAGGTAACTGATGTAATGGTCAG
>CM053586.1:117108774-117127282 GCA_028646515.1 Pseudochirops corinnae | reverse complement strand
GATTTGGCCAGAAGAGACTCTGGGCAGCCGTTGAGCCCCCCGGCTGTAAAAAACCCAGATGTTGGTGCTTCCCTCTCTGGTAACTGAATAGGTAACTGATGTAATGGTCAGACGCTGGAAGCCGTCTGCTGATCTGTTTTTCTGTTTGTTTGTAACTTCTGTTTGTATTCTCTGAAGTTCAGGGTGCTGACTTTTCCCCCTGAACTAGGTAAATAATATGTTTGATTAAAGTAAGACTGTTAACCCATTTTGAGTTGCTTTCCTTTAGAAAAGCAGATCTAAGAACCTGTGCTAGTAGCCGCTCTAGGTATGCTAGGGTGCTTGCTGATACACCTCCTCAATTTGATATGAGACATTATTTTAAAGTTGTTTGGAGGGGAATATTGAGACAGCTCAGCTGCTTCTATCTTGATGACATTACATTTTAAAACAAAGTCACAGAGAGTTTATGTATAGTTGATTTTGACATCATTGATTTAGTGCACTTAAGAGGTTAAGTGATTTGCCCAGGGTCACAGGACCAGTATCTGTCAAGGGTGGGGCTTAAACCCAGCTTTTTTTTTTTTTTCTGGCTCTGAAGCTAGCATTCTTTCCATTATGCTGTGGCTTAGTATACAGCACCAAAATAATTGCTAATTATTTTTCTCTGAAGTCACTTTTGTTGACTGCTTTGATCAAAGTTCTAATAGATTAGAAATGTAACATGAGCTATGCATTCTGACATAAACAATAATTTGTTTGTTTTGCTAAATTATACATATTTGTTACAGGACAGGGCTCTTACTTGGGGAGGTGGACCTAGGTATTGGGTGATGACAGATACATGTAGAGACAGACCATCTTGTCTCAAGTATCTGGGTGGCTCCCTTTTTCCCACTGAAGGACCTCATCTCTTATGCTAATACCTTGTGCAGTCTTTTGGGAAGTATAGTCTCTAAAATGAAGGGTTAGGATCCTTTTGTCATTTTTGTGGGTTCAGGGTGGGGCAGTTGTGATATAGTGGAATAAGAACAAGCCTAAGAACCAGGAAGGTCTTGGTTCAAACCCCCCTCCCTTTTTTTGGCAAGTCAATTATCCTTTCTATGCTCTATGCAACTCTCTAAGACTGTTTCAGAAAAGGTGCCACCTTGAACTGGTAGAAGGACTTTTCTCATTGGGGGTTCCATATATGAATGAAATCACAGATCTAAGTCCCTAGCCTATCCCCATAGTTCTTTATGATCTTATCACAGAGCCCTAAGTCATTTGAAACTTAGGTTTGACTCATGTCTAGGGTCTCCTCTAAAAGAGACCAGAAAGGTAATTAATAATATACAATGAAAATACAATGAATATACAACAATGTGCAATGTAGATGAAGATATAAGGTATCTATTTTGTCTACAGAAAACAAATGCTGAAACATGTGTCATAAGCAGACATTAATGAAAACTTAACCTCTAGAGTTAACTTATACTAACCTATATTTCCCATTGTAACTTTTCTAAGAGATTGATTCTTACACCATGAGCCAGTAGAGGTACTAGCATTTAGCATTTCATCTTTATTGTGATTTTGTACTGTCTGAACAACTCTTTCAAACAAGACAGGTCAGATCTTAGGCTTATGCTCCTATGGATAGTCTTCTCCAAGAAGGCTATATTTGCTGAAACTGTTCCTGATGTCAGTCAGCTCTAATTGAAGGACCCAGGAGGTCTTAACTTCCTCAGATTACAAGGTCACATCCAAAGCAAGTATCTCAAGATTGTTATTAGCTCACCTATGTCTAGGGAAAGAAACACAAAGTATAAGAAGCAGCCAAGGACCCAAAGTCTACTCTCAGGCTCACCCAAGCAATACATTCTAACTGCCATGAGTGATGAGATTGGTGCTGAGATGGTGGGAGTAGGAAGAGACCACAAATTCTATTTCAGAAGCATCACTATTGCACATTCCAGAGAGGCGAAGAGGAGAGCAAGAACATAAGTTGTATTTCCTTTTAAAGTCTACTGAATCAAGTGACTCTTAAAGGTCAGTGGCTAATGCTTTTCAAGAATGACCTTCCACCTTATACCATCACTGGGACCAAGGAATTTCTGCATCATCCCAAACTGCTAAACCCTAGTACTAAGCCAAAGACCCTGTGGTATACTGGAAATAACTCAGGGAAGAACAGTTCAGTTTCATGCAAGGTCCAATGGGGTATGCTCTAGGCTACAGCAAATTGGGAGTGGTGGTGATAGTAGTAGTGGTGGTGGTGGTAGTGTTTACCTTTATAATATAACCAAAAAAGAAGAAGAATAAAACTTTTTAAATGTACAGGAAAAAAAAGTTGAAGAAGGGGTCACACACAGGAGAGTTTTGTTACTGACTTAAATTTAATATACAGAGTGTTCCAAAAATCTTAGTGTAGTTTTAAGCTAATAAAGTTTAAAACTTCACTAAAACTTTTAGGGCACCCTATATTTATGTTTATGTCTATGACAATGTTTATGTCTTTCTGTCGATGTCCATAACTATTTTTATGCTTATGTCTGTGTCTGTTTTGATGTTTATGTTATGTCTGTATCTATATGTTTTTCCCTCTCCCTTTCTCCCTTTCCTTCTTTCTCCCTCTTTCTCTCTCCTTCTGTGTGTGTGTGTATATGTGTGCTTCTTTAAAAAACATACATAAGAGAAGTTCACAGTTTCGTGTATTTTATTGCATCTCCTTTGCTGCCACCGTAGTACAGAAGGATACAGGAGAAATTTGAGTTTAAAGCCTGCCTCCGATATTAACTTTGGGATGACCATGGGCAAATCACTTAACCTCTTTGAACTTCAGTTTTTTTACCCATATAGCTAAGAAGTACCAATACCACAGAGTTGTTATGAGGATTAAATGAGACAACATATGAAAAGTGTTTTTTAAACCTTAAGATGGTAGATAAATGTTAATTAATATTTCTACTGTTATCCTAGTTCCTCAGCAACTGAATTCTGGCCTTACATACTAAGATCTTCCAGAAAACATTTCCTGTTTGGTACCTCAGGTCTTCCAAAGACTAGATTCTATGATTTATGCTTCTCAGTATCTCTTGTTGGACTTTTGCGATGCCAATGACCTATCTAGATGTCTACTGATTGCTTTCTGCTTGTGCTTCTACTGGGATAACCTCCTTTGCCCTGCTTAGTTGGATACGCTGAATTTTGTCCACAGTTAGGCTCTTTTCACAGAATCTCAGAGCTAGAAGAGACCTTAGGAATCATCTACTCCAAATGATTCCTAACCAGAATATCTTTTTATCGTCATTGAAATCCAACTTCCAAGTGATGATCTACAGTGAGAAAGAGCTATTTTCCAAAAACAGCCACCAAAGATTTTATTTTTATAATTTTTTTGGCTACCAATACTTGCACACCATCTGAGCTTTCCGTTTATGAATTAATTACACTTAGTTTGAGACTTATTCTTTGAACTCACATTACTATATCACTGTTGGTCTAGTTTTAAACTAACCAATCCTTGGCTTTTTGTTCAGACTTGACCATCTTTACCCAATTCTATGAGTTTCCATCAACTCCTGTTTCCAGTCTTTCCCAAATTTGGTCTCTCCTACTGCAGCTCCACTCTGAGTTCTGATACTAACCTTGAACTTTTATGGGGATTTAAATTTTTCTTTTTATTGGACTTTGTTATTTGGAGCTCAGGGTCATTTCTCCTAAAAATCTGACTGATTCCTGAAACCTGTATCCTCTTAATATTAATCTTACCTGCCTAAAATCTGAATGATGAAATAGTAGTATTAAGGGAAGACTTTTGACACTGATGAGATAAAAAACTACAGAGAGGAAGAGGGGAATATAGCATCTACACAATTTTTAAACCATTCCAAGGGATTTACTAACTGTTTGTGGAAGGATCCCAACTAAGTTCATTCCTGTAAATATCTTTGAGGCATGTAAATCTATGCTCCAAATCAGTCCATTATGAGCCCTCTAAATGTATTTTAATCTATAACCTGACTTGATTTACGTATAGAGTCTGTTTAACTGAGTCTGTTTCCTTAGGTAATGTATGAGATTATGATTCTGTTTAAATTTGTTTGATCTTTATAGCCATACTGATTTCTACATGACAAAAAAAAATTTCTCTGTCTCTCTGATGTAATTTCCCCTACAAAGTCACTTTAAGAAGCCAAAATCAGGGTCCAGGGTTATTTTCCAGAATCTGAAATTGTGCTTAAACATAATAAAGCCAAGTTTGAACTTTTAAAATTTCTACATTTTTGATAGCATTATTTGGCAGCAGTTAACCTATCACATAAACTTGGTTTTCCCATAATGAACTGTTATCATTCATTGCTTATCTAACTCTCCATTTCTCCAGTCATTAGTAGAGAACAACTTCTTAGGCCACCTTGAATCTTTTTTTAATCATTTAAAGTCCTTCTGAGACAAATGTCCAGTGCTTGGGGCTTCAAGGTTATTTGGCATCATAAGTCTTACAAAAAAACTTCCATTCTTTATTTAATTTCTCCCGTAGGATGGACCTTTAGGGTCCTTATATTAACTTTTCTAGAGAAAGTTCACTAATTCTTTCAACTCCCTTGATTCCACTTTTCTTATGAACTAACATGAAGGATGAGAAATCAAGTTGTAGTATAAAGCCACTGGCATGTGTAAAAACTGAGTGATGGTATTTTTTTAATCAATGAAAACTAATTTCTACATTTCTCTAGTTCTCCCTCCTATCAAGTAGCTTAAAAAAATAAATAAACAAATAAATAAATGGATGAATGAATGAATAAATGAATACACACACATATACACGCACGCACACACACACACATATATACAATTGATTTTTCAATTAAAGAATTTCAAGTTCCTAAAAGTTTTGTAGCCTGGTGGTTGATACTGACCTATCATACAAACTGCTCACCCTTAAAGGAAGTATGCCCTCCTCTTTCCAGAATATTTTTGAAACATTTAAATAGAAGATAGATTGGTTTGAAAATAGAGCCAGACATTGATTTCCTTCCATTTTACTCTAGGGGGTGATTTTGCCCACAGCTGTGCTTGGGGTGAAAAGGGTAATGTGCAATTGAAAATCTTTGGAAAAAAAAATAAAAGAAAGTTCCTCCTGTAATTCCCACCAGCATCCTCTAAACATTGTAGAATTAGCTGCCACAAGCAATCTTCCTTCTTTATAGTATATCAAATGAGTTACTATCAAATATTCAGAACAGTCACAGGGGCTGTTAAATTAGAGGCACTGGGTACTATTTACCATTTAACGGAACCAAAATACTCTGATTTTGCTGCAAAGAATGGTAGGGGATTCCAAGAATGAAACAGGGCAGATGGATGCGGGTGAGAGGAGTGGCTAAAGTATGGAGCCTGTGAGGGAAGATTAGTTCATTTCTCTTATTGGGCTTTCCTCCAAAAGGAGTCATCTGGTTAGTTGGCAAATACAGAATCAAACAACCATGTGCCAGATGTGCATTGCTGCTGTTGAGCCATCTGTAGCATGCTCCTATGCCATATGCCAGTTTTATATTTGGTTGACTAGGGTATCTGAGGCAAAATTCACAGTGCAGTTGTTTCTCCTATTATTCTTGTAGATTTGATCAGAAAAAAAAATGTAATGATCTCCAGCTATACTGGAGACTAAGCAGAATGTAGTTTGGGATGATTGCTGCCAAGACTACTCATGATCTTAATTCAGCAGCTAGAAACAAACATGAGAGTAAGCTCAGGGAAGATGTTGGCAATGATGGAACACTGTACTCTGAACCATTCAGTTACCTTCTCAACATCAGTCATCTTTGCCATCCTGTCCCCCCCAAAAACCAAATGACTGTCTCCATTTTATCCCTTTAGGTTATGGTAGTAAAAAAGATAGTATAATAAATGAAGGGAAGACAAATTGTTTCCTGATCAATAAATGAAGTAGTTCCTTATTTCAGAAATGTTGGTCTATTCAGCCCTTGAAAACATGAGTAAAGAAGCTTTATTTTAAGAGTTCCACAGTCAATCTAATAAATGTACATTCTGTTAAGAGAATATCATAAGAGAAGAATTAGAAAATTTTGAATTAACCTCTGTTTACACATCAAGCAAATGAGCTAATTGTTTGTTTGTGTAATAGATTGTTCCTTGATTACAGGCCATTAATCGCCATTAATAAAGGAAACAAGTTTGCATTTTTTAGACTGCAGTCAAGCTCAGTCATAATTTTTCTGTACTTACTTCAAGACCTAGACTGCAGGACTTCTTAAACATTTTCTACTGAAGACCCCTCAGCACTTCTTAAACTATGGGTCACAACCACATATGGAGGGTCAAACCCAATTTAAACTAAGAAATTTTTTTTTTTCATTTTCTTCTGGAATTGTGAGTTCATTGCCCAGAAACCTCTAATAATGTAGACTGACAACTGTTCTGCAATCATTCTTAGAAAGTTGCCCCAAATCTTCTTTTACTTTTATGTCACCAAAGAAGCATAAATAAAATCCAAATTCTTTTATTTACTAGTTGTCTTTTCCAGCTGCTAGTATTCCTTAACCATTATATATACATAAATATCTTGAACTTCCTAAATGTCTGGTTAAAACCCAGAAGAATGGGGTTATTTGCCCTTTAAAATGTTCGAAATTATCTTGTTATTATGCAAAATTTTTCTTCAACAAAGTAAGTTAAGAAAATGTGAGGATGTAGCAAGGAAGGAATATTCTATAATGAGTTTCTGACTCAACATTTGAGTGTTGATACTCTCTGAAGATACATTTTGTCAATGTTTTAATATGATTCCCATACAATTACTCTATCTTAAAAGCATGTTTATAAAAACAGTATTTATTTTCACTAGTTTGAGATGTTGAAAAGAAATCCTTACATGATCAACAAAAAGTCCCATTAAATTCTGGGGTTGTTAAGGAGTTAGCTCTGGCATTCATATTGTCCAATTTTATGGGAGTATATAAGTTATGCAGTTAATATCTGATAGTGGTATTATGGATTACTGTACTGGGATTATGTGTATTTGTCAGAAACTGCTCTGTTAGGTAAACAGGCAATTAGCTTGTTTGTTTTAAGTTGTAAGCAGAGAAAGGAAAACACAGAGGTGTGAATCAACAGCAGTTCCAATGAAAAAGATACCTTTTTTTCCCCTCCACAGAATCACAGAATGTCAGTGTTTGAAGGGACTCTAAAGACCACCACTCGTACGACTAGTATATACAAAGAATAGCCTTATCTAACCTCCAGGTTTTAGAAGACCCTTATCTACCAAGGCAGTCCTTTGTACTTATGGTTTACTTTAATTTTTAGAAAGTTGTTCCCCCAATATTGAGCCTAAATCTGCCTCTATATTTTTTATCCATTTTCTCCAGTTCCGCTCTCTGAGGTAAAAAGAATAAACCTAATCTTCCTCTCACCAGATAGTCCTTCAAATACTTGAAACACTCAAGAACTCTCAATCATGGCCACAACTAAGTCCCTTTTTCTGTAGGCTGAATAACTCCAGTTCTTTCAACAAATCCTTTTCATTCTTTGCACTCCACCTCTATGGCTCGGCTTCTTTTCTCTGCTGCCTCTATATAGAGCCCCCCTCTCCTGTTGGTAAGTACTTCCTAAAACCTTTATTTTGAGAAAGAGGCTAAGGACAGCCATCTTTCCTTTTCCAGATTCTACTATCATGCCCTCATGTGACTATTCCCTATTTTTCAGCTCCTTTTATTTGCTATCTTCCCTCATTTTATTCTCATAACAACCCAGTGAGATTGGGGTTTTTATTATCATCCCTATTTTAGAGATACGAAAGAAATTGGAGGAGACAGGGGTTAAGTGACTTGACCAGAGTAAAATAGCCAATAGTTAGCTAAGGTGAAATTTGAACTCAGATCTTCTTGATGCCAGGTCCAGGCCTCTATCCCCTGGTCCCATTTAGCTGCCTAGTGCTTGACACAGTGCTTGGCATACAGCAAGAACATAATAAATGCTTTTTGATTTGAATTGACTTGTATGGAATGTTCTCTACTCACCATCCTAACTCATTTACTCTGAATATATACATCAGGTTTTCATGTCCTGAGATTTGTAATGGGAATGGGAATTTGAAAATCGTCTGTGCCCCCCAGTAGGCTAAATGTAATCACAGGGAGTCTGTGGTGGGAGGAGTTTGCTGAAGGGTGGAACAGAGCCTACAGGAAGCTGAGAGTCAGAGCAGCTAGAAGGTGAGAGAGAGAGGACACACCCAGGGAGATAGCCAGCCTTGTGAGTGTTGGTTTGTGGGAAGGCTAAAGGACGGTGTGGCTCTCTGCTGTGTTGTGGTGTATTAACTTCTATGTTGCTATGATGGATTTGGTTTCCTGGTGTTGGTATTTGGTTTTCTGGTGTCTGAATAAGTGTTTTTATTCTGTCTTATATGTGGAGAGTCTGTTATATTTTGTGATTGAGAACTATGCTGGCAAAGTGACAGTTGCTGTCAGCATTGAGAATATTGTATCAACATTACAGATATGAAGCCTAGAACTGAGCACAGTCTTCTAGTTGTGGTCTGACCACATCTTCTATCTGGACAGTATGCCTCTCAATGAAATATAAGATGATTTTCATATTTTTACCCACATTAATTAGTATTCTGCTAAAAATAATGGCAATGTGTTTGAAGGACAACATAATGGTTTAGAGTAAGAGAAAAATCAGTTCAGGACAACTCTAGGCTCAGCAGTGGATGGGATGATGAAAAAAGCAGAGGGAAAGGCAACCTTATGCAGTGGAAATAGCATTGGCTTCAGTCACAGGATTTATATTCAAAACTGGAAGAAACCTAGGAGGTCATTTAATCCAACAAGTGTACGTTGGATTAGATGATCTGTAAGGTCCCTTTTAGCTTTAAATCACAGTTCAGCAGAGTCTTCTCCACATTTCCCACAAGCTATACTGCTTTTTGAGACCTCTCCATGATACCTTCTTTCTATAGGGAAATTTCATCATTCTGCAAGGTTGAATATGCCTGGTACTCACTCACATGTCCTCAGTACCCTCTGCTACTCTGTTTAGAACCTCTGACTAGAAAGCAGAACCATAAGCTCCAGGCCCCTATTTAAAGAGGGGACTGAGCATAGTCTCCTAATTTTCTACCAGCAACACTGCTTTGGGACATCTTTGGGCTTCTCCATCATGTCCTTTCCCTTCCCACCCTAATTTTCAGCTTCCTTTTGGGTGTTATTTTCTCACATTTGATTATAAGCTCCTTGAGGTAGAGACTATCATTGTTTTTATTTGTATATCTATCTTTAGCGCTTAACACAATTTCTGGTTCATAGTAGATACTTCATAAATATTTATTGACTGACCAGATGAACACTCATTAGGAATACTGTCATTTGTCAAGGATCCTACTCACCTTCGTAGCTCCTTGTTAACAAGGTGAGTTGCTATTGGTAAGCAAATAGCAAAACATTTCATTAGGACAGAACAGTGAATAGGCAATGAACGTCAAGTAACAAAAATTTTTCTTTTTCTTTTTTAAATTAATGGAATAAAATGAGCATTTCCATAATGTAGTAAAATAAAAAAAGATGATTGCATATGAAACTGTAAACTTACTATGTACAACTTGCTATTCCTTTCAAATATAAAACTAAATTATTATATAAATTTATTTTTTCCTTCCCTCCCCCCTCCCTAGAGATGGCTTCCATTAGACACAAATAGGCATATATATGTGTGTGTGTATGTATATATATACACACATACATATATACACATATATGTAAAATTATTTTATACATACTTCTGTTGATCAGATCTTTCTCTGGATGTAAATAACATATTTCTTCATTAAAGCTAATTTGGGTATCAAAATAACTTATTCACTCAAAGTCGTTCTCAAATTAATATTGTTGTTACTGTATACAATTCTCCCTTGATTCTGCTCATTTTGCTCTTCATTATTTTTTTTTTAATTTTTAATTTATTTATTTTTAGTTTTCAACATTCATTTCTGCAAGATTTTGAGTTGCAATTCTTCTCTCCCTATATTTCCCCTACCCCCACCCCAAAATAGCATGCCTGCTGAATACCCCTTCCCCTAATCTATTCTCTCTTATACCCTCCCCCTTCACCCCACTAACTCTCTAATAGGGCAAGATGGATTTCTATATCCCAGTACCTATATATCTTATTTCCCAGTTGCACATAAAAAAACAATTTTTAAACATTTGTTTTTAAATCTTTGAGTTCCAGATTTTTTCCCTTCTTCCCTCCTCACCCACTCCCACTGGGAAGATAAGCAATTCAATATAGATTGTATATGTGTAGTTACCCAAATCATTTCCATAGTAGTTATATTGTGAAAGACTAACTATATTTCCCTCCATCCTATCCCGCCCCCACTTATTCTGTTTTCTCCTTTGATCCTATCTCTTTTGAAAAAAGGTTTGCTTCTAACTATCCTCTCCCCCAATCTGTCCCCACTTCTGTCCTCTCCCCTCTTATCCCCTACCCGCCCTATTTCCTGTAGGGTAAGATACACAATTGAGTGTGTATGTTATTCCCTCTTTAGGCCAAATTCAATGAGAATCAGGTTGTCCCATTCCCTTTCAACTTCCTGCTCTTCTCCTCCATTGTAACAGTTTTCTCTTGCCCCTTTTATATGAGATAATTTACACTAATCTATCTCTCTCTTTATTCTTCTCCCAATAAATTCCTCTCTCACCTCTTAATTTTATTCTTTAGATATCATCCCTTCATATTTATCTCATCCTGTGCCCTCCGTCTATGTATAAATGAACATACAAATGCCCCACTCACATATATATTTATATACACATACATCCTGCTACCCATACATATATATTCCCTTCAGCTATCCTCATACTGAGAAAAGTCTTATGAGTTATAATTATCATTTTTCCATGTAGGAATGTAAATAGTTCAACTTTAATAAGTTCCTTATTATTTCTTTTTCCTGATTACCTTCTCATGCTTCTCTTGCTTCTTGTATTTGAAAGTCAAATTTTCTGTTTAGCTCAGGTTTTTTCATCAAGAATGCTTGAAAGTCCTCTATTTCATTGAATAGCCATATTCTTCCCCATAGCATTATATTTAATTTTGCTGAGTAGGTGATTATTGGTTTTAGACTTAGCTCCTTTGACCTCCAGAATATCATTTTCCAAGTCCTTTGATCGTTTAATGTAGAAGCTGCTAGGTCTTGTATTATCCTGACTGTGTTTCCACAATACTCAAATTGTTTCTTCCTGACTGCTTGCAATATTTTCTCCTTGACCTGGGAACTCTAGAATTTGGCTATAATATTCTTAGGAGTTTTCTTTTTGGGATCTTTTGCAAGAGCTGATTGGTGAATTCTTTCAATTTCTATTTTGCCCTCTGGTTATACAATATCAGGGCAATTTTGCTTGATAATTTCTTGAAAGATGGTGTCTAGGCTCTCATTTTGATCATGGCTTTCAGACAGACCAATAATTTTTAAATTATCTCCCCTGGATCTAATTTCTAGGTCAGTGGTTTTTCCAGTGAGATATTTCACATTGCCTTCTATTTTTTCATTTGTTTGGATCTGTGTTTATAGTATCTTGATTTCTCATTTAGCCATTAGCTTCCAATTGCTCCAATATAATTTTGAAGGAGTTATTCTCTTCAGTGTTTTTTGAAATTCCTTTTCCATCTGGCAAATTCATCTTTTTAAAGCATTCTTTATTGGCTTTTTGGGCCCCTTTTGCCATTTGAGTTAGTCTATTTTTTAAGGTGTTATTTTCTTCAATGTATTTTTGGGTCCCCTTTAGCAGGCTGTTGACTGGCTTTTCATGATTTTCTTGCATTATTCTCATTTCTCTTCCCAATTTTTCCTCCACTTCTCTTAACTGATTTTCAAAATCCTTCTTGAGCTCCTCCATCGCCTGTAATCAGTTCATATTTTTCTTGGAGGCTTTTGATGCAGGCTTTGCTGTCTTCCACTCCATGCCTTGATACTTTTTGTCCCAAAAAAAGGATTGTGTTGTCTGTTTGTGCTTCCATTGCTTACTCATATTGGCAGCCAATTACTTGATTTTTGAGCTCTTTGCTACGGTACAACTCTGCTTCCAGAATGGAGAGAGCTATGTCCCAAATCGCTGGAGTTTTTGCAGCTGCCAGAGCTATTGAATGGGTGCCCTTTCTACAACCCCCACATGCTCTGGCTCACTGGTCACATATCTCACCACTCGAGACTGTGTTCTGGATCCAAGCAGGTCAAAGCAAGAGTGATTACCCTCTGAATGGTTGCTTGGTCCCCCTACAGTCTGCAGGCCAAGAGCTCTAGAATCAGCCACATGGCAGTGGCTGCAGCCACCATACCTCCGCCACTTCTCACTCTGGGGGTAGCAGCTGGACTGTGCTCCCCTTGTTCCAACAAATTTCCACACTATCCTTTTACTTTGTTTTTGGCATTTGTGGACTGAGAAGTCTGGAAACCACTACAGCTGCTGGTGATTTACTCTTGTGAGGTCTGCTCTATCCTCTGCTGGTTGGGGCCACCCTAGGGCTAAAACCACAGCTCCGGTGGGACTGTGCTTGGCTCCCAGTGTGCTGTGATAGACCCTTCCTGCCGGCCTGCTGGGCTTCCTTCAGTGGGAGATTTGTTTTTCTCTGTCACTTTGTGGATTCTGTAGCTCTAAAGTTTGTTTAGAGTCATTTTTTGCATGTATTGGAGGACGTGAAAGCCAGAGCCAGGCAGAAGTCCTGTTTCTACTCCACTATCTTGGCTCTACCCCCCATTTGCTCTTCATTATTTCATGCAAGTCTTTCCATGTTTTTCTAAAATCACTGAACTCAGCATTTCTTGTAGCAGAGTAGTATTCCATTACAATCATATACCACAGTTTGTTCTGCCAAAAATGTAAAGGAAGGAGGTTTAGTAGTATTAGATCTTAAACTATATTATAAGGCAGTAATTATCAAAACTATCTGGTACTGGTTAAGAAATAGAAAGGTAGATCAATGAAATAGAGTAGACATACAATTTACAGCAACAAAACAATTTACAGCAACATTTGCCAAGTGTAAAGACTTAAGATTTTGGGATGAGAACATAATTATTTCCATCTCCATATGAAGGGGGGAAAATCTTTCATGGATTCTCATGGGGGGAGATGTGAAAGGGAACTACTCATGCTGACTGAATGTGTGTGTGAGACATGGTTAGATTTGTACTTTAGGAAGGCTAATTTGATAGTTGACTGGAAAATGGACTGAAGTGGAGAGAGACTTGAGGCAGGGAGACCAACCAATGATTTCTTGCAGTAGTCCAGCATGAGGTGATAAGGGCCTGCATCAGTATGGTGACAATGTGTTTATGTGACATTATTAAACAAGGAAGTGGGGAAACAAAGTCCCAAATAAAATAGTCCTTGGCTTCAGGAAACTTACATTTGACTGATGAAATGAAAACTAATTTATGATTATAATGGATAGCTTGGCATAATAAACCAAAATTTCGACTTCTTGTTTTATGAAGGCCTCCATTTCTGTTGTTATTGTTTGTCCTTAGTTTTTGAAGAGGACCTATCACAGGGTGATGTCTTGAGTCACACATATGAACTGGATTTCAGTAAGGCAGAGTTGCACAAAGTCATTAGCCTCACTCTCTCTGAGTCATCAAAGTCCAGTAGTAAGACTAAAGTCAAGATGACTGATGATGGACTGGGATATGGTGGATGACCTTGGCATTTTTGATGCCTAAGATCCACAGTTCCTACTTTAACCATTTTCATGGCCGTTGGAACCAACTGTTTTTGTCTGCCCATTCCAGTGGGGGAAGTCTTCACATGCCTGAGGTAGACATCCCCTAACTAACTCACTGACATATTTGAGGCCTATTGGTTACCTTAAACCTGGTTTAACCCATCTGCCCAGACAATTTTACTGCAGTGTTGCCACCATACATCCTATACCTTCTTGGAGCCACATGTAGGAATGAGTGTCAGATAGACACCAAAGGTGGATGAGCAGCCCTGAAAAGGGCTTGACAGGCCCTCACACCAGAGGAGCTACTCCTACTTGAACATCTCATACACCAGTTGCTAGTGACTGACAAACAGCCTACCAGAGGAAGAGGGGAGAGGCATTTGGTGAAAGAGAAGGAAGTTTTTATGTCAGATGGTAGTAAAATAGACCTGTGATGCTTATATTTACAATTGATCTATAGCCTATTCTCCCAATCTCCATTCCCATCCCCTATCCCAGGAGTAGAGAACCAGCAGCATTTTTTCCCGTGAAATCTGCATTCAGTCAGCTGGCTGCACTTGAGGACCTAGAGGGCCACATGTGACCTCAAGGTCACAAGTTCCCCACCCCTGTCTTATCCCCTGCCATTATGACCATGTCAACAGAGCAAATCAAGATCTTCGTCTCTCCCCACCTCTTAGGTTTCAGATTTGTGACTTCTTTTTCCCTTCAAGGTTGCCTTTGATATAGATTTTAATCTGATTCAACCTGTATAAATGTACTTTGGGTGAAGTTGGGTAGGGAGTTGGATGTGGTTTTTTTTTTTCTTTGCTTTTTTGGAGGGGGGGATGGCAGGGCAATTGGAGTTAAGTGACTTGCCCAAGGTCACATAGCTAGTAAGTGTTAAGTGTCTGAGATCAAATTTGAACTCAGGTCCTCCTGACTCACTGAACATGGTATGATTTGTCTCTGGCTCCATACCCCACCTAAGGATGACCTTAAAAATGACCAGAATGTCTTCATTTCTTCAATGACCTTGAAGTTTGATTACAGATGCCATCTTTTAATTTGGCCATTCTTTCCATAGGAAAATATTACCATGGCAGAAGATTGGCATAGGAGAGGAACAATCAATAAATATGTGCTGACTGAAAGATATATGAGGTGAAGGGACTGCTCCTACATACAAAAAGGTATGATAGTATCAGGAGACCTAAGTTCAAATCCTGGCTTCAGACACTTACAGTGTCTCTTAACCATGGGCAAGTCACTTAGCCTATCAGAGTTTCAACTATTAGTCTGTAAAATAGGGCTAATAATATATGTTTTACCTACCATATAGAAGTCTTATAAATCCTTTATGAAACTTAGAGTACTCTATACATGTAACTTACCAACAATAACAGATAGAAATGACAAAGAAAAGCTCAACAATTTAAATATTTAATGAATTTGTGCTTTGATAATATCAAGGAATGATGAATTTAAAGGAAGAAGGTACTGAGAGCTTGGGGTAAGAATTCCACACTTCTCCATCCACAACATAGGCACAATCATATTCTCTCTAACTGGACCATACAATTCAAAAAGCCCATCATCACACCATCTCAAAGTTCAGAAAATCCTTGTCATGATATTCATATTAATGTTCAGTTTGAGATATTTTCTCTTTGTTGTTTTATGTATCTGAATAGTGCATTTATTTTTTTCCTTTTGAAAATTCTAATGACCATCTGTACAACCAAGAACTAGGGAAGTTATTATGACAGCTACATTTCAGATTTTTCTGAGGAAACTAGTAAATTGCATAAATTAACTTTTAAAGAAATTTTGCAGATGATCCTAGATATCTATAAATTGATTTAAATAAAGAAATTTGGCTCTTAAATTCTGTTCAAATTCCCCTAGAGAGGAAAGTAGAACCCAGGTCCTTCCACTATGTCATTCTATTCTTTGTTTTTCAATAACTAGTCTTTCTCTTTTCCCCTACCTTTTAAATGCAGGGATTCTCCAAACCTCTGCACACTGCCCACTCTTTATGCTTTCTCTCTTTATCATTGTTGGCTGACTCTTCTCTTTCTTCTATTCTTGAATCAAGGTGAGTCTCCAATCACTGTGGTTCAGACAAGAGTCTGGTTCCCAGATCTCATCACAAATGATTAACTTTGCTAAAATAAAGAACCTCAGACACTCAGCAGCACAAATAAGCAGATAAGTGTGGTTACACAAATGACTCTATCCTGTTCTTTTAAGGATACAAGTGACAAGAATACATTGCTCCAAAACAGAGACCAAAACTCCTAGCCTCAAAGAAGGAACATGAAACTGAAATCATAAATGAACTTTGGCCAGATGACCCACAGCTACTGGGGTCAGTAATCTGTAGCAGGTCATGCTGTCCGGCACTATTGTATAAACTTCTCTGTGACTTTGTTGGGTTACTTTATCAAAGCATTCCCTATAAGGATGAAGATCACAACTCATCTATCCCACTTTTCCCTGTCTAAATCTTATCTTCTCTTTCCTGTAAATCAGGGATTGGCAAACTCTGGTCCACTACCAGATCTGGCCCACTGCCTATTTTTGTGCAATCTATCCATGAGTTAAGAATAGTTTTTAAAATTTATTTTAAATGGTTTAAAAAGAACAAAATTAGAATAATATTTTGTGACACATGAAAATTATATGCAATTCAAATTTCAGTGTCCATAAATAAAGTTTTATTGGAAGACAGCCATGCCCATTCATTTACATGTTGCTTATGGCCACTTTCATGCTACAATTGCTGAGTTGAGTCATTGTGACAGAGAATGTCTGTGGTACTCTTAGAATTTTACATTGCTCCTTGGTGCACTACAAATTGCAACAACATAATTCTGACTTAGCACCATTTCAAGTGTCATGAGTAGCACTGTGCCATGGTTTGTTTTTTTTTAATTACCAGTATGTACTCATTAGGTTGAAACAAGAAAAGAAGAGAAAAGTGGATTTCAAATGTTACATTTTTAAGACACAGTGTAGTATGAATTATTTTATTATTGAATTACCTTACAAAGCACTGTATTTATCATGCCATGACTCTGTGGGTATGCCAAAACTCAACATTAATACATTAAACATTCATCAAAATATTCCTAAGTCACAGGAAAGCAGTTGTGTGGAACAGAATGTGGTTTCTCTAACAGACTATCAGCTAAAGTAAATAAAGCCATAGGCCTTAGTTTTGGTTTACTAGAAATCAGGTGATTTTGGGAAAATTGAAACTAAGGAAATCTCCTCCTCAGGGCTTCCTTGTTCCTTATCACCCCACCTGCCAAATAAGGGAATGTTGCTGTAAGTGCCAATCAAAGTGAAAGTTACATGGGGGGTGAGGGTCTGTGGGTTTTGCAGTTTTCGGCTATTTAACCCAGTTCTTGCTTCTGTATGGCAGCTTCCTCCTTCTGGACTTCCCAGTGGTGAGGACCACCAGCTTCTCGCGAGATTCTAATAAACTTTTCTACTTTCACCTTGAGAAGTCGTTGAATAGTTAATTTGGGGTAGGGTCTTCATACCCCACACAGTTTTGGGGGCTCGCCTGGGATCACATGACTCGGTAGAGGATGACCACCCACTCGTTTGGAGACAGGTGCCCGTGAAGGATCTTCCTCCCATGGTCTGCAGAGCGAGGGTGGTGTTCTTCTCCTCTGACAACTAAAGTGCCCGAAGGGGAGAAACTTGGTGAAACAGAAAGTAAAACAAAGGATCTGAAGCTCTGTGTGTGTCTGAATGTTGTTGGAGGCAGTCAGGAAACTTATGCGCACATAGCCCAAAGGTAAGCACTTGGGAGTTTGGGAGTCAGTTGACTGGGTATAGAGACACGAGAGGAAGAGCCTCTGGGTAGACCCAAGAGGAAGAGCCTCTCACGCAAATTGTTTGGTGAAAAGATGGACTGTAGATCCCAAGGAAAGGGCTCCCCGAGAATGCTGTTGGGTGACTGCTGTCAGGTGGGTGACCCTGCCGAGATTAATTAGGAATATTTGGAGGAGTCTGGTAACAGTCCTTGTGAAAGTATGGGGGGAAAGCAGTCCAAGCCCCAAACTCAGGAGTGAAAACAGGAAATACCAGTTAATAGCCCCTTGGGGAATGGATTAGAAAGGTTCTGTATGATTTTGTGTAAGGTGTGCGTCTTTGTTTTTGTGTAAGGTGTATGTCTGTAATATTGGAAGCTCTTGTGGGTTCAGGGACAGTAGGAGCTATTAACTATTGGTAAATTTTCTTGGGATATGGCTCTCTCTTTGTCCTCTTCCTCCTAAGGGAGCAAGAGAGGGAGAGAGGAGAATATTTTACTATTTAGATCAGTAGTGTGGAAAATCTTCTTTCTCTTTACATCCTCAAAGTGGCAGCAAACCAACAAGCGCCTCCACTGGAACAGCTCGGATCAATGGAAAACCCCTCTTATTGACCTAGGAGTAACAGGGGCCCCAAGAAATGAAAAGGGGCATAAGGTTTGGGATGGTACATAAACTCTGTAGTTTGATACTTTTTGTAAGCCTCTCACAGGGGCAGAGAGGGGAGAAAGAGAAATGTGGCTCTCTTTTGGTAAAAATTGTTAGGCATTAATTCCCTGTAGTTGTAAGGTGCATAAAAGCAGCACGAAATTTGGAGTATGATTATTAGGAATGTAAAAGAATGCAGGCAGTCTGAGTAATGGGTTTTGAAAGATTGGGAAAGAGAAAATAATGGCTTGAGTGAAAATAAGAAAGTTAGGAAAAGTCTCTGGGAATAGAGAGAGGTGAGCAGGGGAGTACCCCTCCTCCCCCCTCACCCCCCCCCCCCC
>CM053586.1:117067342-117108274 GCA_028646515.1 Pseudochirops corinnae | reverse complement strand
CACAACTCTTCTCAAAGGGAGCCCCAAACCAAAACCTCACATCAGGGCGTATATATATAGCCTTCTCCTGGCTTGGAGAATGTCACAGCCCTCTGGACCCACTGCCCAATCACAAAGCTACAAGGCATGGGCATTCCTGGAAAACAAGCCTGGCGCCACAGACTCCACGTGACCACATTCAGCCTATTAGGGAACAGAGTATACTTTCAAATATCCAAGGGTCCTCAGAGTCACGTAGCCACTTTAGCAAAGGGCCTAGGGGCAGGGAAGATCTTCAGATTCCCATAACAAAAGTTAAAATAAAACAGCATTCAAAGTTAATATTGAAATATTAAACCTACGTACCATATTGGTACCTCATCTCAGCTATGACAACTAGGTAGAAAGCTGGATCTGCAGTCGGGAAGACCTGAATTCAAACTTGGCCTTAGATACTTACTAGTTGTGTGACTCTGGACAAGTCACTTGACCTCTGCTTGCCTCAGTTTCCTCATCTGCAAACGGGGGATAATAAGAGTACCTACCCTCATGGTTGTAAGGATCAAATGGGCTAATAATTATAAAGCACTTAGCGTGGTACCTAACATGCAGTGAGTGATATATAAAAGTTATTATTATTCAAGTACTTTTTTGTTCAGCAAATGCAAAGGGCTAATTGCAATCTATAGAGTGATGGATGTAAATGAACTTTCTTCACACTTGGAAAGTTTCATGATTTTATCAATGTAGGAAATTCCTCAGGCAACAAAGACTACAGTCCCTCAATGGCTCAGTAGTGAGTTGTGTCTGAAAAGCCCTCATTACCCTCAAAAAAAACCTCATTGCTGTAATGCCAAGCAAAGGCAACTTCCAAGGTTCAGATTACCAGCATAGTAAACTCCATTTATTCAGCAAACATTCACAGAACAGAGGAAGTCAAAATACTGTGTAACTTGTTCTTTTCAATCACAGAGCACAAAAACTCAAAGGCTTCCCACCCCTGAATCTCAAAAGGGGCAGGAGAGCACAAAAGGCCATCCACCCTTAAGCCATAACAACGTTAAGCTCAGCATTGAATACCCAAGGAAAGGGCCTTTTTCATCTTTACTCAAGGCAAACCCTCAGCAGTCTCAGTTCCTAGGGAGACAAGGCTCAACAAAGCCATAACCAGTGTCCTCATCAAGTCACTCTCTGTCTGTAGAACAGTCCCAGAACCCCTGAAAACATCAGCAAGGCCCTCTGCCAGGATTTCTGTGCAGGTACCACAAGAAAATCCTCCTTCAGGGCTTCTGAACCAACAGCCAGGTTCCAGGACCTCTACAACAGCAGCACTGTCCTTCACCATCAGGTGAATCTGGCAAAACAACATCAAAACAGTCAGACAAAATACTGACATCACAGCCATGCTTCCACAGTTCTTGGCAGTTCCAGGTGGCAGTTCTCAAAAGTCCTGTGCAGTTCCAATGGGCTCTTAGCAGTCTTTCTCTCAGAAACTCAGGCTCCACGATACTGGATACTACTTTCCCAAAGTCTTTCTGGCCTTCTCTAGGCTTGGGTCTGTCTCCCAATTCATGGCTTCTCCCACTTCAGCCCTCTCTCTTCACGTCAACAAATCCATCCCACAAGTGGGATTCACAAGCTCTGGGTTTTAACACTCAACCCAAAAACCAAGCCAATACAGGGGCATCTCCAAATTCCATTACCAATACAATTGCCTGTCTTTTAGCAAGCATTTTCTGCATGCTTACCTGACCTTGTTATCTGAAGAGAGACATACACTATGTTTCTGTGTCCATGTTAAGGAAGGAAAAACATGGACATTTATTATGTGTGAAGTGTATGCCTTTATACTGTGAGTATAGTGCAAGGTGCTGTGCTGAAATATATAGGTACAAGCAAAAATAAAGTCTCTATCCTCGAGGAGATGAGGAAAGAAAACACAAAAAAGGATCTGAAAGTGGGAAGATGGATGTATCTAGCATTGTGACATGGTTTTAAAATCTGAGAACCAGGAACAAGGCCAGAAGGGGAATGAAAGCTGCCCTGTGCTTCTGCACAAAATGGAAGTTCCAGAAGGAACTCCCTAATAGGAGAAGCCTTATAGAGGATTGCTTCATGTTGAGAAGGCCATAGGGGTAGTTGAATATTCCAGAGCAAGAAGGCCCCAAGTACTGAGGATGAAACATTGTGACTTGAAAGTTCCGAAACCAAGAACAGGGCCAGGAGGGTAATATAAGCTGGCCTGAACCAGAATATTAGAAACTTTTCTATTTTGACACTATGTGCCAGAGTTGGTGCCCCACTTGCATATCCTCCAAAAGTTCAAGGCACTCTACAGTGTAATGGAAAGAGGAATTATTGAACTATAAATTAAGGCTGGCACTTGAGTTCTAGTTAGTCTCATTAATGCTTCTTGATTGGACCAGTCAATAATGGGCTACATGGCTAGAATGGAGAAGCCTATTTCAATATTTTTGTGATATAGTAACAAAGTGTAATTAACCTTAGAAAAAAAAATTTAAGTTGAAAGTTGGAGAACATTTGTATTTTTATTAGTTCTTCTATTTTACTTGAACTTTTACTTCTATTTGCTTTATAGAGTTAGAGTTAGATAATTAGATGGATTTTTTAAAAAGAAAATGAACTGGCCTTGAACCTCAGTGACAATTCAAATCTAAATCAAAATATATAAATATATTTATATATTACATATGTTGTTATATTATATATTCATATAATATATTATATTACACATATCGTATATAGTATTATATATGTATATGTGTGTATATGTCCCTTACCTACATATGTATGTATGTATGTATGTATGTACATATTTGTATGCATGTGTTTTTTAAAAGCTATATGCTGGAAGAGAAGAAACTGGTCTTTAACCTGGGTTCAGCTCCTCAAACACATCCTGGCTTGTGACCTTAAGCAATTAACTTCACTTCTCAGAGACTCAGCTGAATCTCTAAGATTTTAAGTTGCAAAGGTATTAGCCTGAACTGGTAAAGGGAATTTCCTTTTCCTCGAGTCTTCTGTACAAAAGAAACACAGATCCAGTTCTTTTTCTAGTAAATGCTTTGAAAGAGGAGTAGTACAACCCCAAGGAGGCTAAATGGAACAGTCTTACATTTGAGTTAAGGAGAGGCAAGTCAGCATTAGTGGAAATACAAGAAAATAACTCAGACTATCTGTCCTCCACCTGCTCCCTCTTTGCTTGCATCCTAAGGTTTCCTTGAGCTTTCTTATCTCTTCCTTCCTGTCTATGCCTCTCCACTGCACTTCTCCCTCAAACCTGAAGTTTTTGATTAAAAAAAAAGACATTTTAATTTTTTTAAAAATGTGGATAGATTTTTAAACTAAATATTCAGCCACATTTATACATGATCAAAAATAGGTTTTTATGAGCCCCATTCTCTCCTTCAAGCTGGGGTGGTTTTAGGCAACAGAATCTTCCTGTTTGAAGAGAGCCTCTTTCCCCTCGAGTTGGCAGCCATCTCAGACACTGGCAGGACAGCTTCCCTCTGCCTCCCTCCTGCCTCCCTGTCTAGCACTGGTTTCTCTCCAGCACATATTGCATTCTACTTTAGGTATCAGAGGTAATCATGAGAGACACCCTGAAATTCAGGACTGGGACACTTTGATCTGTATCAGCAAATCAGAAGGATTCTTCTGATTACCCCTTTTACATTTATATTATGGTTATTTGTGTGTATTTCTGTGATTCAGTGCTAGATTACAACCCTCTCCAAAGTAAGGGTCAGTGGCTCCTTACTTATTTTTCTGTCCCTTGCCTACATATATCATTCCAGTTCTGTGGCAAAATGAGTATAGTGCTTAGAAAGATGTGAATTTGAATCCTGTCTCAACTACTTACTAGCTGTACGACCCTGGGCAAGTCAGTTAACCTGTCTGTGTGTCAGTTTTCCCATCTGTAACATGGAAATAATAATAGCATCTGTCTTACAGGGTTGTTGTGAAGATCAAAGGAGGCATTAAAAAGCACTATGCTTTATAGTATAGCTAATGATGTTAGCTAATAATTTTATTTTTATGGACATGAGTTTCAATATTATTGAAATGAACAGCAGTAGAAACTACTGTTGATTGTAAAGGTAAATTTAGTATGTCTTTTATATCTTCCACAGCAACTAGTACAACTCTAAGACAAAATAGACACTCAAAAATTAACATCCAGTCATTCTGAGGGAGAAATCGTGTTCATGTCTCTTCTATAACTATGTAATTGGCCTTTTCCTTGAGCAAAAGGTCATTTTGTTGCCAAATGATCATAAGAATTAGAGCCAGAAGGGGACCCAGAAGCCATCTATTCCAGTCTTCTCATTTAAAAATTAGAGAAACTAAGGCCCATGGAAGTTAAGTGACTTATTCAAGGTCACACAGTAAGTAAAGAAGCAGAATCTGAACCCGTCTTTTTTACTCCATTCTAGTGTTCTTTCCATGCTAATCAGGAGCAGAAGTGGGGGAAGCCTTTCTTTTCCCTCTGCTTAATCCTGACAAGGTATTTTTTTCTATGCCTATGATTTTGTAAGGTGGAGAACGTAGAGTAACCACAAAAAATGAGTCCCATTTCTATGGTACTTTATGGTTTATAAAATGCCTCCTAGTTCTCACCCTACCTATAGGACCACTCCTTCTCCCTTCACTGGGTCCTCATCCAGTTCGCAACCACTAACTATAGGTAACCCACAGGGTTCTATCTTGGGTTCTCTTCTCTTCTCCCTTTGAAATACGTCACTTGGTTTTCTCATCAACTCCCATTAATTTAATTATTATCTCTATGCTGATGATTCTCACATCTTCCTGTCTTGCGCCAATCTCTGCTTACCTCTAAACTTGCATCTCAACTGCCTTTCAGACATCTTGGATTGGATGTCCAGTAGACATCTTAAATTCAACACGCCTGAAATGGAACTCATTATCTTTCTGCCCTTCCTCCTATCTTCCCTATTTCTATAGAGGGCAGCACCATCCTCCCAGTCTCACAGGCTTGTAACCCAGGAGTCAGTCTTGACTCTTCATTATCCTTCATGACCACCTGCCCCCAATCCAATTGGTCTATCCTTTCACCTTTGTAACATTTCTTTGATCTACTCCTTTCTGTCCTCTGACTGACACTGGCACAGGCTCTCATCACCTCATACCTGGACTATTGCAATATCCTGCTGGTGGAACTGCCTGCCTCAAATCTCTCCCTACTCTAATTCATTGTCCATCAGCCACCAAAGTGATTTTCCTAAAACTCAAATCTGACCCTGTTATCCTCCTGCTCAATAAACTCCAGTGAGTCCCTATTGCCTCCAAGATCAAATACAAAATTCTATTTCATATTCCTACCTTGTTACTCTTCTGACACATTTCTCCCTACCATGTACTCTTAGATCTAGTGACTATGGCCTTCTGATTGTTCCATGAATCAGATACCCCATCTCTCAGCTCTGTATATTTTCTTTCATTGCCTCCCCCCCCACCCCCCATATAGCTAGAATGATCTTTCTACTTTATCTCTGTCTACTGGCTTGCCTAGCTTCTCTTAAGTCTCCACTAAAATCCCATCTTCTTGGGGCAGCTAGGTGGCACAGTACATAGAGCACTGGTCCTGGAGTCAAGAGGATCTGGGTTCAAATGTGACCTCAGACACTTGACACTTACTAGCTATGTAACCTTGGGCAAGTCATTTAACCCCAATTGCCCTGCTTTCCCCCCAAACCAAAAAAAAAACCAACCCATAAAATTCCATCTTCTGAAGGACACCTTTTCTAGCCCCTCTTAATTGTAGTGTCTTCTCTCGGTTACTTACTTCTTATTTCACTGGTATATTGTTTGTTTATGTGTATTCAGTTGTTGTCTTCTCCATTAGATTGTGAGTGCCTTGAGTGAAGGGACTGTCTTTTACCTCTTTTTGTATCCACAGCACTTAGCACAGTGACTGGCACATAAACATTTATTAGATGGATTGATAGCTAGGTGGTGCAGTAATCGGGCCTATAGCTAGCAAGATCTGAATTCAAGTCCATCCAGCCTCAGACATTAACTAGCTGTGTGGCCCTGGGCAAGTTACAACCTCTATCTGTCTCAGTTTCCTCAACTGTAAAAGGGGAATACATAACAGCACCTACCTTCCTGGGTTGTTTTGAGGACAAACAAGATAATATTTGTAAAACACTTAGCACAGGTCCTAGCACATAGTAGGTGCTACAGAAATGCTTATTCCCTTTCTTTCTCTTTCCTCCTCCCCTTGCTCATAAAAGATGTAGGTAATAATACATGGTTCCAGCTTTTCATATAAGGAATCTAAGGTACAGAAAATTTAAATTGTTTGCCTGGGGCTGCTCAGCTAATAAATGCCAGAGCTAAGATTCAAACTCAGGTCATCAAACATGAGCTAGAAAGGACATCAGAAGACGATTATTTTGATGCCTTACGTTTACCAGTGAGAAAACTAAGGCCTAGGAAGGTGATATGACTTGCCCTTCTCACTCTAAGTGCAGTGCTCAAAACATGCCACTTTGTAGCTTTTCTTCTTCAAGAGACATGATTAAATTTTATCAGCATTAAACAAAATTTGAACTTTTTAATTTCTATGAAGTTTGAGTGAATTCAAATGGTAACTGTCTCCAATGATACATATCACAGCCCATTTCATGCCTAATTTCACGTCACAGAGGAAGGCCTGGGTCCTTGGAGACCAGCCACTTCAACTCCTTAACTTTGAAAATGAGCAATATGAGGCCTGGAGAGGTTAAAGAAATTTCCCAAGGTCATACAGGCAGAAAACAATCAGTGCTAGGTTTTGAACTCAGGTCTTCTCACTTCACAGAGACACTATACTTTCCACCGTATCACACAGTCTTCTGTAGAATTAACTAATAATAGTTAAACCTAAAGAAATTACCCTCTAGTAACCAGCTCTCTGTCAGTGAGTCTCTCTGAATTGGGCTAATCCAGTCCTTGGGGGGTATGCACTCCATATTGTGTGTGTGTGTGTGTGTGTGTGTGTGTGTGTGTGTGTGTGTGTGCACCCATCTGCCCAGGATTAAGTCATCTCTTTTTGGTGGGATCTGCAAGAGCCTGTACTCTCCTAGCATAACCTTCAATCAAAAAATAGAATGATAGAAAAATGGCATCGCCTTGCTTTCTGTAGGGCTTTCACTAGGTATTATTCTCTCTCTAATGCTTATTGAGAAATCAGTCTGATTTCTGAATCTGAGTAGTCCTGAGCAATATGAAAAAGTTTGGTCTCTGTCATGTAGAAACTAGCAAGTCATCCTAGTGGTATACAGTTCAGTGGTATAAAACTCAAACAAAAGTGGGTCTTTTTTAAAAAACACAAATTAACATTACCTATATTGTATTATATTGTATTTATTTTGCTAAACATTTTCCAATTACATATTAATCTGGAGGAGTTTTGTCTTCTGTTTGCCTCCTGTTGACCTTGCTGACTTCCACCAGACAGAACCAGGAAGACCTGTGTCCTCTGATACATACTGCCTGTGAGCTACTTCAGTTCTCAGGCTGCTAGTTAGCTAAGATTATAAATTGCAGAGAGGATGTTGACCTGTTTTGGTAGAGGCATGTTCCTTATCTGTGAGTTCTGTATGATAATAAAATCCTAGGTCCAGTCCATATCCCTATTAAACCAGTGACCTGACTTTCAATATTAGGATGACAGAATCATAGATTTAGAGCTGTAAGGGACTTTAGAGTTCAGCAAATCATTTTGCAAATGAGGAGACTGAGGCTCAGAGAGGTTAATAAATTTCCTCAGAGTTACAAGGCTACTATGTGTCTGAGGTAGGATTCCACCTCAAGTTTTCCTGACTTTCTGTACTATACCAAGTCCTTGTTTTAATCGCTTTTTATTACTCATTTAAAACTTGCTTTGAAGGCAATTTTAAAAAAATAAGCTGATTGCATCTCTCAGCTCTCACCAGCTTTATCTGAGATAGTTTTTTTTTCCTTGGGAGAAGAAACCCTGGGCAACCTGTAATTTGCTCTGTTTGAAGAATTTTAACACAACCTAAGCTTGAAATTCAATAAACTGCCACTCTTAGATGGAAACCCCTTAGGAGTAGTTAATGGTTAAAATGAATTCCCTTTATTGCCCCACTAAATTGTCAAATTGCTAGCATAGAGCCATCTAAATAACACTTAAATTAAAATTGTAATCGAATGAAATGTCACTACAGGAAAACAAACTCATGGAACATTCCATTTGAGTGGAATTTTGCCAAAGAATTCTAAGTCTTGATGCATTTGAGATGTGTGTGTGTGTGTGTGTGTGTGTGTGCGTGTAAGATAATTTATGTGATAGAAGTCCTCTTAGAATTAACCAGTTATCATTTTTCCCTCTGTCACCTCTGCTGTTTAAGACATCTTTGAGACTTCAATCTCTGAGTTACTGCTATTCATTATGGAAACCCCCTGCCTGCTTTCTCTAGCTTCTCCTGTAGTTACATTTTCAAAAGGTTTTCCCACCTCTCCTTTTTTGCTAAAATGCATCAGCATAGAGTTATGGAATCTGAGGGAGGGGGAGAAGGAGCTGAGACTCAAGCTTTGCTGAGTTTAGTAAGAGTTGTCTAGAAGAGGATAGAATTAGAGGACCCCTAAAAAGTGTATAGTATTTTCTCATTGCTCTTCATGAAATTATGAAATTTTAAGAGCCAGTAGGAACCTTAGTAATGATCTAGTCCCACCCTGCTCATTTTTCACATAAAGAGAGGTCAAGTAACTTCCCTGAGGTCACTGAGCTAATCCATGGAAGAATCCAGTCTAGAAGCTGGGACTTCTGAACACCCTTCCCCCCCCTCCCCCAGCCCCAAATTAGGGTTTCTTTCTAAAATAGTTCATTTTATCAATTATTATGTTCTCCACTGCCAATTGCCCTTAGCCTTTGATTTATTAAGATTATGAATTTTCTCCTATTCTTTTACTTGGAATATTTTTTATTATGATTTTCTTAATCTAATTATTCTCTTCTCTGAAAGATAGCTTGGTATAGTGAGAGCTGATCTCAGAGTCATAAAGGCCTGGGTTCAGATCCTACCTCTGAAACATATTGGCTAGGTGACCCAGGCAAGTTATATCCTCATTATGGCCTGGGCAATTCCTCAAGACTCTAAATTGTAGAGCAGGTACCAATATGCTTTGGGAGAGTGAGCTTCCTTACAGAGCTCCTTACATGGGTGAAATCACAGTTTTAGTAAAAAAAAAAAAAATCTCTTAAATCCTTTGATAGCTACTTTTCAACCAGTCTTTCCCCTTTTTTATTTTTATCATTTTTGAACCATTTAACTGAATCAGGATGTTAGTTGAGAGAAGTATGGCCCAAAGTGTGAACCATGGTACTTTTCATTCTGTAGTCCCTGTTAGCTGACCCCCTTGCTAAATCTGATGTCTTGAGTAGGTACTGGATTTTTCTGAATGTCCAAACTATTTTAAAGATGAAAAACTTCTCAAGTAGGTCATGATCAGAGTTTAAGCTATAGGATCTTAATATCCGGTGACAAATAGCTCCTAGATTATTTTTAGGCTGGTTTGTCAGTGGAAATTTAAGTTTTTCCAGCCTAAACTTCATAGACATGGGCCATTGTCATTCTTAAGTGACTTTCTATCTTCTTGCCAGGCTTAATAGCAAAGATAAATGAGTTGTGAAAGGACTTACATACACACACACACACACACACACACAAAATGCTTTTTTGGGGTGATCAACAGTTATCATCATCTTCTCTCCAGACTAACTTAACTCTTAAGACTTCAAAGAAAAACACATGTATGTTGCATGAAAAAGGACAATTACTGATATATGTTGTTATTCAGTCATTTCAGTTATGTCCAACTCTGTGACTCCATTTGGGTTTTTCTTGACAAAGATACTGGAGTGGTTTGCCATTTCCTTCTCCAGCTCATATTACAGATAGGGAAACTGAGGTAAACAGGGTTAAGTAACTTGCCCAGGGTCACATAGCTAGTAAGTGTCTGAGGCTAGATTTGAACTCAGATCTTCCTGACTCCAGGCCCAGTAATCTATCCACTGTACCACCTAGCTGCCTGTCTGGTGCATGGTAGATGATTAATAAATGCTTATTGACTGAATGATTTACTACATACATACCTAAATAGGTGCTGGGGGAAAAAATGAAGCAGTCCCCGCTTTCAATGAACTTGCACTCTCCTGAAGAGTGAAACATAGGAATAACATGTACACATATAAAGTAAAAACAAAATATGTGCAAAGTAAATATAAAATAATGTGAGTTGTAGCACTGAAAACTGAAGGAATTAGGAAAGGATTCAGGTGGTATGTGGCATCAGAGTTAAATCTTGAAGGGAGCTGGGGATTCCAAGAGGCAGAGGCTGCAAGGGAAAGTAGAGAACTATTAGGAAACAGCTTGTGTAAAGGTACAGGGATTCAAGATGAAATGTTGTAAACCTGCTGCAGAGAACAGCAAGCCAGCTCATTTCACTAGAATGGAAAGCGTGTGAAGGGGAAATAAGAAATCAATCTAGAAAGATAGATAGCCTCAAGACTGTGAATGACTGTATATACAAGGCATAGAAATTTGCAATATATCCTAGAGGTGATAGGGACTCATTGAAGTTTCTGAAGGAGGGTAGCAACATAATTGGATTTGCATTTTGGGAATATAACTTTGGCAGACAACTGCATGGAGGATGGATTAGAGAGAGAAGATATTTGAGTCAAAGAAGCCAGTTTGGAAGCTACTGTGAAAACTTAGGCAAGAAATGATGAGAGTTTGAACTAGGGTGATAGAGAAAAGGGGAAATCTTTAGAGGTAGAATAGTCAGAATTTGGCAACTGATTGAATATATAGATGTGAGGTGGAGTGAAGAGACCAGGAAGATTTGATAGTTTCAGACCTTGGTAAATTTCTGCCCAGGCAGAAACAGGAAATTTTAGTAGCCTAAATCTGAACATAGATTTATGGAGCAACCTATTTGTCCAATCCTAGTATCTCTTTTGAACTATGTATACACATTATTTGAACTATATTTACACATCAATTTCTAACAAGATATTTAAAACTATGTTCCTTATAGACGTTTCAAACTCAATGTGTTCAAAACAGAAATCATTCTCTTTCTCCTAAAGCCTACTCCTCAACTGTTTTTTTTCCCTCTAGGGAAACATCATTCTTCTAGTTTCCCAGGTTTCTGCTTTGACATTATCCTTAATGCTTTATTTTCTCTCACATCTAATTAATGTTAAATCCTATGAATTATACCTTCTTTGTATCTCTTCTATACCCTTATCACTACTTCACTAGCCACTCCCCTAATTTGGGCTCTTATTAATTCTCAAATGGACTAGGTGACTTCTAAGGTCTCTTCTAGCTCTAAATCTTTCATCTAGCAGTTATTGACACAGCCTCCTAATTCATTATTCTTTCTGCCTCATGTTTTTCCCCATTCCAATTCATCTTCCACACAGTTACCAAAGTGATTTTCCTTAAGCACTGTTCTGAATGTGTCCATCTTTTACTCAGTAAATTCCAGGGGCTCCTTAATGTTGCCTCTAGGATAAAATATAAATTCCTCTGTTTGACTTTTAAAACCCTTTACAACCTGACCCCAACCTACCTTTCCAGGCCCATATATTATTACCATAAGACTCTAAATTCCAGCCAAACTGGCCTTGTTGATCTCCTAATGTGACATTCCTTTCTCTCTATTTATGTCTTTGCACTAGTTGTGCTGAATGTGTCTTTCCTCCCCTTTCACCTCATAGAATCTCTCTTCCTCAAAACTCAGTTGAAGCTCTACTTTCCCTATGAAGCCTTTCCTGATCCTTTCACTTTGGAATCTAGTACCCTCCCTCCCAAAACTATGTTGTATTTATTCCATATATTCTTTTATAAACTCCTCTCCTCTCCTGGAATAGAATGTAAGTTCCTTGAGGGCAGTGAACATTTCCTTTTTTTGTTTTTGAATCTCCAGCAGCTGTCACCATGGCCAGCATATAGGTCAAATTTAGAAGTTGAGATTCAATCAAAGAGTTGCACTTGAGGATTTGAAGGGCCACATGTGGTTTCAAGGCTGTGTAGGTCTTAATATGTGATTTCTGATTAATTTATAGAGATAGCTATTCTTATAATTCTCTCTATTATATATTAGATAGATCATGTTGATAAATATGCACACACATTTCCATCTGTATATTCACTATAAGTGTCTTTGTTGGATCTTGAAGATAATAAAGTCCAAAACTTTTGCTTTACAGACAGGAAAACTAAGGATTAGATGATGTGACTTAATCATTTGAATCCTATCCCCATAGTTTTTCTTATATCTGTCTCTTTTCACTCACATAGCTACCATGCTGGTTCAGGACCTCATCATTTCTCACTTGGGCTATTGCATTAGACTCCTTATTGGTCCCCTGGTTACAATTAGGGAGTATGGACTATTGTAATAGCTTCCTAATCAATTTCCCTGAGTCCATCACAGTCTCCACACAGCTGCCAAATTGATATTCTGAAAGTTTAAGTCTAGTCATATTGATTCATTGAACAAGAATCTTACTTTTTGAGTACTAGGCATTGTTAATGTTTCATGGATAGTTTAAAAAATTGCATGATTCTTAGCAACCTCTGTTCTTCTGTCTGCCATTCTGCTTGTTGCTACAGAAGAAGAAGGGGGCTGCACAGAGCTAAGGACCAGTTTATATTTTCCTTGGTTTCATGGGTTGCTATGGCCAAAGAATTCGTCACCAAATGGCCAGCCTCCTGTTGAGAGTTAGTCAGACTGTTCCGGAAAGTAGGCATAGTCTGTTGACAAGACCATGTTTCAAAACTCTCTGGAATATCAGAGTGTGCCAGAGCTTGTGTTCTGTTGGCATAGCCTTCAAGAACCCAGGGTTACCTTTTCACATTGATGTTGTTATTAGAACAGAATCTTGGTGGAGGTTGAGTTTGGGGGCCAAATTTCATCACTTTGCAGCCAAACTTCAAGTGATGAACCTTGTCACACTTAGCTCAGCTGCTTCTCAAACAATAGACCCACACTCAATCACCAAGCCTACACTGAAAGCTTGCCCAGCTTGGGTAGGATTTGACAGAGCCAAAATTTGACTTGCATAACTTTCAAGAACCTTGGAGCACCTCCAGGCTATAATTAATCATCAGAGTAGGAAGAGGGTATGTGTTTATGTAAGTGGATAATAATCCTATGAAAATAAAAATTCTTAGGATGATAAGAATTCTGAGCCCAAGCCAACATTCAAGTAATATTCAAGATCTTAGGATTAGATGATCATGGGTTTTGAACTGAGAGGAACCTCAGAGGGTATCTAGTCAAATCTCCTCATTAATAAAATCAGAAACAAACATATGTGTTGTTGTTGTATAAGCCAGAGCTCCTGAAACTTTTCCCACTCACAACCCCTGTTCATGTTTCTGCAGTGTTCTTTGGCATTGCGTGGGCATTGACGGCAAGCGCAATGCAAAGTGCACATGTCTGTGTTCAGAACCAAGGTTACAGTGAAGTTGTGCAATGCAACATGGGAAAATAGTGCCAGAAACACCTCATATTCATTACCTATTTGATTTTTAATTAATTTTTGATCATTGCATGTTCAGAAACCTTTTACTGTTGCCAAATTTTTTGCAACCCCAGGTCCTGACCCACAGTTTAAGAAGCACTGGATAAGCTATGCTTCTACAAAAGAGATAATCTTCTAGAATAGCTCTACATTTGGACTTCTTGTCACTTTATTGCCAACATAGCTACTGCCTTCCCCATACTCAACTCAGGATTATCCTCCTCACGCTTTACTTTTCCATTTTCCATTTTTCTGGCTGAATAGCTTCCAACTTTCTATCACACCTATGCATATGTACACACACACAAACACACATATTTGCACACACACATACATATGCCCCACCACCAACCAAAATCCTAATCTCTTTCTTTTTTCAATTTTTTTCATATAATGAAGTCTATATACTATACAGAAAACATTTATTGCAGACATGCAATGTACATAGAGCCCCTTATAGGAAATAAAGTACAGTGCAACATCATAGAACTAGCCTTCACCACATGTACTCATTAAAGTATATTCTCTTTTTTTTAAGACTAACTCTTTTAACTCCTCTTTCCATTCTCACTTTACTTCTCATTATTTTTTTTCTCTGTTGTTGATTCAGTTGCTTTTCAGTCATGTCCAACTCTTTGTGACCCTGTTTGGGGATTTCTTGGCAAAGATTCTCATATTGGTTTGCCATTTCCTTCTCCAGTTCATTTTACAGATGTGGAAACTGGAGTAAACAGGATTAAGTGACTTGGTCAGGGTCACACAGCTAATCAGTGTCTGAAACCAGATTTGAACTCAAAAAGATGACTCCTGATTCCAGTCTCAGCACTTTATTCACTGTGCCACCTAGCTGACCAGTTTTTCTCTAGCATCTTCAATTTCTCTTACTCATTGCCTCCATTTCCTCTGCTTTCATGTGTATCCTGATCTCTACGTAAAACAAACAAAAAAATTTCACTTTTTAATATAAACAACTTTAACTATAGTCCTATTTCATTTTTTTGGCAGACTTTTCTACACCATCTGCATCCAATTTCTCATCACCCACTCTTTCCTTAAGAGCATAGGATTATAGCTCTGGAGCTTTAACGAACCTCAGACATCATCTAATGCAACATTCCAATTTTACAGATAGGAAAATTGAGGCATAGGGACATTAATTGACTTGCCCAAAGTCACACAAAAGATAAACATTAAAGCCAGGATATGAACTCAGGATCCATGAATTCAGACCCAGTATGCTTTTTTTTTTTTTTTTTTTACTGAACTACTTTGCTTACTTTAATCATCTGGAGCAAGGGTGGGGAACCTGGGGCCTCAAGACCACATGTGGCTTTCTAGGTCCTCAAGTGTGGCCCTTTGAAGGAATCTAAACTTCACAGAACAAATCCTTTTATTAAGGTCAAACAACTGCACTTGAGGACCTAGAGGGCCTCATGTGGCCTCAAGGCCACAGGTTCCCTACTCCTGATCTAGAGTCTATTTTACTGAGCCTACACTCTATACTTTTTTTCTAATGAAATAATACTGAAGAGTAGGAAAATATCTACATTCTGTGCTGTGGATTGCTTTGTTCTCCAATAACTTTAGCACTAAAGATTTTAGAATGATGAGTAGTGATCATGGTCCAAGGGAGGTGGTAATTTGTAGTAGAGAGGAATAAGAGGAATCAGATTTGTAACCTATATTTTTATATTATTTTTTAATCATACATTTTATTTATTTATTTTAACATTCAGTTTTTAAAATTTTGAGTTCCAAATTCCTTCCCTCCCTCTTGCCCTTCCCCAGCTTCTTGAAAAGGTAAGACATATGATATCAATTATATATGTGAAGTCAAGTAAAACATATTTCCATATCAGCCACATTACAACAAAAAAAAAAAAAGAAAAGAAAATGTATGTTTCAATCCATACTTAGAAATTTTAAGTTCTTTCTCTGGATGTAGATAGCATTTTTCATCATAAGTCCTTTGAAATTATCTTGGATCATTGTCTTGATCAGAGTAGCTAAGTTTTTCACAGTTGATGTTATGTACAATGTTATCCTGTTAACCTATACTTTTTAATTAATTAATTTACTTTTAGTTTTCAATAGTTCCTTGAGTTTCAAATTTTCTCCCCCTTTTTCTCCTCCCCCCACCCCATGGCAGCATGCAATCAAATATAGGATCTACCAATACCTTTACATTAAACATTAGTCAGATTGTAAAGAAGTATTATAACTGATAGAATGAACAATGGGAAAGAGGAAACAAAACAAAACAAGGAAAAGAAAGAGAGCAAGTAGTTTGCTTCCATCTGGGTTCAAACTCTAGTGCTTTCTCTGGATGTGGACATCTCTTTCCATCATGAGTCTTTTGGAGCTGTCTTATAACCTTACATTGTCGAGAGGAGCCCAGTCTATCAAAGTTAGTCATGACATATAACCTATACTTTTTTTAAAAGAACTTTTATTAACTTGGGTAGTAAATATTTTACAGAATGGGAAAAAAATCTACTAAGAGATTGTGTATTGTAGTAGATAGATAACTGACCTTAGAATCAGGATTGTTGTTGTTATTCCTCCTTTGTTCTTGAAGAGGACCAATTACATCACAAGGGTGATGTCTTGGCTTGCACTTGAATTGGATTTGACTGAGGCAAAGTAGTGAAATGTTGTTAACCTCACTTTCTCCTCCAGAATCATCAGAGTCCAGTGGCAAGACAAAGGTCAGGATGACTGGCAATGATCCAGAATTCAGTGAGTAATCTTGGCCTTTTTAAATTAATGTCTTTCCCACGTCTCAGTTGGTCTGAGGCCATGACCATTCAATGACTAAGAGCTAGGTAAGAAATGAGACAAAAGATGTCCCAATTAACTGTCCCAAAGATATCAGTCTGGGAAGGGAAGACCCTCAGAGTTTCTGGACAGAACAGAAAATACTTACAATTTACACTCATTCTAAGCCATCAAAACCTCAACAATGAGCCACAGAGGCTGGGATTGGGTCTATTTATTGGCCATTCGATGAAAGTCATGATGATTTGGGTTTAAAGGTTAGTTAAGTAGCTCCATTTAAAACACAATGGGATTTTTAAAAATCTGGGTTTGTTTTTTTTTTTTTTAGTTATATTTCAAGAAATAAAAAAATGAAAACTGTGCAAGACAAAAGTAAATTGTCCCAGCTTTTTTGAAAAGAAGAAATGGTTAATGGTAATAATATTAGCATTTCCCAATTTGTTTGAATTGGCAGATTGGGTCCCCAGAGGGTAGTTACCACTAATCTCAGATAACAGGATAAAGATAGTTAATATAAAACCTTTCCCTAAGGACCTGGTCCACTCCTTCCCACGTATATCTGTAAGAGGAGTAAGCTTAAACTTAGACCATAATAGTAGTGAAGTACAAGTGTAAGAAATATGCGTGACAAGGTTTAACTCACATCACTGGCTCTGGAAGTCTGTCTTTCTCTGTGTAGAAACCTCATGCAAAACCCTTCTTGTTATTGTTTATCCTTTAGTGGTTGTATGTTATAGTAGGTAGATAAGGGAACTCAAAATCAGAAAGACTTGAATTCAAGTTCACCTCTGACCCTTGGCAAGTCATTTCATCTCTCAATGCTCCAAGTTGCAAAATGAAAGAGACAGGATTATAGCTTAAAGGGGGTAGTATGATCAAGGAAAAAACAAAAACCAAAACTTTAGCTAAAGGGAACAATAACATATTTTTGTTTTTGTTTTAGGAAAAAGAGAAAAGGGACAGAAGAGAGGGAGTGATTAAGAATGACAGAGTGTAGATGATTAATGGAGCATTGTCCCAAATACATGTATTAAGGACATAAGTGGAGGGTTTAGCCTTGACAAGGCAAGGAGAAACCTCATCCTGAGACTAAAAAGAAGGAATATTATGTCTTGTGGGGAAGCGAAGAGATCTCATCTCAGATGGCTCCAATATTTTCATTAAAGTAGGGGATTCTTTTCTGAGAGGGCAAGGAGGTTGGTGTACATGGTTTAAAGAGAGAAGAGTCGGTCAGGAAGGGGTTAAAGTATTAGAATACAGACAAGAGGACCCAATTTCTCTCTTCTCCAGTTTGCTCTCAACACATCTTCTGAATTAGTATTAAGCAATCATTGTTACGAACATGTCATTTTCTTGCTCAAGAAACTCCAACATATCCCTGTTGGCTCTAAGATAAAATAGAAACTCTTTGGGCATTTTGAGTCCTTTACATCCTGGTTCCAGATAACCTTTCCCAGCTTATTGTACATTACTCTTCTCCATACTATATAGTCTCACCAAAATGGCCTACTTGTGGTATGCAGCATTCCTTCTCACTTTTACACAGACACTTTTACACAACCTCTGTGACTGGAATGCATCTCACACCCACCTCTGCCTCTTAGAATTCTTGGCTTCCTTTAAGAGTCAGCTCAAGCGTGGATAGAGTGATGAGACCTGGACCCCTAAAAGAAAAAGACTTTGTCATTTCATGCAGCTCAGTCCCTGGTGTTTCATCTGAGGCTTATGGCCCAGCCCAGTCCACCTAGATACTCAATAATCCTTTTAACTGTCCTTTCATTGTGGCTCTCTAACTACTTAAATCCTTTCATCATCTTCACCTGGACCACCCCAGGCTATACCACTCCTTAATCCCATCTAGACCCTTTCTCTGTTGCCCCTGGGCCACCCCAAACTATTTACCATTCCTTAATTCCATCCAGATCTTCTCACTGTCTTTTCTTATGTATAAGTACTAGTCTTAATCCCCATCAAAAAACAGATTCACTTAGAATCTAGCCTGCTTCTAATGACATCACTAATACACGCTGCCACCTTGACTGAAAGAAGGCTTAAGTGCTTGAATTCTAGATAGATCCCTGTGGACCCTTATATTTTGGGGGTTTCCAGCAACCCCAAACTGCATTGTCAGGGTTCCCAGCACCCCAAACCACATCAGTGCCACTTCCTACACAAAGAATACCTTGATCTCCTCCCACCTGACTGTCAGGGCCTTCCCTTGAAAATTACTTTGCATTTGCTCTCTCTCTATTCTGTATTTGCTTATCCAATTTCACATTTTTATCTTTTCAAAGGATGTAAACTCTTAGAGTTTACATGTAAACTCTGCATTTTTAAATGCAGCCAGATCAAGTAGTGGATAGAGTGCTCACCTTAGAGTCAGGAGGATCTGAGTTCAAATCCAGACTCAGGCATTTACTAGCTATGTGACCCTGGGCAAATCACTTACCACCATTTGCCACGCTTCCTCATCTGTAAAATGAGGTAGAGAAGAAAATAGCAAACTACTCTAAGTATCTTTGCCCAGAGTATCCCAAATGGGGTCACGAAGAGTCAGACGTGACTGATCGATGAAACAGTAATAATCTTTACTACCTAGCACAATGATTGACACATCACAGAGACTTTAATAGTTCTTGAATGAATAAATCAATGTATGAAGGTCATCTTCCTGACATTGAGAAGAGCAGGGGTGTGGTTGAGGGATTTAGGAAAAAAGAGAAGTGTTTGAGACTGTTGTGGAGAATGTAACAGTGAATCAAAAGAGATGAAAAGGAATACTATGAAGCAGTGAGGGCCCAGATAAGTTTAGGCAGCATACATTTGTAGTGAACCCAGTCACTATAATTTTTCATTTGAAAAGACCCATAGTCTCTCAGTTTAGGATTTGCTAAGTGCTCTAGAGTCATTTGCAAATATATGTGCAACAGCACAAGTCATCAAGCTTCAAGAAGGCTGGTATTTGGAGATAGGGGTGGGGGCTGCCAATAGGGGCAAATATTACAAAATTCTAATTTTCTAACAATCATAGTAGAGTTTAAAATGATAACAGTATGAGTGACTGTTAATTTGCATTTATCATTCACACCCCAAACTGGATTGAAAGAAACTATTATAGTGAAGCTGAGGATTGTAAAGAACAACAACAAACCTCAAAAGATTCAGAAGAAGGGATTTGTCCCCCTCTCCTCCTCTCCCCTCTCCACCACTTGCTGAATGAGGCTTCTATAGCAGGAAGAAAACCAGGCGTTTTTGTTTTTTTTTGGTTAACTCTTTTGAGAAGAAGGAAAAAAGGGAGTGTTAATGAGACTTCTTCAAGTCTTACAGAAGCTTTGTTAACCATAACAGGAACAAAAGGAAGGCAGAGAGCCTGGGCAAACTCTGAGTAAATTGCAGGTTGTGGAGGAGGTTTGTTGGATCTCTGAAATGGTTGGAAATAGTGCCAGTCTTCAAACTTGTGAGGCAGGGCCAGGTGCAGTAATATTGCAGGGATTAGATGCCCGTCTGAGAACACAGCTGGCTGTGGGTGTAATGGCTGTCTCTACCCTACATGCTTTTGACTTGAAAGCTGATGTCTCTGAAATTTCCATCTTTTGAGTGTATCCTCTTACCTTTTCTTCTTCTCTCCATTCCCCAAACTTAGAGACTCATAGCCTCTTTCTTTCAACTTCTAACACTCCTGGAGTTAGAAGGTTCCATCTTGGTCATTTCAAGGAAATAATGTCAATTAGGTGACACAGCGACCCCATTTGGTGTTTTCTTGACAAAGATACTGGGGTGATTTGTCATTTCCTTTTCTAGCTCATTTTACATATGAGGAACTGAGGCACACAGGGTTAAGTGACTTGCCCAGGGTCACACAGCTAATAAGTTTCTGAAACCTGATTTGAACTCATGAAAAGGAGTTTTCCCAACTTCAGGACTGGCATTCTATCCACTATACCACCTAGCTGCCCCTTGCAAACTCTAGTAGCTCCCTGTTTCCTCCAGAATCAAATATAAAATTCTTTGTCCCCTTCTTCCTTTCCAGTTTTCTCACCCCTTAGTCCCCCCTCCAAATACCCTTTAATCCAGTGACACTAGATACTGCTTCTCTCACAGAATGTCCCATCTCATTATTCTGAGCATTTTCACAGTCTGTTCCCTATGACTGGAATGTTCTCTCTCCTCATTTTCAGTTTTTGGCTTCCCTGGTTTCTTTCAAGTTTCAGTTAAAATCTCCCTTTCTCCAAGAAAGCCTTTCCCAATCCTTCTTATGCTTAGTTCCTTGTGAGACTGCCCCCCTCCCCACCAATTTATCTTGTATGTATCTTGTTTGTTTAGAGTGGTGTTCACATTGTCTTCCCCCTTGAGAGAAAGGACTAATTTTTTTTTCTTCTTTTTGCCCCTAGCACTTAGTACAGTGGGTGGCACATAGTAGGTGGTTAATAAATGCTAGTTGATTAACTGAAGAATATGTGTTATGTCACAGAAAGGGAAAAAGCAATGAAGAGGCATGATGCTAAGTGAGGATTTGAAATTGTTCAATATATAAAGAAATCATGAAATATGGCTAGACCATATTCTCTAGGCCAGAGGAACTTTTCTACATAAAAGGAATTTATCTTCCATTTGACCTCTGAATAGGATACTTTCCAGGACCATGACAAATACTTTTGGCAAACATACCTCCTTGCTTTATATTTTTGCTTGATGCTGACAATCAGAAAATAAATGGGCTTAAAGGGAAGATAACAAGTTCAGATTTAGACATGTTTGAGGGTCTAGATGGACACTCAGGTAGAGCTGTTCATTTTTTTTCTAGTGGAAATGCAGGATTGGAACCTAGGTGAGAGACAGGTTAGATGTGAAAGGATAGAGAACAGGCTGTTGCATGTTTCTAGGTAGAAGTGGAACAAAGGTCATTGGGCAAACAGTATTTGTTGTATAGTGGAAAGAATACTATATTTGGAGTCAGAGTACCTGGGTCCAAATTCGGCCACTTACTAACTTTGTATAAATCACTTAATTTCTCTGGGCCTCTCTCCTCACCAGTAAAGTGAGGAGATTAGATTAAATGACCCATCCAGTTGTCAACCTGAATTCAAGAGAAAACAGTCAATATAGCAAAATTGAGGTCTTTAATCAGGGCAAATGAGTTCCAGCTCAAGGTACCACACACTAAATGCTGGGGTACCCACGGAGGGGACTGGGAACAGGGTTTATATAGGATACTAAGGTAAGGGGGGATGACCAAGTTGCAGGTGGAAGGGGAGTTAGGCAGAGGGATCAAACCGATGCAGGTGGAAGGGGTTAGGGGCAACTCACAGTTTTTCAAGGTAAGTTGTTTTGCATGACAAACAAAAGTCGGTAGAGAAAGTTTGGGAATATCTGAAGGACAGAGGTTGAAACATTTACAAAATTAGTTAGAGACTAGGAGTGATAATATCTGGTCAGTCTCCGGCAATTCATGGATCTATGAATGGAAATAAGGTCAGATTCAGTCAGCTGAGTTTGATGTAGTTCAATGTGCTTGATTCATTACACGTGATTCATTCAGATTTCTCTGGCCAGTGTAGGGATATGTGTAGAATGAACTGAACAGATGAGGATAAAACTGTTTCTTTACCTCAAGGTTATTGCTTCTTTTCCATTTGAGAAAGTAAAGCCCTGGGGAGATTTAGGCTAGAATCAAAAGACCTAAGAACTAAAGTGGGTTTCTGACCACACATAATAAATGCTTCTTGACTATTTGACTTACTCACCATAATTTCGATGACAGTTGAACTAAGAGAAAGGAGAAACAGTAGAGATTATAGAAGAAATACTAGTTCAATGAAAGGTAAGTGGAAACAGAACTGAGAGACTTGGGAGAGATAGAGGTCAAGGGAGGGAGAAAAAGATTCAACAGTTAATATTAAGAGTTCTAAGAAGAGTTCAAAGGAAAGACCTAATATTAGCCTAGATTCCAAGGTACAGACTGGTATAGAGTGGCTAAGAAAAAAAAAAAAGAATTCTTAACTACTTGTTGAGAAGCCTGGCTTAGAAGATACATTCATTGGCTAGGAAACTTGACTGAGAAGAGCTGAAAAAAGTCTTTGAGACCATCTGTGAAAATGATTATTGCTAGTAGGCTTTCTTTTAGAGGAGGAACTTGCTAACCACAGCACCATCGGCATATGGAAGTCAAAGTTACAAATGACTCTGAAAATGACACCTTACCTAAGGATTGTAGATGAAGTACTAAAGAGTTCTAGTTTTTCTATTAGTAAGTTGAAAGGTTCGTAGGCTTTCTTCTACAAGGGAAAAGCTTATTAACTACAGCACTCCCTGGTGAAAAATAAAGCAGATCTAGAAAGAGATTCACAATGACATCTGTAGAAGACAGTTGCTTTTCAGAACTGGTTCCTCTTTATGTATGTGAAGTATGGGAACCCATTGTGTTCATCCCTCCAGATAGTTGCTCTGGCCCCAAACACTTACCACATATATCCCTACAAAAATCCAAAATAGTGCATAAAATGCAAACTTCTCTTTAATGTTTGTTATATGTGATTATAATTTTAAATCATAAGTTTAGTTAGTTGGAGAGAAAGAAGAGAAAAGAAGTCAGGGCAAAATCTAGAGGCATTTAAGGAGTCAGGGAAACCTGTAAGGAGAAGTCTGTCTCTTACAACTGTCTCTTACAACACCTTTTTGGGAAGAAGGAGGTTAGAAATTGGAGAAAAATGAATAAATCCTCTACCTCCCCCCAATTCCTGCTCTACTTTCTTATAAGGCCTTTTCTGAGAGATATATTGGTACAGGGACAGTGTAAGAAAATAATTTCCCAATAAGTATATAAGAAAGTAAATTCCAGATTTATAAAAGGAATGTCCTATTGATGCTTTACATTTCTATTTAATTAAATGTTTTTGTTTTGAACTAAGTATCCTATGACTGGTAAGAGAAAAACAAATCAGTGGGGGCCCATGAGCTATGTATTTGTAAAGAATTCTTTGTCCTACCTGGGGTAGCTAACTATGGGCCCAAAGTAAGGGCATTCCTGGGCACTATGTATACACACGTACACATATATACACACATACATGAAGTCATATGTAATTGAAGCTTTGGTAGCATGTGAGCTCGTCAATCCATAAGCTTTTATTAAGCATCTTATTTTCCAGGTTGTCTTAGGCAATAATAATAAAAACATAAATAACTAAATAATATCCAACTTCAAGAGCATTGCATTCTAATAGCGGAGACAAAAATATATGTGTATACAGAATAAATGTAAAGAGAACAATACAAATAAATACAAAGTCATTAAATGCAAGATATTTAGGAAGAGTACTAACTATAAAGAAGATCAGAAAAAGCTTTATATTTTGTTGTTGTTCAGTCACGTCCAACTCTTGGTGACCCCGTGTACCATACTGTTCACGGGGTTTTCTTGGCAAAAATATCGGAGTGGTTTGCCATTGCCCTCTCCAGTGGATTAAAGTGGAAGTCAAGTGATTTACTTGGGTTCACACAGCTAGTGTTTGAGGTCACATTTGAACTCAGGCCTTTCTAACTTCAGATCGTTGCTCTCTATGCACCAAACCACCTTGCCGCCTCTGACGTTTCATATTAGAAGATGCTATTTGAGCAAGAAGGGAAATTGTTCCAGGCATAGGAAATGAGCAGGGCAAAGTCACAGCTATCGGAAATGGAGTGTCAGGAGTAAAGAACAGAGAAAGAATCTGATTCATTCAGTTGCAAAGTAAAGGAGTAATACATACATGAAAACTGCTTAAGTACAGTTAGATGAATAATATGCGAGATTTTTTTCTTTTGTAAAAACAATCCCCATTTCCTGTAAAAAAACCCCATTTTTTAGCTTTTGTTTTCTACAATTTTGACTTCCAAATTCTTTCCCCTTCCCCATGATTGAGAAGACAAGCAATTTGATAAAGGTTATACATGTGTGTTCATGCAAAACATATTTACTTATTAGACATGTTGTAAAAGTAAAGACAGAAAAAAACACACAAAAAAATAAAGTAAAATAACAGTATGCTTTGATCTGCCTTCAGATTCCATCAGTTCTTCCTCTTTTCATCAAAGGTCCTTCAGATTTGTCTTGGATCCTTGCATTGCTGAGAATAACTAAGTCGTCACAGTTTATCATTGTACAATATTGCTGTTACTATGTACAATGTTCTCCTGGTTCTGCTCATATCACTTACAATGAGGTTTTAAAGAGCTTTTAAAGCCCAGATTTTGAAGGCTAAAAGCTAAATGGAATTTATATTTTATCTTAGGAACAATAAAGGGCCACTGGAATTTGTTGAGTAGGGGAGATATAGAAAAAGAAGACAAGATTAGGGACAGAACCTTGGGACATTTAAAGAATGAGAGAGACCTAGAAGGACCAGTCAGACAGGTGAACTGATCTTAATTGAATGCTTCTTCCCTCCTCTACTCTATCTTTCTCATCCTATTGTTAGATTCCCTGGGAAGAAAGAAATTGGAGATTTGAGAGAAAGTAATGATTCTCTGACAATCCTCTATCTTCTCCACCCCCCGCCCCCCCCCCACACCCCATTTGAGACCTATTTCTCTTATCACTTAAGTGGACACTATTAAATAGTAAAAATCGCCCCTTTCACCTATCACTTTAATGGACACTATTAAACAGTAAAAGACAAGAAAAGTTATGAAAATCTCCAAGTGCCACAGTGAAAATCTTACAGATTTCAAGCAGTGGACACACCTGAGAGATAATGGCAAAGGAAAAACACTTGAACAAAGGAGTGATGGGAATGTATACTCTCCTTGTCTGGATTCCAGAATTCTCACTCTAACTTCTGGCATCATTTCTCTTAGACCATACCAGGACACCTGAAGTTGTGAGAAGATGATTTCATTATAAACAGTAACAAAATCCCAAATAAAATTCAATTTCCAGTGACTTGAAAGCCTCAGTGACTTATGACTGGAAAGATCCAGTTAAGTCATTCACCACATTTTTTGTAATATAAATGCATACCAAAGAATGCTGCCAATTTCATGTATGCAATTATCTCTTTGGTGTTCTGTTAATACTCCCCCCCTTTTTTTGCAGTTGCTACTCTTTGCTGCTTGTCTTCCCAGTTAAACGTGAAAAAAGAAAAAAAAATCTTTCTATCTTCTTGTTGTATATACCTTTTCTCTAGAGTACATGTAGTGAAGGGGCCTTGTATGAGAGATTGAACTTTTATTATCTTCATTTCATAGTAGAAACTCTAGTCTTCTTACCTGACTAAGGATGTTACCTTCTGTTTCAGTTTCCTTCAGTTGTTTTCAGTATTCACAAGTAATCCTGGATTTACTTGGAAGAAAACAGTGACTTTTTCCAGGTGGTAGTCTAAACATCAACTTGCGTGACTTTTAAGGTATCAATGTATTTATCATACTTACTTGAAGAAGAAATGGCAAGACAACAAATTTCAGGCATTTTAGGAACAACTGGTTATGGCACACATATACTTCATGGATATTGGGAGAACAGTTTACTCACATGAACTTGAAAAATTTGATGAACAATTTATTAAAAGGAACAGAAAAATATGTGAAATGTAATATATTGGATAAGATTATGTTCTCAGAAGGTTATATAAAAGTGAGACCATTCTACTGCTAGTAACAATGTACTCTTATCTTGGAGACAGATTATGGTGGCTGAATTGGCAAGATTAATTTTAAGTCTTATTGTAAAATTGGATTGGGTTTTGGGCAGAAACCTGATGATATACCTTAAAAGTGAACTTGCTACACAGAAAATATTAAAAAGAAAGCTTATAATGAAAAAGGAGGCAGGTACTCAAGGGTAAGGTGATAGTAGAAGGACAGTGGGTAGGTGTAGAACAGGGTCCATGGAGTTCTTGGGATCAATGAACTTGGTTTAAAAATACATATTTTGATATATATCTCAATATAGTCATTTCCTTTGTAATCGTATATATTCTATTTTATATAATTCGAAATATTATTCTGAGAAGGTGTCCATAGACTTTACTGGAATGCCAAAGGGATCTCTGACCCAATTAAAGGTTAAGATCCCTTACTATAGAGTATGTTTTGAGGAGGAAAATATTTGAGAAGTAAAGAGTCTTAAAATGTGACTTAATCCAGATATAGCTAAAAACATAAATTATACAGATGGTAATGAGAGAATTTATTATTAGATTTCATTTCTTCTGCTATTTTTTAAAATATAGCCATGTATACATGGCTTTCCCTATGGCTGTTACTTATTTTGTTATCTATGGTTTGAAACAGAGAATGTGTTAATTAAATTTGCCAAAAGAAAGGTCTTACTCCAATATGTCATCCTGACCCTTTCCTTGCCTTTCCTTTATTTCCTTTCCTCTCCTTTTCCTTTTTTCTTCCTTCTTTCTTTTCTTTTCTTTTCTCTTTCTTTCTTTCTTTCCTTCTTTCCTTCTTTCTTTCCTTCTTTCCTTCCTTCTTTCCTTCTTTCTTTCTTTCTTTCTTTCTTTCTTTCTTTCTTTCTTTCTTTCTTTCTTTCTTTCTTTCTTTCCTTCCTTCCTTCCTTCCTTCCTTCCTTCCTTCCTTCCTTCCTTCTTTCTCTCCCTTCCTCTCTGCAAAATTTCCCCTCTCATTCTCCTCACTTCTTCTCTCTCTTTTCCTCTCTCTCTCTCCCTCTCTCCCTCTCTCCCCTACTACTGGACGTACTGAGACACCAGATTATTTTTAGACCTACTGTAGCTCAGGACACTTGAATTCTGAGGATCAAGTGATCCATCAGCCTCAGCCTCCCCAGAAGCAAGGATTATAATTGTGTGCTACTACACTTTGATTTGTATCTACTTTTCAAGAACCAGTCTAGATGGATACAGAGAGGCTCATGATTAATAGTGTGGCAATTAATTTGATGACATAGTTGGCTATGACAACTTGTGAAATAAGGGGAAAAATTTTAATTGTCCTTGGTCCTGTGATATTTCTACAATGGTGGTGAAAAAGTTTCAGAAAAGGAAGCAGAGATTCCTAATTATTACATAGTTTTTAGACTGTCTATAAACATTACTTTAACTTTTGGTAGACTAAAGGTAAGAACTTTGTTCAGTAACTAATCTAGTCATTGGTTATTGGATCAGAGATTTATGAAACTTAATCATGTTAGTCTAAATTTTCACTCTATTAATAAAACTAAAAGAGAAAAGTGTAGTTAAAACTAAATCTAAGAATAGCTCACAGACTTTCGTTGGAGGTGGGTGTTTAAAGGAGACAATGGATTCTAAAGACAATAATAAACATCATTTCATGGGGCATTTGGTCATCTTGTATTTCAATGCTTATCATAATTTTTGTAAAATGATTGTCTTGAGGAGGATTATAGCTGATTTACTCATTTATTTAGCAGAGAATGAGTAAGAAAAAATTCCAAATATGTTAGAGCTATCCAGAAGTAGAATGGGGCTCCATGTCTTTATAGGTATTCAAAAAGAACCTGGATGAACATTTACAGGTATAATTGTAAGGGGATTCATTTTCAAGTATGAATTGAAGTAGATGGCCATGAAGGTCATTTAGGTTTCTGAAATTCTGTGATTCTGTGCTGCTAAGGTAGTTATAAAACTCTCTAAACTAAACCAGCTCACACTTTGTGACTTCAGTGCAAAAGTAAGGAGAAAGAGAGTAAAAATTATGTTGGAAAATTTGGCTCAAGATAAAAAAAACGGAGGGAGCAATAGCTTACTGACTACAGAATCATCATATGTGCTTATATATACTTACGCATGTGATACATAGTTATATTGAAGGATTTATTATATTTAAGGATATACATATATATAATAGGGACAGGTAATGAGACTGGACATGTGAATTCGTTGGTATAAGGTACCCCTAGATGAAAAAGGGCAGCTAGCTGGCATAATGGATAGAGTACTTGACCTGGAGTCAGAAAGACTCAACTTTCTGAGTTCAAATCTGACTTCAGACACTTACTAGCTGTATGACCCTGGGCAAGTCACTTAACCCTGTTTACCTCAATTTCTTCATCTGTAAATGAGCTAAAGAAGGAAATGGCAAACCACTCCAGTGTCTTTGCCAAGAAAACCCTAAATAGGGTCATGCAGAGTCTGGCATGACTGAAAAATGACTGAACAAGATGAAGAAACTCTTTCTACCAACGTAAGGCATCACTTTCTCTCCAACTTAGTCTTAGAGGTATGCCTAGAGCTCTGGGATATTAAGTGATTTTCCCAAGGTGAGTGCTCAGGCGATATTATCAAAGATAGAGGTTGAACACAAATCTTCCTGGTTTTGAGGACATTTCTCTATCTTTATCTGTACACACACACATACACACACACACACATACACACACACACATACACACATGCACACATGTGTAATGGCAAGCAAAGAAGTAGTTAACACCTTGTTTCAGCTATTGAATTAACACAGAAGTAGTTAATACTTTGTTTCAGTTCATGATTGTGTCAAGTATTAAGATCAAGAATTTGTGAATCCCACAACTTGTGAACCCTAGAACTTGTGAACTCCTACAACAGGAAGGGGAGGGGCTGATAGCCATATATAAGGGGAGGCCCAGCTGGAGAGAGCAGAATTGAGAACAGAACTTGTGGTGGCAGAACTGAGAAGAGAATTGAAAAGGACTGAACAGAACTTTGAAGAACTAAGCAGAACTGAGAAGAACTGAGAAGGGAGCTCTTGTGGCAGAGAAGGAGAAAACTTGTGGTATCCCAGCACTCTCTTTGTCTCTTCTGTCTGTGTTCATGTTTGTTTGTGATGCTTTGTACAGAAGCCCTGAAAGAGGATTTTCTGGTTATCTGTTTATAGAAGTCCTGGAGGAGGGATTTGGAGGTCCTGGGACTATACTGATGATTTGTGTTGAGCTTTCAGACCTTGTTTGTGGGTCTGTGTTGGTTTCTATGTTGATGATTTGTGTTGACCTCTTGGACCTTGTTTGCAGGTCTCTGTTGATTTCATAGGCAGACAGTGAATTGATGATGATGCCAGACATGTGTATTAATGTTGTTTTGGCTCTGCTAAACTTTGTCTTCCCAGAAACATAAACTGTGAAGGACTTGATGTGGACTGGACACATGAGCTTCAATATGGAACAAGGATTGGACAAGGAACTGGACAAAGAGCTGGACAAGGAGATGGACTAGAAGCTGAGAGCTGTCTGCTTTTGAATCCAGGTGGCAGCTGGATAGATTCGGGCAGGAGCTGGGATACTGGAAGAGGAACCATGAAAGCTGAGAGCCAGCCTCATGTCAAGATGAAAAGATCTCTTCTTTGGTACCTGATATTGACTAAGAAGGTTATGATTTACTGTGACCTAGAGGTAGAGAACTTTGACATTTACATTTAGATGATTGAGTTAAGGACTTCTCCAATTAAGAAAAAAGAAGACTTTTTGATTGAAGAGATTAAGACAATGTGACCTAGGGATGGAGAACTTTGACCTTTGTACTTTGTGTCCCTTAAGGAGGTAAGCCTCCTTAAGGATGATTGAACTAAGGACTTACTAAATTATTGAGTTACTATATAAATGTACTTTGTTTAAAACTATGTGTCTGCTTTGGTGTAAACTATGTGGCCATTTTAGTGATAAGTTGTTATGTCATAACATTGTGAATGCTGTACTTTGATTTCTGTGAATGTTTTGTCTTAGTTTGTTACTGAATAAATAGAGAGTTCACTGTACTGTGTAATCAGAACCTTGAAGCTCTTCACAGTAGCAGTCCTCTGGAAAGCTGCTTGTGCTTGGCTTTACAACATGTACACACATTAATTTTTCAAAAACAGATGTTGGACCTGTAAAGCATTGAATAACATCAGAAAAATTAATTTGTTATAGCGTACTAAGAAATGAAGGGATGCCAATGATGAAATTATTTCTGAATCACTTGTCTGTGTCTAGTCACACAGTTGATTTGTTAGAGCAAAGCTTAAAATCAATACCAATTTAGAAGAATAAAAATGAGAACATTAGGTATGTAGCTTTGATCTGATCACCAAGCTTTTGTTAAGCAACTACTCTGTGCCATGTGTTGTGCTTTGCACCGGAGATACAGGTACAAAGGAGAACTTTTATTCTAATGAAGGATAAAAGAAGTGTATATAAACATATACAGAGAATAAATATAAAGTTATTAAATATAAATATATACAAAGTAGTTAAATATGAGATAGTGTCAGATAAGAGAGCACTAGCAGTGGGGGGGGAGTCAGGAAAGGCTTCTTGTAGAAGACAATGCTTGAGTTGTATCTTGTAAGAAGAGAGGGACTGAAATGAGGGCAAGGAAGGTGGGCAGTATAGACATGGGGGCAGCTAATGTATAGGGAGAAGAAGTGTCATGAGTGGGGAACAGAGAGGGTGAGTTTGGCTGGATCAAAGACTCATGCAGGAAAAATAATTGCTAATGGTTGTAGGCCAGGTTGTATGGGGTTTTAAAAGCTAACCAGATGAGTCCATATTTTATCCTAGAGGCAAATGGAAGCCACTGGGGTTGGTTGAATGAGGGAGCCATGGTCATATTTGTGCTTTTTTACTTTGGTAGCAATGTGTAGGATGGATTACAGGGACAATAAGCTTGACACAAGGAAACCAATTCAGAGGCTACTGGAATAATCTAGGTGATATGAGATAAGGACCTGAATTTAGGTGGGAGCTACAGGAGTTGGCAACTGATTTAATATATAAGGTGAGGAAGACTGAGTCTAAGGTTAGAAATCTAATAGACTAGAAGGATGGTAATACTTTTGATGGAAAAGGAGAGGGAAGAAGAGAAGAGGGTTTAGGAGAAAAGTTAGTTCAGTTTTTAGAAACATCAAGTTTAAAATGTTTCTGGAACATTCAGTTTGTAATGTCTGATAGGTGATTGGTGATGTCAGACTGAAACTTGGGAAAGACTAGGGCTGGAGAGATCCTGGGATCATCTGCTTGAAACTCATGGGATATGAAAAAAACACCATGACCTATTTCAAAAAGTGATTGTCACAAAAAAACCAAACTGAGAAATGGATAAAAGAACAGAATCAATGAAAAATTTCCCTATTACCTAAAGAAGTTTAACTGATCTAAATTAATCTTCTGAGAGGCAATCTGCTGAGAAGCAGTGTGGCATTGTGCAAAGAAAGCTGACTTCAGAGTCAGGATGAACTTAAGCTTAAGGCTCAAATTTGACATATACTGGCCTTGTGACCCTGGGAAAGTCATTTAATCTATACTGTTCCATTAACTCTTTGAGAATATGTTGCGAAACAGTTGTCAAGGGATGGAGAAAATTATGAACAGTATCACCAATGACAAGCAATGGAGGGGGAAAACAAATTTAACAAATGTTTGGTAAGATATCAATTTAGAATAAGATAAGAATGACAGTTGGACTAAACTTTGTATAAATGGAGGATACCCACGCTAGAGGTGAAATGTGTGTGTGTGTGTGTGTGTGTGTGTGTGTGTGTGTGTACGTTTGCACAGGGTTGGAAGATGATATTTAAAGAAGATATTTTAAAAAAGACTGTGTTAAATGCTTGGAAAAAAATCATGGGTATAATTAAAACTAAAAAATGATCCAATAAAACAACTTCTCACCGATATGTCCAATTTATCATCTTTACAACATCTTTAGGATACTGATTATCTCTATCGAGGACACACTTCACAAAGATATGAGAAGGAAATAAACAGGAAGGATTTCACAAACTATAGTAGATCTTATATTTAGCGTCATACAGTCTGGTTCCAGACTACCTTTCTGGTCTCATTTCATGTTGCTTTCCTTTACACATTCTGTCTCCTATTCAAACTGGCCAACAATGTTCTTCACAAATGTTCCTCCCATCTCCATGCCTTTCCTAATTATTACCTTCCAAACTCATCTCAGGAGCCGCTTCCTTCATGAAGACTTTACTGATCCCCCAAGTTTCTATGCCTCCCAAATTACATTGTATTTACTTTACCTGTTCTTGTACTTATATTTTATGTGTTGTCCTAATATAATGTATGCTTTTTGAAGGCAAGGTTTGTCTTTGTATCCCCAGTATCTAGAATAGTGCCAGAATACAAAAGACACTTAAGGATAAAGAAATGGAACAAAAATTTATTAAGTGCCTACTTATATGTCAGACACTGTGCTAAGCAATTTACAAATAATATTTCATCTGATGCTTACAACAATCCTATGAGATAGATTCTATTATGATCCCAATTTTACAGCAGGAAACTAAGGGAGACCTAAGTTAAATGACTTGGGTCTTCCTGACTACAGGCCCAGTGCTCTATCCATTGATTGATATGACACCACTGTGTTAATTGTTATCTATAAAAATGCATTTGATAAATTAGGATTATAAAAGATTTCTGGAAAGATGCAACGAGAGACACTTTTATTCTATCTTCTTATTATTAATGCCAAACATTAACCAGACAGATTTTAGATGGGATAGTTGCATCTGTACTGAAGCAGGATTGGAATAACTTTCTCATAGAGATTCATATACACTGTTGCTCTTGCACCAAATGGTCGCTTTCTTGTTCTTGCAGAACACAGCTGGTCCCTTTTATGAAAAGAGAGCACATAATAATTGCACTAAATATGCATTAAATTGCTTTGAAAATGATAGTGGCATCCATTATAAACTCTGCATTTGAAGAGTTTAATCAGCATTTTTAATTCTCATAAGGCTGCAATATGATATGCAAGCTTTTGGCCAAAGGCATTCTCTTCACCATAGGAATATTTGTTGATTAAGTGATGCCCAAACCTGAAAAAACTTTTCTTGAGTTTCAGAGGCACAAGAGCATGCCTCTCAAGCAATAACTAAAAAGATTTTAACTTAAAATTCTCATTGTATGTTATGTGAAGGGTATATATTGAAAATAATCTAACATTCTTTTTCAGGAAATCAGGTACTTTATTAAGGAGGTTCTGACTAGTTGCTTTTATATTAAATCTTCCATGAGCCAGACAACAGACAAAAATTTAAAAGGATGGGGTCACTTGGTTTATAGTATTTTAGGGCCATCTCAATTTTTCCTTCACTTGACTGGTGCCAAGATAGAGATGGATTTGTATTGATTAGAGTTGGAAAACAGAGAGCCAGAAAATTTGTTTTTTGTCTGTTGGGCCACAGGGTGAGAATTGAGAGGGAAATAACTTACAGTCCCCTATAAAACTAAACGGTACCATTTATGGAGCCTTGGGGATCATGGCAAATAGGTTAGGGTATTTGATGAGGAAGCAGGGAAACTGAAGTCACCTTGAACTTTTGGGGTAAAAAACCAATTGGGATTGGGTAGGTTTTGAAGCAACTGGTAGAATTTATTTTTCTTTTCCTGCTTAGTAGTATTCAAAACCAGTTCTAGGCCTCAAATTATACTTAATATTACAAAGGGTAGGGAAAAAAATGGAACTATATGTATTTATTCTATATGTAGGATCTATAAGGTCCTTTCCAGTTCTAAGTCCTATGATCCTAATTGATTCTGAGATTTGTAATTGAGAGGTTCTTTGGATTCTTCACTATTGGCCAGTTTCTCAACATCTGGCTCACAATCAGATACAGAATATAGAAGCGGTAGAACTGTTAGGCAGGAAGGTAGCTTAGAAGATTATTGCTCATATAAAAGGTAGCTTCAACAATAAATGTTCATGCACATAAGGTAAGTAATTGCTGTTGAATTTTGTTTCATAATGTGCCCTGTAGACTAATCATGCAGAACAGTGAAAGAGATGTTATAAGTCAGAGAACATACTATATGCATGTATGTGCTTTCCTTCAGAAAACCCAAATCAGAATTTAAGGTTACTAATGCTAAAGGCTTGAATGAAGAGCAATCAGTTAATCAATAGACAATTATTAAGTGCCTATAAAATGCCAGGCATTATACTAGGTATAAGAAATACAAATATAAAAATGAGACAGTGCCTGCCTCTGTGCATCCTACTTTGTATTAGGGGAATATAACATGTTCACAGATAAGTAAACATAGGATATATACAAAGACAGTGATTTGATGGCGATGCTAATAACGGACAATTAGGAAAAGCTTGTCAAAGGCAAACTTGAACTGAACCTTGAACAAGGCAGGGAGCCAAGAGGCAAAGATTAGGAGGGAGAGTATTCCAGGCATGGGTTCAACCTTTGTACATGCATGAATATAGGAGATAAAATATTATGTATTGAGGAATAGTAAATAGTTCAGTTTAGCTACAGGATAGAATGCCCAAGGAGGGAGGGCGGTGTGGTGGTGGTGATGTGAGATAGGCCAGAAGAGATTGTGAGGCCTTTATGTACTAAATGGAGGTGTTTATATTGTAGATGTTTGTATTGCCTAAAGGCAATCAGGAGCCACTGAAACTTTGAATAGGAGAGTGACATAGTCAGAATTGTGTTTTAGGACAATCAATTTAGCAGCAGATTCCAGAACAGATTGAAAAAGGGAGAGACTGAAAGAAGGGAGGAATTAGGAAGCTTTTACCACAGTCTGGAAGAGAAGTGTTGTATGTGGGTCATGAAGAGGATGATTGTGGTCTGATAGAGCAAAGAAATGTTAATGGGAGTAATTGACAAGTTTTGGCCACTGGTGGGATGTGGGGCTGGTAAGGGAAAATGAAGTGAAGGATGCATCCTAGGAGGAGGACCTGGGTGACTAGAAGAATTGTGCTACCCTTGACATAAATAGGGAAGCTAGGGAGAGGAGTGGGTTTAAGAGGAAAGATAATGAGATCTGTTCTGAACATGTTGGATTTTATATACTTCTAAGCTTTTCAGGCAGAGATTTCCATCTGGCAGCTGGAAAAGTGGGATTGTAACTCAGGATTAAACACTGGACAGACACAAATTTTGGAATCATTTGCTTAGAGATAATAATTGAATTCCCAGGTTCTTATGAGATCATCAAGAGACAATGTAGAGAGAGAAGTAATGGTCCTGGATAGTGAGTGCTGTGGGATCCATCTAAGCATAGGATATAGGACCTGGTGGTGATTGTTATATTTATATGTGTAGTGTATAACATTGTATATATGTATGTATACACAAACATATGTATAGACAAAAGGAGCATGATTTAGTTGAAAGAATATTTTGGAATCAGAAACACTTGTTCTTGAATCCCAGTTCTGCTACTGATAAACTATGTGACCTTGTTCAAGTCACACAACCTTAATTTCAATTCACTCAATTATTAAATGGGTATAATAATATTTTATATACTTCTTGGGGCTGTTGTAAGAATCAAATGAGATAATGTAGCAACAGGTACCTAGTGAGAATCTATGTGTGCTAGGCATCATGATTATCACTGGGAATTTAAAAACAAACTTAACAGTCTAAGCCTCAAAGTAGCTTAATTTTATTAGAGGAGAAAACATTTACATAAATAATTTTAGTCACAAGAATACTGGATTAAGAATTGAAAGGACTTGTGCTGGAAGTTCATTCTGTTCATTAGTTGTATGACAAAGGCCAAAGCAGCTAACTTCTTTGAGCCTGTTTTCTCATTTGTAAACACTTGTTAGTGTTACTTATGTCACAATATCAAAGGTAATAATGTAATCAACACACTTCACAAACAGCAAAATCCTTCATGAAATTAAACTCTTGTTAGGAATAGATTGAATCTTTCATTTCACTCTCAGGTGAGGAAACTCCCTTTACTGCAGGTATCTTCTCTGAAACTATGAGGTTGCCTAGACTAGTGATAAAAGATTTTCCCCTAGGCTCACACAATCAGTATGTGTCAAAAGCAGAACCTACACACAGGTATTCCTGACTCCAAGGCCAGTTTTCTATCCACTGAACCAAGCTGCCTCTCAATACTACTGCTACTACTACTACTACTACTACTACTACTACTACTACTACTATTACTACTACTACTACTACTACTACTACTACTACTACTACTACTACTACTACTACAACTACTACATGTTTTGCGTTTTGAAGGCATCGATAACAGGGAGATTATTCCTCTATGGAATAATAAATAATAAATAATAAATCCCTCTAGGGATTTAAAAGGCAATTAGAACACCTTTCAGTTGGTCATGTATGAAGAAACCCTTTGAATAATAAATGAACCTCTTGATTTCTAGAACCTGGTTTGTAATTTTGCCTTTTAAAAATACCCAAAGCCTTGTATTTAAATGAGATATGGATTCTAGAACTGATTTTGTCCTTGCATAGCTATGTAGCTTTATATCAGTTGTCTCAGTTCTCTGGACCTCACTTTTTTCATCCGTTAAGTGAGTAGGTTAGACTAGAATGATCTTTAAGCTTAGATTTTCTTTTTTGGCTCTAAAATTCTAAATTCTTTTTATTCCAAGATCATCTGTTTTTATTGCTATTTCCTGCTAGGTTGGTATGGTTTCCATAAACCCAAGGGAACAAGGCTACGACTGATTTTTAAAAAATTATTTAACATAGTGTTTCATATTTTAAAAATAACATTTAATAACTATGTATTGAATACCTATAATGTGCCCAGTAGTGTGTTAGGTATCGGGGGTACAAAGTGAAAACAAAAAAGGCCTTGCCCTAAAGAAGGAATGATTTGAGGAGGAAGCAGCTGCTTATCTTCCAAGGAATGATAAAGTAGATCCACCAAAGCTGTCAGGACCTTACATACTGTCATCTCCAACAAAGAACCCTGGGAATAATGCTTGCCCTGCTTCTAGACCAATCCTCTCAGCTATCATAGAAGTCTTATGTACAAGGAACAACCTTTGTGGAGAAAGTGATCACCATCCCTGATACCATTACCACTACCAAACACCAACTGATAGAAAATCCTAAACCCTTGGAAACAGCGGTACCTCTCCCCTCCTCCACTATCAACTCTGCCTCCAGCCTGGCCCTGGAAGCCATCAACCAAGGAAGGAGCTTTTGGAAAGATGGGACCTGACAACTACCTCTACAAATGCTATAGCCATACCTTCTCCTTAAGTAATCACAGCTACTAAAGACCTGACACCAAATTTGACCACAGTCAAATGGTTCAGCATCAGCCTTGGATATGGTTTTCATAAATGAAAATGACATTAAAGAAGATGTATTATTATCTGCTTTTTCAATGTGGTCTAAGAACCACTGAGCCTTTCTATTTGATTTTCATCTGAAATTTCCTTATATATGTTTCCTCCCCAACAGAATGTGAACTCCTTGTGAGTAGGAACTCTCTTGCTTTTCTATTTATATCCCTAGCCTGTACCATTGTGCTATGTACATAGTAAGTGCTTAATGAGTGTTTTTCTATTCACATAGATAAGTAAATACAAAAACCTATAAAAATACTAAGCAATTTAAGGTGGGGGGAGCTAACAACTTAGAGAATCTGTAAAGTTGTCTTGTAAGACATACCAGTTGAGCTGAGCTTAAAGAGAGCTAGGGATTCTAAGAGGCAGAGATTTGGAGAGAGAGCATTCCAGTCATGGAGGATGGCCAATGCAGACAAAGAAGAAGGAGATAGAATATCATGTATGAGACCTCAAAGGTAGATGAGTTTGGGTTGAATGATAAGTGGCTCATAGGGTGTAATATAACCAGGCTCAAAAAATAGATGAGAACTAGCTTGTAAAGAGCTTTTAATAAGCATATTTTCTATTCACTTGGCTTCATGAGGCTCTACTTCACTACCCCAGATGGCAGCTTCTCAGCTACATCATCAGTATCGTAAAGTCTGTGCACGTGTCCTGTCCAGTAAGACTGTATGGTGAAGATCATTGGGTCAAGCCATTGGCAATTTCGTCATTTTAATTAGCATTCAGAACAGCTCATATACACCTGACAAAATGGCATACACAGCCAGATGTGACTTTGGTGATAGGTCATTAGGATTATAAATTTAAAGTTGGAAGGGACCTAAGAGGTTATCTACTCTGACCACAAAATAGTAATTGAGGCTCAGAAAAGTCACAGAGGTAACAGAGCAAAGATTTAAATGCAAGGTCTCTGACTGCAAATTCAGTACTTTCCACCATGCAAGGCTGCCTTCAGATCTTATAGTAGTGTGAAAGGTTGTAGTACTGTGCAATGGTAAATAGCAGAGGTATAATTGAACACAAGACCCCTGGCTCTAAACCCAGTGTATTTTCTACTTTACCACACTTGCTTTCTTAGTAATTGAATAAAGTTGAAGAACTGAGGTTCTGTTGCTTGTAAGGAAGAAATGAGCCTGAAACAGAAAGAAGTCAACCTGTCCTGAATTATGTACATTTTCACAAACAGAATAAGAGGGAGAATTTTTAAAACCACAGAAGTGTGGCAGGATGAGTTCATAAAGAGCTTACTCATGGAGGGAGTTCATAAAGAATCTCACCAGTTTGAGATGGGAAGATCAATTAAATCATCTAGACTGCACTTTGGAGGCCAAGGAAGGTTTGCTCTATTCACACAGCATTTTAAAGCACTCTACCCACTTTTAAATACTTTAGGATAATAGCTCTGCTACCAAAAATCTTTCCCAATTTTTAGCTTCATTTCCCTCTTCTTCCTTTCATTCATTTAGTCTTAATCATGCACTCTTATAGCCTCTTAAAATTTTTTCTCTTTTCAATGTGTTTAATCACTTTTTTTTCTATAAGTGTTTGAAGGGTAAATTTAAAAATCTTTTCCTCATTTGAATAAGTTTAGGTTAGTCATAACACTCTCTTCCCCCTCCCTCCTGCTCCTCTCCCACCCTCACTTCCACCTTCCTTCCTTTCTTTCTCTCCCTCCCTCCCTCCTCTCCCTTTATTAATGCTGAAGTCACCATAATTCCTAAAGGAATAAAGTGAGGAATAAGGATTTTTTTTGTATTCTTAAAAAAATAAAGTCCTGAGAATTTCAGAGCCCTTGTAGTTAATCTGAACAATAGTTTCCTTGTTCTGTTTATTTATTGGGAAATACTGAAGAACTACTAAATTCTCAAGCTAAATTAAAAAGGTTCATTCAGTTGTGTCCAACTCTTTGTGATTCCATTTAGGGGTTTCTTGGCAAAAATACTGGAATGATTTGCCATTTCCTTCTCTAGCTCTTTTTACTGATAAGGAAACTGAGGCAAATAGGATTAAGTGATTTACCCAAGGTCACACAGCTAGTAAGTGTCTGAGACCAGATTTGAATTTAGAAAGATGAGTCTCTATGAATCCAGGCCTGGCATCCTATCCGCTGTACCACATAGCTGCCCAAATTAAAAATATTTCTTCTTTAAGTTATTTGACTGGTCTTATATTAGGTGGCACAGTAGATAGAATTTTCTGATTGTGTTACCCTAGGCAAGTACTAATCCTGTTTGCCTCTATTTCCTCATCTATAAGACAAACTGTAGAAGGAGATGGCAAACCACTCCAGAGTCTTTACCAAGAAAACCCTAAATGAGATAATGAGAGTCAGACACAATTGAAATGATGCAACAATAGCAATTTTTGAGAACTACAGAAACAGATGATCTAAGTGGATATTACCTACTTCTCCCTTATTCCCCTCCTCTCTCCTTACTCCTCTTGTCATGTTTTTACCAACAAAAACAGTGTTTATTGAGCATTTTCTATGTGCAGGGCACTTTGTAAGAATACAAAGACATATACGAAACATTCCTTGACTCCAGTGGGTTTATATACTAGGTGTTCATGTCCATTTGAAGCCTTCACATTTCCCCCAGGCCATACCGCAAGAAGCATACAATCCCAGAAGGTTTTAAAAAGCAATGGGGGGCAGAGCCAAGATGGCGGCGTAGGAGCAGCAACATATTGCAGCTCTCACATAGCCACCCCAAAATACCCATAAAATATGACTCTAAACTAATCCTAGAACTCCACAACACACACAAATATACTTTCCACTAAAGTCAGCTCAGCTACGAGGAACCATATCAGCACTGCGAACTGAAACCAGCCTGGCCTGAAGCCCTGGCTGAGCCCTGGGGGTGGCTGGACGGGAGAAACCTTGGATTAGCAGCCGCTGTGAGCAGCTTTCAGAACTAGGTCAGTGGAACTTGTGAAATCAGGGGAGAAAAGCGGTCAGGCCGAAAGGCCTACAGGGCTGGAAAGCGCAAGGCAGAGGTTTTGCACCCGCCTCCACATTGCAGCTTCCACGCCCGTGGTCTGCAGACAGCAGGGGGACTAAGTGATTGTTCTGAGGCCGAGTGCTCTTGGGTTGAGCGGCCTGGATCCAGATCGCAGTCTTGGGCCTCGGTCCTGGAGTCTTCATTATCCGGAAGTAAGTAGGAAAGGGACCCAGCACCTTCCTAAGAGCTACGTCAGCCGGGAGGAGCAGCGATTTGGGACAGAGCTTTCCCTTCTGGAAGCAGAGCCCCACAGAGATTAAAAAAAAAATCATAGACTGACCAACCATGAGTAAGAATAAGCATAAGAAGCAAAGTAAGAACAGCACCCAAACCCTAGATTCCTTCTTTGGGGAAAAGAAAGATCATGGCAAAGAGAGGGAGGAGGAGAGTTCAGCCAGAGCTCCCCCACCAGGGGCCTCCAATAAACATAAAGAATGCCTTAAAGCTAGAGATGAGCTGAAGAAGGACTTTGAAAACCAAATGAGAGAAGTGGAAGAAAAATTGGGAAGAGAAATAAGAATGTTGCAAGAAAATC
>CM053586.1:117050417-117066842 GCA_028646515.1 Pseudochirops corinnae | reverse complement strand
AACCAACGCTAATAAATTTCATACAGTGCTCCTTTCTCTCCCTCTTTTCCCTCTATTGTTATGAGTTTTTGTGTCTTTTCATGTTAGAATCTAAACTTAATTGTTTATATTGATCCCTCTTTAAATTAGAACCAATTAGAACAACGTTCATATGATGCTCATCTCCTTCCTTCCTTCCCTTCCACTTTAGTATGTTTTTATGCCTCTTCGTGTGGCATAATTTACCATTTTCTGCCTCATCCTTTCCTTTTCTCCCATTACAATTCCTTTATTCCCCTTAATAAGGTTTTTTTAATCTTCAGATTAGTTCACTTATACCCACACCCTCTATCTCTGTACATCCCTTTTAAATGTCACAATACTTATACAAATTTCAATATCGATAGATATCTGCTTCTCATATAGATATGTAAACAGTTTGCTCTTATTGAGTCCAAGTTATGTGCATGTGTGTGCATCTGTGCATGTATGTGTGAGTGTGTGTTTTCCTTGTTTACCTTTTTATGTCTTTCTTGGGTCTTGTAAGTGGAGATCGAATTTTCCCTTGAGCTCTGGCTTTTTCATCAGGAAAGTCTGGAGGTCCTTTATTTCATTAAATGATCATCTCCTTGCCTGAAAGATTATGCTCAGTCTTGCCAGGTAGTTGATCTTTGGTTGTAGTGCTAGTTCTTTTGCTTTATGAAATATCAAATTCGAATCCCTCTGGTCTTTTAATGTAGAAGCCGCAAAGTCCTGTGTAATCCTGACTGTAGTTCCATGATATTTGAATTGTTTCTTTTTGGTTGAATGCAGTATTTTCTCCTTGACCTTGTAGCTCTGGAATTTGGCTACTATATTTCTTGGAGTTTTCAATTTGGGATCTCTTTCAGGAGAAGGTTGGTGAATTCTTTCAATAACCATGTTACCTTCTGATTCTAGGACCTCAGGACAGTTTTCTTTAATAGTCTCTTGGAGGATGCTGTCCAGGCTGTTCCACTAATTCAGGATTTTACTCTGTGTGAGGCACTTATCTCTGAGTTTTCTGGGTCAGGGAGGGGGGATCAGAGCAATTAGGTTTTATTCCTCTATCTTGACTTCTGGAAGTTTGGGTATGTAATTTTTAAACATTCAGGTTGCGGGCTGGTAGCCCCAGGAGAAGCTGCTGTCCCTGCTGTGGGGCTTGCATTTTCTCTTACCCAGCTCCAACAATCCTCTGTCCTGTGGTGAGGTGGGTGAGTCCACTGGCTGGGGCTCCTTCTCGCTCAGCTGTAGTCTGCTCTCAGATCCGCAATGGTGTAGCCCCTGTGTGTTCCATGTTCCCCCTGCCTAGACCTGAGTAGGTACTTTCCTAGGCTGGGAATCTGCCACACTCATCTCCCAATGGGTTCTGTCACTCTGAAATCCATTCAAATTCACTTTTTAAAGTTTAGCGACAGAATTCTTGGAGGAGCTTTGAAAAGTTACTGCTTCCTTTCCACCATCTTACCTCCACCCCAAATCGTACCCTCAGTTTCTGCTGAAATGTCAGGAAAATGTGAATATAGAATGTCCTTGGTTCTAGAAATTCCCACAGTCAAGGAAAGTTAGCTCTATTCCTAATAAACGATTTCATTAGGGAAGCTGGGGAGAATTATGGAGGAAAGGAGAGGTAGTCTAATCTTCCACTGTCTTTTCCCCTCTTCCTCCATCTCACCCCCAATCCCCCAATCAACCAATCAATAAGCATTATTAAGTGCCTACTATGTGCCAGGCACTATGCTAAGCATTGGAAATTTCTACTTCCTGATACTACCAGTTAAGTGTTCATCTTCTTAACAGAAATGATACCATAATTTTCTCAGGTACTGAGGTCTGAAGCCTCAGTTATCTTTGGTTTTTCCCTTGTCACTCACTCTGCAATATCCAATCAGGTGCCAAGTGCAATTGATTAGGTATGCCTCAAAAACCTTTCTCATCTTCCTCTTTTTCCATTCCTGCTACCTCCAGTCTATTTCAAGAGTGAGAGAGAAAGAGAGAGAGAGAAAAAGAGAGAGGGAAAGAGAGAAGCACTTGCCTATATAATAGGCAATAGATACCATAGAACTGTACTATGAATTCTATGTAAATGGAACTAACTGAACTTCCTCTCTCCAGCTTCTTCCACCTTCCTACATATCCTTCATATCATTCTCAGAATAATCTTAAGGTATATGTCTGATCAAGTCATGTCTCTGCTCAAAAACTTCAGTAGCTCCCCATGACCTAGCCCTATCCCTGTTACCCCCTCACAAAAGTCAAAATTGCTTAGGCTAGCAATTTGGCTCCAATGGAAGTTCTTCTTTTTAGCCATATCTCATACTGCATCTCTTCACATATGCTATATCAGAGGTCAATTAAACTATTCATTATTTCCAGTCATTTCCTTCCCTACCTCAGTTCCTGAACTCCTGACCTTTGCAGACACTAGCCACTATGCCTAAGATGTATTTCCTGCCACCTGAAATTTTCAGCTGTTAAAATCCTTCCCATCCTTCAAGGTCCAGTTCAATAACCACTTCTTCTATGAATCCATTCCTCCTTTTTCCCAGCTCACAGTAATTTTTCCTCAAACTTCTCATATTACTTATTCAGACTTCTCCCATTTGCACATCATATTCTAATTTGTGCTGTAGTTATCTGAGTACATTTTGTCTCTCTTGCTAGGCAGTAAGGAAAAGAATCATGTTCTTTGCATCTTATGATGCATAGTGTCCAGCACACTAAGGCACCAATAAATGTTTCTTGAATTGGATTATATACTAAGATGTAACAAGATTTAATCCTTCTAGGGGATGTTTATATACAAAAAGATGAACTTGCTAACCCACCTGAATGAGCAGATGATAGACTGTTCCAGGGGGATCCATGCAAGCTGGGAAGGTCTGTTCACAGCAGCATGGCTGCTATAGAAAACATTGGACTTAGAAAGAGCAAGACTCAGCCTGTGTGTGTGTGTGTGTGTGTGTGTGTGTGTGTGTGTGTGTGACTATGGAAAGTCATATCAATTCTCTAAACCTCAGTTTCCTCATCTATAAAATAGAGATGATAATATTTGCATTACTGCTTTGCAAGATTATCATGTGGATGGTATTTTGCAAATCATTATATTCCCAATCAATGTGAGCTATTTCTAGGTCACCATGCTACTCTGGGGCAGCCATTCTATACTACCTAACCCCAACTTTTTGTCCATGATGGAGTAAGCTACATAAAGCCAATATTTATTAGTAGCATGCAGTTTCACACCATCACATTATCCTTTCCTACCTTTGTAAACACTATATGGGGCTTATTGAAACCCAGAAGTCATCAGTGAAATAGGGACTGAGGGTGGTCAAGTGAATATCTGATAGGAGATAGATAATTCAGTAGTTCTCCATAAATGCATTTCCATGAGATTGATTTTTATAGTATTTTATTTTCCCTCAGCTACATGTTTAAAAGAAACCAAAAGATTAATTAAAAAATCAATGGGGAGGGGCTACCTTTAATAATCCTCAGCCTTATCTCAATGAATATATATCTCATTGTCTCATTGTCTGTCTTCTATATTTTCCCCCTCCCTGTGTCAATTCAATACCACATCAGATTATACAAGATACCATCCAACTTCAGGCCTCTCTACCTCTAATCATAATACCCTTCTATTCTATAATAGTACATTATTATAGTGTACTTCTTTATTTTTATACAAATCTCATTTTGTAAGAAAGCATGAATAGTCAATATTTTCTCATGTATCACACTGTTCATCTACAATAACCAACTTATTCAAAGGAAATTTATTACCTTCCCCCAACCCACTCCTTAACACTGACAAAGTAGATAAGTAATACACTGAATTTACACAGGCATAACACATTCTAAAAGGCTCCAGGTTGAAAGCTCACAGTTGTGTAAAAAGGAGCTGCATAGGATGATGTGCAAGGAGTGTGACCATAATCAGAGATGTCAAACCTCAGGAACAAAATACAGTCGGAAAATTCCAAAGGTTCCTGAATTACCATTTATGTGCTCATCTCATCAGTTAAAAACCGTGAGTGCAAAAATATCAACTGCTTCACATTTTTGACAAGTATGTGTCAGTGTTTTTTCCATTATATGCAAATCAGAGCTTCTTTTTTTAAAAGAATCATGCTTAAAATTGACACTAGGTAGCATCAGCTAGATTTCTGTACCCTTTTTGGAGCATGAAAAAATGTCTTCATTCACCTGCTCTCATGAAACAGAAGGCAGAAATTTCATCAAGGTTAGATAACTTCAAGAGAAGTAAAACATCATCATGAATACATGAATAAAGTTGTTCCAAGGTTTGTTAGCATGTTTTCTTTTTTTTAGTTCCACTCTGGAAAGCAGTTGGGTCCATCACAAATTCTTATCCTCACAACAGTGTAATGAATCATATATTACGTATGCATCAATGCCTTTATGGTCAGACGTGGTCAAGAAATTCAATTTTCAACATGATCATTGTAGATATTTGAGGTTTTAAGTACTTAAACTTTAATTTTGTTTTTATAAAATTTGACACATTTTTTTCAAATATGTTTTACACTTGTCTGACAAGATTATGACTATGATAATGATTTAGACTTTGATGGATGATGCATGGTCACCCATATAAATACTGATTATTGTACTTTATTGTTGTACCCCACACAAGGAATCCCACTTTCAATCTTTGTGCTTTTTCCTGGACCAGAATTTCAGAAAGCCCTTTCTAAATTCAACCACATGAACCTAATTAGTAGTGAGGTTCTTAACCTGAGATCTGTGAAGATTTAAAAATATTTTGATAACTATTTCATTTTGATTGATTTCCCTTGTAATCCTATGTGCTTTATTTTATGCATTTAAAAATATTATTCTGGAAAGGAGTTTCTGGGCTTCACCAGATTGTCAAAGAGATCCATGACACAAAAAAGATGAAAAATTCCCCATTAGTAGATTAACTATACCAAAGCAGAGTAATGTTTGTAAAGCTGGAATTCACTATACCCATCATGAATAAACACATCTTTCCGGAGTTCTATACTCATGGCTTATCCACACATTGTAAAAATATACAATAGACCCAAATTTAGTACAAATGCTAAGACATTTGATGTCCACATGGAATACTGTTCTCTTTTCAAAACATGTCACCAATACCATAATGTCAAGATCAATTTATATAAAACATGGCATTTCTCAGAGAAACAGTTTATGCCCATTATGTTTCTACTTAGCTTTAGATCTATTACAAACTCATTTAAATAGAACTATGTGTTTCAAATTAAGGAGTATAGCCAAAACGTCTTATTAACCACTTAATGCATAAAATGACATCTAGCTAATAATTCCACTGACAAACAAATTAACCACTTTTTTGTGAAAATTTTTGATATAAAAATATCATTTTTATTAAAGAAGTATAAAAATTTTAACTGCACACCACGGAAAGATGGAGACTGAAATCTCCATGCTTCAATGTAGAAGCCTTATTAAACCAATGAATGAAGGCAAAATGTACTAACTAATACCCTGATATCCTGTGGGTAAGACACATTGGGCACAAATATATCATAGCAAAAACTGTGGCAGGGTGCTGTAAGAGACTCTTTGACATCCTGAAATAAAAATTGAATGTTCAAAAGAAATAAACAACTATATAATATCAGTTTTTAATATGCATTTTGGAATCATAAAGAGGACAGTCACAAACTTGGAATCTATTTTAATAAAAACTCATCACCCTTAGTTGGCTATAGAAAGTTAACACATTCTCCAAAAAGGAAGAAATATGACAGATCTTTTTAGAGGGCATGATAAATAGATCCAAAAATTAATAATAAAGGCTGATAAGAGGTACACACCACTGAATTTATAAAATGTAAATCAAGCCATTTAACCCTGGAAGGTGCCTATGAAATAGCTATGATCAAAGTGGGGAATCAAAAGTTCCTCTGTGGGGAATATTTGCATGAACCCAGTCAACTAGAGGTTGAAAGAGAAGCATCATACAAATGGAAGGATTTATGACGGCAATTCAAGACCCGGTCCTTGCCACCAGAAATTAGTGAAGGGGTATCTTTAAGGAGATTGAAATTAGTGATTAACATAGATTATGTAAGGAAAAGATAAAAAATTTGCAACACATCACATGAAACTGCAAAATTCAGCATATGTTCATAATGCCATTTCATCCTGCTCTGGACATTCTTCATCCTATAAATAGCCTTACTAAACTTGGCACCCTGAAATAAACTCCAGATAATGGATTGACAAGTCCAGAGAGCACAACCAGGACTACAATAATAATTAGTAGTTCATATTTATGAAGCACTTCAAGGCTTGCGCAATGATTTATACTCATTATCTCATTTGATCCTTACTGCAACACTATGAGGTACTCATTATTAGCTCTATTTTGCAGTTGAGGAAACTGAGACTCAAAGAGTTTAAATGACTTCCCCAGGGTCATAGAGCAGTATGTTCTCAAATCCAGATCTACCTAATTCCATTTCTAGTTAGATGTCAAACTCAAATGTGGGGAAGGTGTCACATACTGATTTTAGGAAATTACAAATTAAAATAATCTATTTTGTATTTTATTGGTTTTATTTTGTTAAAATAAATTTCCCAGTTAAATTTCAATCTGGTTTCAGGCTGCAATGGGTAGTTTTTCAGGCCCATTTGCAGCCTGCTGGCCGGAAGTTTGACATCTCTGCACCACAACATACTGTCAAGCCAAATGCCTCAGAGACAGACGCATTTCTCTGGGAGCAAAAGAACCCTACCATCTGTTTTTGTGGGGGCAAGACTGAAACATGAAATGGCATTATGTAAGCATTCTTTTCCTGTGTCATACTGATGAATAAGCACTTCAAGAGCAGAGTACACTGCAGTCATCAAGGACCACTGAGGCCTTACAAAGGGTCCACATTTGCCTGACTCCTACTGGTTACCATAAGAAATATATTTGAATTTTGTACTTAAAACACCTGGTGGGGGTGGGAGAAGCAAGAAATCCAACTAATCAGGCAATTATATTGTCTGAATGGTACGAATGACTTTTAAACCAGTTTAACTAGTGGGCTCAAAGCCTTCAGAAGAGGTTTGGATATCTTAGACTAACTTTGAAAATGGCACTCCCACCCTCCTCATCCTATTTGAAAATTATGCCTTCCTTTGTAGGATTTAACTTAGACTGAAATAAGTACCCACATGATACAGAGAGGAAAATGGCCTAGCATAAAACATGTGTACATTTTCAAAACATAATTTTAATACTTGAAAATAAAATGGCTAGAAGGACAGCCCCAGAGACAGGGAGATAAGGGTTCAAGTCCTTGCTTCTGACACAAACTAGTTGTGTTATTGTGGAGTTGCAGGTGTCTGTTAATGGACAATTTCCACCTTCACAGTCACAACAGTTAAATCCCACGTTTAGAGAAGGAAAAAGAGTGAAAGAGGTCCCTTTTTGCCTCCTTGGGAATTGTGACCTAGGGAATTACCACTGTATCTACTTATACCTCTAGTTTCTCCAACAATCTAAAAACCCCAATACCAGGATGGCTATCTCTGAGCTAAAGCAGGTACTTCAGTGCTCTGCAATGTAATGGACTAGTCTGAATATACATAGAAGGAAATTATTCTAGAAGGGGCAGTGAAACATGCTTCTGTACTTATTGATGGCCTAGGTATAGAGACCAAGAAGAACTATGTTCTAAGAAATACCACGAATCAAAGAAGGTTGGTCCTGTAATTTGATATTGAAAATAAATTTTATTATGAATTTAGTAATTGGGTTCTTTGTGGTATTTTTTGTGGCTTTGAAAAAAGAAATATGAGACTTTGAACAGATGACAGCCTCGCTTGCTTGACAGGTGATTTTAACCTGCACTAACCTAAGTGCAGACAAACTTCACTTGTCAGAGGTATGAAATATCCCATCTAGTTCATACACAGTTCATTTACCTGAAGTGATCAAACTGGCGCCCACACATTCTTCTGGGGGAAAAACACTTCAACTCTTCTCCTTCACTCAATTTTGGACCCTCTTCTAATCCCCCACCCCTAACGCCCCTGCTCTGTCAATGCATATTAACTCTTTGGAAGTGATGATGTCAAATGCTGAGATCCATATCTGGCATATTAATCATTAAAAAAAAATGTGGGCTTTAGTTTAAAATCCCCCAGTACTGCAGCAGGGCTTGTTATAACACAACTCCCCAGGACTGAAAATGGAATTCATCAACTACCGTATACCAACCAACAGTTATATGGATATTAGAAATACTTTAGATTTGGGTGTTGTAGAGTATGCCCATAATCCCTGCTACTTGGAGGAGGTCAAAACTAGTGGATCACTTGAATTCACTTATTAGCTGCAGTAAGTCTAGCACCAAAAACGTCTGCAGTAAATCCTGCACTAACATAGTAAGCACTAAGGAATGGAGGGTGTCTAAAGAAGGACCATCCAGCCCAGGTCAGAAAAATGTAGAAGATCAACATTTCTGTACTGATCAGTAGGGGGATCTAGAAGTGAGTTGTTACATTTTCAGCCTGAGTGAGATAGGGAAACCCAGGAAAGAAAGAGGAAGGAAAGAAGGGAGGAAGGACTGTAGGAAAGGAAGAAAAGGAAGAAGGGAGGAAAGAAGGGAAGGAGACAGGAAAAAAGGAAGAAGGGAGGGAAGGAGGAAAGAGAGAAAGAAGGAAAGAATAGAAGGAAGGAATAGAGGGGAAGGAGGAGGGAGAGAAGAGAGGGAGAAAGAGAGAGAAAGACTTTAGAGGTACCTCCAAATGACCAGCTCATATTCCCAGAATGTAAGTTCCTTGAGAGGAATGACTTTTTCACTTTTGTCTCACATGGTAGGACAGCTTAATAAATGTGTGTTGATTTATTATTGATCACTGGCATTGATCTAATGTTTTATATACATAAGGCCACATGATCCTCACAACATTGCTGTGAGGTAGGTACCACATGTGTTATCACACTCATTTTAAACACTCCCCCCAAACCCCTAAGACTTAAAGATGTTAAGTGACATTTCTCATGGTGACACAGCTGGGGACTGTCAGAGACAGATTTAAATCCAAATCTCTCCTGATTCTCAGTGCAGTGCTCTTCCCACCATACCACCACATTGCCAAGGAATCACAGATACTAAAATGAAAGAAATGAAATGACATGAAATAAATCTGAGGTAGGCCAAACCAAACTAAGGGAAAAATCAAGATTTTTTTCTTGAATAAAGAAGCAGGATTACAAAGATATTTCCCATAGTAAATTTGACTGGATTACAAAAAAAAAAACCTATGACCAATGGGGACATACCTGGGGATAGATTTTGGCTTAGTATAAAACTTTCATTTTTTAACTTTGTATCTCTAATGCCTAAAACAGTCACTAGTACATAGTAGGGGTTTAATACATCGATTCGTTGATGGATCGAATGGAATGGTGTATCTTTGAAGGCAGTTGATTTCCCATCATTAAAGGTTAGTTGACCAATTGTTAGGAATATTGTAAAAGAGAATTAATTTATCAGCCAAGGAGTTGGACTAGAAAGCCCAGAGCTTATCTCTTTCATCATTTCTTTGGCCTACTGGTATTCCATTTACATACCACAATTTATTTCACCATTCCACAGCTGATGAGCACCCCCTTTAGTTTCCAGTTCTTTTCCACTGCAAAAGAGCCACTATAAATATTTTTGTAAATATGGGTCCTTTTATTTTTTTCTTTAGTCTCCTTGGGGTATAGATATAGTAGAGGAATCAGGGGTTAAAAGGTATGCAGTGTATTAACTGATAAAATGTAGGTATCAGAAACAGGAGAACAATTTATACAATAACAACATTGTAAAGAAAAATGTAAGAATTTCTGATCTAAGCAAGGACCAATCATGATTCCAGAGGATTAATGGTGACCTATACTGCTCACCTCTTGACAGAGAAGTAATAGAATCAAGATACAAAGTGAGACATGCATTTTTAGACATGGACAATATGGGGATTTATTTTGCTTAACTATATTTCTTGCAAGTGTTTCATTTTTCTTTTCTTTTCTTTTCTTGTCCAAACTGGAGATGGGTGGGAGAGAAAATATATGCTTGGTAATAAAAAAGTAAAATGGCAACAAGAAAGTGACTTCCAGCTCTGAGAGTCTGTGAAAGACCTAGGGCAAACTTCCAAATAAAGAGGGAAAGTCCCAAACAGCACCAGATTCTGATACTTGCAGCCACTGGGACAAGCCAAGGACAATTTTACTTGTGCAACTGAAAATTTATTTTCTCAGAAATGAAAGCCAAATTTTGACAGAAGAAACATATCAAGATTTAAATCATTTTGCAATTTAAAATGTATCTAGAGAACAGACCCTTGTTAGCAAGATGTGCCTTTCCCCCTTCTTAACATACATTTTGGAATTTAAAGAGTTCTTCAGAGAATAGATTTAAATGTTGAATGATCCAAGTTGCAAATATCCCAATAAGATATTTAGTGTTTTGTGGATGACATACATCAAGGTCTTTGAATTTTGTGGCATTCATCAGTAAACAGTCATTGGCCATTGATCTGATAAGAAGATCAGTAAATGAAGATCATCTTTGATATTTCCTTTTCTCTTGCCCCTCTCCTATTCATTGTATCACAGAAATTCCTTTTCTCACATTTCCAATACCACTTTAGCATAATCATCATTACCATTTCATTTAGGATCATAGGACCATCAATGTATAGCTGTAAGGGACTTTAGAAGTCATCATATCAATTTCTCCCAACTCTCCAAATTTTAGAGATGAGGAAACTGACACCCAAAGTGGGTAAATAACTTACTCCGATTTACATTGCTAATAATTGTCTGAAACCTTGACTACAACTATTTCCCCCTCCCTATAAATCTAGTCAGTTTTTTATTACTAGTTTAATCCTCCTTAGGAGTAAACCTCATGGCATCCATTTTTGGCTCAAAAACCTTTAAAACCTCCTCCCGATAAAGTTCTATCTCTTAGCAGTGAAAGACCTCTACATGTTGGTACCACTCTACTTTGTCAGCCTAATTTTCACCTCCCCCTTTCATGTGCACTTTTGATCAAATTGTGCAGCTGTTTCCCTGTATAGATTTTATGTGTCTCCCCTGACACACATAATTTTCTGCCTTCCTAACTTCCTCATTCTATTGCCTATCCCTGAAATTCTCTCTTTATCTTTGATGATACTATCCCCACCATTTTTAAAGTTGGTATCAAATATTATCTCTTCCATGAAGTCATCCCTGATTTCTCCTACTTCAGATCTTACATAATATTGGTTTATACCTCTCTTGCATAATTATCATAGATTCTTTTGTGATGTTATACTGGCAGTTGTTTTGTGTGTTCCAACTTCCTGATAGAGTATAATCTCCATGAGGGCATGGACTATGTTTTCCATAATTTTATTTTCTCGGAAATTAAAGCCAAAATCTTGACAGAAGAAATATATCAAGATTTAAATCATTTTGCAATTTAAAATATGTCTAGGGAACAGACCCTTGTTAGCAAGATGTCTTCCCCCTCCTTAATGTATATTTTGGGATTTAGAGAGTTCTTTGGAGAATAGATTTAAATGTTGAATGATCCAAGTTGCAAATGCCCTCAATATGATATTTGATGTTTCCTGGCTGACGTACATCAAGGTCTTTGAACTTTGCAGCATTCATCAATGAGTGGTCATTAGTTTGGGGAGAACTGCAGCATCTAACACAACACAGTACATATAGGAAGTACTTAATAAATGTTTATTATAGATGAACTTAAGGTAAGATTGAGTGCATCACCAGCCCTAATAGAGTTGCTGCTCCCCTTTCTAAAGAGAGATCTTACCAGTAAATTGGATAGGTGAGGCTATCTCCTCTTCTGTACTTCCGACCAATAAAGTAAAACAGATTGTCTCAGGCCTTGATGTAATTCTGAGTCTGTTTGTAAATTTTTTTTTTATTTTGATCATTTACAGTTTTGACCTGGGACTTTGACTCCAGTTCCATTGCTCATCTGTCTGACTTTTCCATCTCTTAGTATGGTATATAGACACATCATTTGCCTCTGGTCCTTTCAGACACTGTTCCAGTTGACCTTATACTAATTTCTTCATTATATTTGAACCAAGCCCATGAATAGACAATAAACAGGGTGTAGTGCATCAAGAATCCCCTCTCTGTATTTCTCCCCTGTTTAGTTCATGGCCTTCTGACTTCACAGAGAAAATGTGGTCAACCTAGGCTTTGGACCAGGAGGATGGTTTTTTAAGACTGAGCAGTGAAGTTAAATAAATAATAAGTGACATTTTATATAACATCTTGCACTTTAACAACTGTCTCTGATTTGAACAATTATGTAATTTGATTTTCACAATAACCTTATGATGTAGGCAATGTAAGTATCATTATTCCCATTTTATAAATGGGAAAACTAAGATGGGGAGAGTTTAAGGAACTTGTCCAGGTTCATACAACTAGTAGGTGGCAAGTCCAGGACTTGAGCAAAAGGGAACTTCAAGTCAAATGCTCAGTGAAATCCTAGAGATGAGGGAGTAGAGAATGGTGGTTGAGATAGGAAGTGCAGCATCATCACTGACTGGATGCAATCAAGGAAGACAACACAGAGGAGACAGCACTCAGAAGAAATGAATTATTTTTTCATTAGATTGCCTAACAGAGATTGTATGAGGCATCTCCTTTAACATATGGACAAAAATAATCAGTAATTAGATTATAAATTATTTTAATTGATGCTTTAAAAGTGCTTGAAAACAAATTGTTGTCTTATGTCATTTGGTCATTCCTCTTGAGTCTTCTTTATAGAATAAGATTCACTGACCTAAGAAGAAAGGGCTTACTAAGCAAAGGTAAACTTGTACTCAGTCCTCATGTAAATTATCACAAATTACACAGCCTGAATTAATGATGTTTTGCTGTCATTCTTTTCCTGAGGTTCTTCAAATTGAATAATACCTTAGATTGATCTGTACCACTGTCAAGTCAATACTGGTCAAATTATTATCTTGTTTGCTGCAGTCTCAAATTTAGTACTTCCTGAAATAAATATGCTAATAGTTATGAAAGTAAATCTTTATTCTCCGGTTGTTTGTAATTTTTTTCTATTTGAGATCTAGAGCAATGCCCTCAGCATCTTGGTTACTTAGTATGGATGGGCATATATAACTACACTACATGGGAAGGGATTTTCACATCAATGAGATTACAAATCCATTGGAGTATTGAGATACAAGAAGAATGAAAGCATGTTTAATAAATCCAAAGATCTGAGAGGTGAATGCTTCTCTTATTTTAGTGGAAAACATCATAGATGTTACATATATTATATGTAATTACATAATAAATAGATATAACATAATAAATATGTTGTTGTTCATTCAGTTATGTCTGAACCTTCGTGACTCTGTAGACCATAACGTGACAATTCTATCCATGGGGTTTTCATGGTAAAGATACTAAAGTAGTTTGTCATTTTCTTCAACAGTTAAGACAAACAGAGGTTAAGTGATTTGCCCAGGTCATAGAGCTAATATGTGTTGGAGGCCAGGTTTGAACTCACGTCTTCCTGACTCCAGGCTCAATACTCTATCCATTGAGCCACCTAGCTGCCTCATAATAAAATGTACACACATGTATACACACACATACACACACAGTGATGAATAGTGCACCTAGGAAGATCTGGGTTCAAATTCCATCTTTGACATATTACTATGTAACCTAGGTGTAGTCACTGAGCTTCTTAATATAAATAACTCTTTAAGACTATTAGTTTCAGAGTAGGTACCAGACTGCATTTGTAGAAGTTTCCTCACCACGAGTTCTCTGCACCAGTGTAATACCAGCTAGGTAACACAGGGGATAGCATGCTGGTCCTCTAGTCAGGAAGCCCCAAGGATATTTACTACTTGTGTTACTCTGGGCTAGTCACTTAATCTCTGCTTCAGGTTCCTCAGTAGTAAAATGAGGATCATGATAGCACCTACCGCACAGGATTGTTTTGAGAATCAAATAAGACAACATTTGTAAAGTGCTTGGCAGAGTGCCTGGCACATAATAGGTGCTTAATAAACATTCGATTCCTTTCTTCTTATCTCTATGTCAATTATCCATCAATCCATATATGTATGTATAAGATAAATATAATTATATATAATAGCATATCTATACTGTTATAGCATATATATTTTATATACTAATTAGATAGATGCAAATTGTTTGACAGCTACATATCTAGATTTTCTTATACCTATGAAGTCACAGAAGTGATATACAATATGTAGACTCTAGAATAACTTGGTTCAGTGAACCTCTTATTAGGTGATAGGATCTGTGATTCCATTGGTATAGGGAACTTTCTAATGAGGGAATGCCCTCTACCAGTGCAAAACAGCACCTTCTCTACCTTAAAGAATTACTCCAGAGCTCTGAGAGGTTCAGTGACTTTCCCAAGGTCACTTAGCCAGGGTGGGTCCCAGGTAGGATTTGAACTTGAGTCTTTGCATCCTATCTCCATCCATTAGGCCATAAGGCTTCTCTAAGCACTGGTCATCTAAAATATGAAAGCATGTGGTTCCCAAAAGTCATGAAGAATGTCCTACTTAAATTCCAAGTGAGAGGAGATTTCATAATAAATAGTAAAATACAGCGGCCCAAATGGTTTTGCTTATGGATAATCATGTGCTGATTATATTGTGCTCTAAAACACTACACAGCCTCCTTGGTGAGGTTTTCTTTTGTCTGTTTGGTTGTTTTTTGTTTGTTTGTTTTGTTTTGTTTCTGCCATTCTAAAGAATGTTTAATAAGCCCCATAGGAGGAACAACCCATGTGGCTGAAGTATACATAGAGTTTAGATCATGACATAAAGTTGGATGAGTACCTCACAGAGATAATTTATCTGTATGCTTCTGTAGAATAGGCATGCAGTTGAGCAATGGACTGTTCTCTGCATGAAATATGAAGAAGGAAGAAAGTAAGATTGAATTTTGAGTGAATCCAAGACGCCCCCTGCTATAAAAGTGCAAAAATCTTCTTAATGTAAAATCTTCTTGATGTTTCACATTTTATTTGTTACTCACATTGCCTAGCATTGTTTGTGGCACATAGTAGGTATATAACAAATTGTTGTTGAATTTGAATTGGGGAGAGAGGGAAAGGGAGAGAAGAGATGAAGAGATATTCTTTGCTAAATTCTCAAGTTGACCACAGATTATTAAGGCCACAGGATTAGAAGCAAAGTTCCAATTTATTCAGTGTAACCAGGGAACTGACATGAGGTGGAAATTTTTGAACTTGCTTCATGTACTAAGATTTTTAAAAGATATTGAATCTCTTTTTTAAAACTCTATGCAATCAATTTGCTCTAAGAATGTTTATTTACATAATAACAGTAGAAAAAAGTATTTTGAGAGATAAAATAAGTGAAACCAAAAGGAGAAGTCATATTTGTAAGATTTGTTATTATAAGCTTTTTTTTTACTCTAGCAAATTCACAGACAGAAGGTAATATTTCACACTATGCAAGCATTTCATTTCCTAGGGGACAAATATGCTACATACCCATAATGTGTGTGTGTGTGTGTGTGTGTGTGTGTGTGAGAGAGAGAGAGAGAGAGAGAGAGAGAATGCATATTTGTCATTTCTTTCCCCCCAAAATATATTACATTTTTGTATTCTCAGAAGATAGTTTCTAATATATTGCAACTTGATCTCTATTCCAAGTGAAACAAGTAGACTAAAAATTTGGTGACATTATACACTTTTTGCTAATTCCAAATTTAGCATTTATGTGGATTTCTGTTTTTAAAAAAAAGTTCATTACATTTTCAGGAGTTGGTATTCAATTAGCCACAAGTAGCTGTAGACTACTATGAAAATTACTATGTGTCATTAATCTTCCATGTTACTACCAAAATTGAAGTGTATAAATATGTCACAAAATACTCTTGTTGCTCACTCTCCTAACAGCCATGCTTGCTATATATCTTGCTCAAGATGCCAGCTTGACACTTAGATCAGGAGGGAAACAAGGGTTTTTACAAACCTTGTCTTAACAGGTCAAACAGCAAACAGAGCTCAGGTCCCCAGATACAATGAGCAGTTTGAGCTCCAGATGTTCCTGATTATATTCTGAGCTCACAAGACAGACAGACTTCATCTCATATACTCCAGAGCAAACTCTCAAATGGCACAATAAAACATTCCTCAGTCAGATGATGACATTTCAGCCCCCCCTCCCCTGTCTCCAAGGAAGGGGGGTGCGTGTGGATGTTTCTAAAGATAATTATTTTTCTTTTTTTTTTATTTTTTTTTTATTTTATTATAGTTTGCATCATTCATTTCCACAAGATTTTGAGTTACATATTTTCTCCCCCTCTTTCCCCCACCCACCGCCCCAAAACAG
>CM053586.1:117002480-117049917 GCA_028646515.1 Pseudochirops corinnae | reverse complement strand
ATGACAAAACAGGAAAATGACAAATGCTGGAGAGGATGTGGAAAAATTGGAACACTAATGCATTGTTGGTGGAGTTGTGAACTGACTCAACCATTCTGGAGAGCAATCTGGAACTATGCCCAAAGAGCTATAAATAATTACATACCCTTTGACCCAGTAATACCAATTCTGGGGTTGTATCCCAAAGAGATCATAGAAGTGGGAGGAAGACCCATATGTACAAAAATATTTATTGCAGCTCTCTTTGTGGTGGCAAAAAACTGAAAATTAAGCAGATGCCCATCAATTGGGGAATGGCTAAACAAGTTGTGGTATATGAATATAATGGAATACTATTGTGCTATAAGAAATGGGGAGGAGATGGACTTCATATTTACCTGGAGAGGCTTATACAAACTGATACTAAGTGAGAAGAGCAGAACCAAGAGAAATTTGTACACAATCACAGACACATCATATGTGTGACGACCAACCTTGATAAACTGGACTCTTCTCAGCAACACACAGTTATAAGACAACTCTACAAGTCTTGGGATAGAAGGAGATATCTACATTCAGAGAAAGATTTAGAAAGACCAGAGTTTAAATAGAGACTGCAGCAAACTACAATTTATCATTCTTTTACATGTTTGGTTTTGTTTCTTTTTTTCCCATTGTCCACTCCATTGGTTACAACCCTTCTGTACAACTAGACTAATGTCCAGTATGAAAATATTTGCAGATCCTATACTTGATTGCATGCCGCCATGGAGGGGAGGAGAGAAAGGGGAGAAAATTTGAAACTCAAGGGATTGTGGAACTGAATCTTGTAAACTAAAAGTAAATAAACAAATCAATTTAAAAAAAGGAAAAAAAAGAAACTGAGGGGACTAAGGAGAGTGATATGAAAATCTGGACCCTAGTGTGTAAGCACTCTTAGCAATAATTGTTCTTTTTAATTATAACCCTTGTTTATTTATGTACAGTGTATATCTTGCTATCCAAGGTAGTGACAAAATGCATTGGATTATAGATTTACTAACATAATTGTTTATTAGAATGAAGAATAAATTGAACATTAAATAAATAGCTAATAATTAGCGTTTATATGGCACTTTAAGGTTTTCAGAGTACTTTACACATAGCATCTTATTGATCCTTACAATAATCCTGCAAAGTTCTTTCTATAATTTTCCCCTCACCCTTTTATAGATAAGGAAAGAGAAGCCTGCCCATGAGTCAGAAAGTAGGAAGTATCTGAGGAAGGATTTGAACTCAGGTTTCCTGATTCTGCATTCAGGATTCTATTTGGAGTCTGCTAGTTTTTCCAGAGAAATAATAATAGGTTACATACACTTGGGACTTTAATATTTACAAAGCATTTTCTGTGCATTTGGGACATATAAGTATCAGATCCATTTTACAAATGAGGAAACTGAGGTTGATGGAGTTTAAATGGTTTTCCCATAGTCACATAATAAAGTTGTAGAAAGAGGTAGACTTCAAACTTAGGTTATCTAGAACTCTTTCAACTACCCCATGCTGCCCTAGAGTTTTAAGTGCTAAAAAGACTCTTTTATTTGGGGGTTCCTTTAAAAACAAATTTTGGGTGCTTAATTACCTCAGCTTCAAAATAAAAAAAGGTATATTTACTATAATAAGGCAGAACCAAAATAGTAATTTTGAATTTTCTTCCTCAAATTTTAGTCAGTATTAAATGCCCAAAAGTTTGATTAATTTAACATTTTGTTTATCTTAGCAAGGAAAAATGCTGGTAGCATTTTCTTGTTGTCATTCAGTCCATTTTTAGTCACGTCCGACTCTTTGTGACCCCATTTGGGGTTTTCTTGGTAAAGACACTAGAGTTGTTTGCTGTTTCCTTCTCCAGCTCATTTTAGAGTTGAGAAAACTGAGAAAAACAGGGTTAAGTGACTTGTCCAGGGTCACACAGCTTGTAAGGGTCTGAGGCCAGATTTGAACTCGGGAAGATAAGTCTTCCTGACTCTAGGCCTGGCATGTTATTCACTTTGTCACCTAGCTTCCTCTTCTGGTAGCATGGTTGCTGTTTAAAAAAAAAATAACTATAAGTCGTGGTGTGTGAATGGGTATGACAAATTTAGCACAGAAACCATTATTTAATTAAAAAAATAAGTGCCTACTATGAGCTACACACTGGAGATATAAATACAAGGAATGAAATAGTCACTATTATCAAGAAGCTTCTGGTAGGGGAGACAATAAGTACATATTTGAATGTAGTCAGTATAAAGAGAATGGATATGGTAACAGAGAGCCACAAAATATAGGGAAGTAAGGGAGAATATTCTTAAAATAATAAAAAAAATTCTTGTAGTGGCAAGGTTATAACTATCTTAGGAAATCTGAGAAAGTACTACTGGGAGAAGCTTATGGTCCGAGATGGAAGTCTGTCCTAATAAGGTTTCCTCCTTTCATAGTTATTTAAGAAGTGGTGAGGAAGACAATGACCAAATCTGATGATTCAGTAGTGTCGATTATTGCTCTTATGTTTACATTGTTACCAGACACCTTTTTATATTGACTCAGTGTAGGGGTAGGTAGGGTGAGGATACTCCCACTACCATTCAGCATTTCTGAGTCATCAGTAACTGGCTAGCTGAGCTATTCTTCAGCACCAACCCAGCAAGACACAGCATCAGAATGAGTCAAACAGATTAGCTGATTGCTCTGATATTGGTGAATAGCCTAACCAAATAATGACATTTAGTGGAAAGATGGAGATGGTCTTCTTCCCATATATTTTTATGTGTCATACTCCTGGCATCTCCTTAGCAAACAACTCTTGGCATATAACATAGAGTAATAGAGATTTTCTTGGTAGAAAATATGTGTCGACATGATTTTTTTTTTCCTTATAAAATAAAGAATAAGTATAGTTAGCTTGTTTTCTGAAGTGAATGTGAAGCTTGGAAGTACAAATAGGTAAGAAGAATGTTGAAAATTTCATGTATTATAGCTCATGTATGTATTAATTTAATTCCTTGTACTAGTTTATTTTTCTCTCCCCCAGAGAAATAAAATGGCATGGTGCAGATAGTACTCCTTTAAAAGCATTACAACATTAACCTTTCCTGATTTCTCTGCACAGATGACAAAGTTGCATGTCATGTTTGAATCCATGTGGCAAGCCAGGAGTGGTCTGAGATCTTCTCTGCCATTTTTTCAACCCTGTGAACACATAAAAGGTCCTGTATTGACTGCAACAATTAGAAATTGTGGTGCTAATTTACTACAGTAGATAAAAAATGAAAGAATGGAGGGGGGCTGTCTCACAGAGGAAGAATAGAACTAACCTTAGATGTCTGTCAAGTTTCTGTCCTGTGTCTTTTCTTTCTGTATTCTCTCACTTAATGATCTTATCAGCACTGATAGGTTCTGCTATCATTTCTAGGAAGATAATTCCCAGATCTATATATTTCACCTTATTCTTTCTTTTGGCTCTAATCCTGCATATCCAACTACCTCTTGGACATCTTGAAGTAGATGATCCATAGATATCCAAACTCAATATGGCCAACCTCAATATGTCCAAAACAGAATTTGTTATTTCTTCTTATTTTCTCTATTATTGTCAAGGGCACCACTATCCTTCCAGTTATCCAGGTTTGAAAGCTTGGTATCATCCTCAACTTCTCTAGAGGAAGCTAAGTAGTACAGTGGAAAAAAATTCTTGGCCTGGGGTAAGGAAAAATTAAATTATAATATAAATAATAATATAATATAAGTAATAATCTAGCTTCAGACACTTACTAGTTGTGGGACCCCAGGCAAGACCTTTTCTACCTATGTTTCCTCAACTGTAAAATGATGATGATGTACCTACCTCCCATAATTGTGAGGATTAAATGAGATATGTATTAGACCTGGCACATAGTAGATGCATAATAAATGCTTGTTTCATTTCCTTTCCTTCCTTCCTTTCTTTCACTCATTCTCCCTATTTAATTAGTTGCTAAATCTTATAATTTCCTTCTCTACCATGATTCACCTGAGTTCCCTTATCTCTACTAAGTGAGCAACCACCTTAGTTTGGACCTCATGATGTCTTGCCTGTATTATTGAAAAGGCTTTCTAATTCATCTTCCTGCTTCAAGTATCTGTCCACTCCAGCCCATCCTCCAATCAGCTGCCAAAGTGATTTTCTTAAAGTGTAGGTGAAACTATGTCACTCCTTTGATCAGTAAATTCAAGTGACTCCCTAGGATGAAATAAAAAGTTCATTACAACCTGGCCCCTTCCTATGTTTCCAATCTCAAATTGTACTATACTTTATGCACTCTATGTTCCAATCATTCTGGCCTCCTTCCTATTCCTGGAAAAATGACACTCCATCTCTATGCCTGTTTCTCAACTTTCAATTCTTGGAATTCCTTGCTTCCTTTAAAATTCAGTTTAAATCCCACTTCCTCCAGGAGGCCTTTCTTGGTTTCTCTTCCCCATCTCTTGCTGTTAATGCCTTTTCCTCTAAAGTTCTCTCCCACCTACCCTGTATTTATCTTGTATGTTCACATACATATATATATATGCATATATACATACACACACACACATATATATGTTGTCTACTCTATTATAATGTAAGCTCCAACTGTCCCTGTTTTTGCTTTTTCTTTGTATCTATCTGTGTATAGTATAGTGCCTGGTACATAGCGCTTAATGTATTTGTTGGTTGATGATTGAAAGGCAAGAGAGTTTGCTGTTTTTTATTTATAATGTCTCACTTAAGACTTTCTCCAAATACCATTCTGACAAGGAACTAGAAATTATGAACATGTTAGGATTACTTTGCATTGTATTTGTAACAGTTTGTTATTGACTAATACCTGTGGAAAATCTGGATTTGTATCAATTCCAAGATATTATGAGCATGTTGAAATTCTCTTTTCTTCACGTGAATGACTGAATTCTTTCTTTACTAAACACAAAAATGGACTTGACTAGCTTTTACTTTGGCTTCCACAAGCATCTGAGTGGGAGAAGATGTGTCAATTACAGCTATTTGGAAGGTCTGGGAGGAGATAAGAGTTGTATGGGAAATAGCTTAGGTTGCTGGGTTGAAGAAATATTCCTTCCCTCTTCCTTCTTCTTCTCCCCAAGATGTAGAAACTTTAGCCTTATTTTGAAATTGCTCCTGGTGATAGCTCAAAGAGAGAGACATGATCAACTGCATTAGAACTTGCAATTCTCTTTTTGACAAAGAGGTGAGGTGACTGAAATGTTTGCATGTGGGCAAGGACTGAAGCCATGGGAGGAAAACTAGAAAAAAAGCCCAACTATATCTCTATGTGAACATATCTATGTATTTATATAAGCATACTTTTTATTTCTAAAAAAAATTATATTTTGTTTCTTACATCACCATACTTATCTTAACTAGCCCTCCTTCTCCTAGAGGGCTTATCAATTTCTTTGTCTTCTGTCACTGTATAACTGAGTGATCCACCAGTATCAAGCCAAATAGAGAAGTATGACAATCTATTAAAAAGAGTGTGATACATATATATATGTATATACACATGTATATACACATATAATAATACAATATTTTTGTATTTAATAATAATAATTTTGTAGATTTTATATATACATAAAGAGAGAGAGAGAGAGAGAGAGAGAGAGAGAGAGAGAGAGAGAGAGAGAGAGAGACAAGGAGAGAGAGAATCCCTCAAGTTTATAAACTTTGATCACCTCAGCTCCAGTGCAGTTTTATTTTAGAAAGTATCTCACAGTTCATATAGTACTTTCATTCATATAGTGTTTTCACAAGGGAATTCAAAATTATCTCATCAACATTTTTAATCTTCAAATATCTCAATAAATTAAATAAGTAATGAGAGCAGTAGCAGGTGGAGAAAGAGGATGAAAAGGAGGAGGAAATGGGAGAGGAAGAGAGAGATGGAAAGAGAGAGACAGAGAGAGAGAGACACAGAGAGAGAGAGAAAGACAGAGAGACAGAGAGAGAGAGAGAGAGAGAAAATAAAAAAAATTTAAAAGCTTATTAAGCATTTACAATGGCTCAGGAATTGTGCTAAGCACTTTACAAATATTATCTCATTTGACCTTCACAACAATCCTATGAGGTAGGTACTATTATGGTCCACGTTTTACCCTTGAGGAAACCAAGGCAGACAGATGTTAAATAACTTGCCCAGTGTCACATAGTAAATGTCCAAGGTCAAATTTGAAGTAGATCTCCTAACACCAGGCTCCAACACTTTTATCTACTGTGTCACCTAGATGTGTAAAGAATTATGATTGTAATTATTTTTGTCATTATTATTATTATTATTACCCCTTTTACAGGGATGAGTTGGAGCCAGTTTAAACAGACTCATGAGAGCCAATTGTTAAATTTCAGTATACACATTTATACCTCAGAAATTGTCAAATACTACAAATTAGGGCTTTATTATTTTTCTGGTTGTCTAGACTTTAGAAAGAGATGGATAAAATGTAATAATGCAGATTAAACTTGAATGTGTGTCATGTGAGCACTACTTTTTTCCTAAAGAGTTATGTGTTAAACATTTAGCAGCATACCTCTGCTTAAATGTTACACATTGTTTATAAGCTAAATGATTGACAAAGTAGGAGAATGCCAACCAAACTGATGTGTCCTGAGAATGTTATAAAAAGAACACTGAAATGTTAGAAAATTTAGCTTAAGCAATACTACTAATTAGCATCCTGCTCAACTGCTCTTAAGAGTAAAAGGAACAAATGGAATTATATAACCTTGACCACCTTCACTATTATTTCTCCTCACATTCTGATGGAGATAATTCAGATCCCTTAGCTCAAGAGCTTCATGAATAGTAGTGTCTCTCGAACTACCAGACTTGTTTTCAGTCCACCCCCCACAACCATCATTTAGGGGAAGAAATCATAGTGGAGATAGAGCCCACCTTCTTCATCACATCCAGAAACATCTGTTGACCAACTACCAGATAAGCAGGAAGATCCTGAGAATGGCAGCAGCCCCTAGATCGTTGGTCTTGCTTCTAGCCCAGGCCCACTCTCATGATCAGCATCTGAAGAAGTAACTCCTATGGAGAAGGGGCCAGCCATCTCTACTATCAGCCAACCAACTGCCAGTGAACTGCCACTCAGGATAGGCAAGCCAACCAAGCTGAAGCAGCAATTCACTCTGAGGAAGAAACAGGAGGTAGCATGTGCTATGCATTGTCAAATGATCCAGCAACAGAAACTGGTATCATTTTAATAATTTAATCATTGAATATAACATGAAAGAATAAGCACTACCATCTAATTTGTCACTGTGCCCTAGGGACTGTAGCGCCATTCCATGTTACAGCTGAAACCTTTCATTGTCTCTATTAGGATGCAAGTTCTTCAAGAACAGAGAGGGTCTTATTTTTCTATTTTGTATATTTATTACTTATCACAGTGCTTTGCACATAGGAAACATTTAATAAATCATCCATCTGTCCATGCATTTATAGAGTTGCATGTTGGCCCTATTCAAAACAGTTATGATGATCATTCTGACAAGGAGAACAGCACAGCAATCATTTCTCCATTTTTCCTTTGTCTTCTGGTACCAAAGGAAGTTAAGAACCACCAGAATAAAAAAAAAAATCAAAGGTGCCAAAATTTTACACAATTGAAATATTTAATTGGGAATGTCATTGTGGACTAAAATGAGCATGAGTGTATGTTCACTAAACACGAGTGCATTTGAAATTCACTAAAAGCATGAATATTTTCTTTATACAACAGTACAATGGCATAATAAGTACTGAAATAGTTCTTATGAGTCATAGGCAAGGACTTCATACTCCTGTGTGGTGACAATACCATCAGAGCTAAATCATACAACAACATATTGCCAACATTACAGGCCAAGCATACATGACAACTTCATCTCTATGCATAGATTAGTTGAATAAAGAGATGGAATTAAAGAACTATTAAAATCTAAAGAGGAAAGGAGTTGAAGAATCTGAGATTATTGAAAATCTTTATTTACCACAATCTTTATTTATACATAATAAAAATTGGTTTTAAAAATTAACATTGTCTCAAGTTATTTTGAAAGGGAGATGGGAATACTTATATAGGAATCTCAAAAAAGCCACTTGTAAGTGGGATGACATGAATCCAACTAGCAGATATATTGTACCAAATAGAATAATTTAAAAAAACTTTTATTTGAATGAATGTGTTTTTGAATGAATGTGTTCTCCCACAACATTTGAGAGAAAGTATAAAACTATTACTGCACAAAACAGTATATAATACATCAGCCATTTTAATTTCTATGGTAAAGACCAAGAGAAGAAAAGTGGAGCTATCAAGGGATACCCCTAAGGATAGATATCAAATGCCACTGTGAAGGATGTTACTTGAGAAAGACAGTGAAGACAGTGAAAAGGAATTGGAAGGTAAGCCTCAATATCTAACTGGTATACATAGAGGAAAATGTAAAAGCCATGCCACTCAATTAAAGGTAGCAAAGAAGAAAAATATGGAAAGGATGAACCGAATGAAAGCATAGAAATAAATCTAGTTCCTTTCATTACTAATTAATGCAAAAGTCTAATGATTGACAGTTCAAGGAGTCAAAGTAGGACAAAGAACAAAATATACAACTCAATATCAATTTAAAAAAAAACTTTTCTACATAGTCATAAGAAGAAATCTGATAAGAGAACCCCTTTTCCCAATAAAAAAAGAGGGTAGGAAGTTTCTAGTCATCTATATAGTTGCAAAAAAAAAAATCAATAAAGCAAAAATTCTAATTGGAACAAATGCAAAACACAAAGTTTGTACAATGTTAATATAATGAACAAAAGAGTTTTGTTAAGTAAGATGACTCAAACTCTAGCTTCTCTTCAAAACTAGAAAACAACAGAGTTGGATCATAGCTATAATTATTAGCAAAATACAAAACACTTTGCCAACTACCACTCAGAAACAAGACTGATTCTCCTTTTCTTTATAGAAGACATTTCATATTTTCTACCAAAACATGAGAATACCAATAATTTCTATAAATATAGTCTGATTATATAGTTTATACAATGATTCATAATGTTTATTACTAAAATATGCCAGGTTCATGAAAAGATGATGCTATCTATATTGCTTTTTCCTGATTATCATAAAACATTTAGTCTAATTTCACACTCATGTCTAATTCATGATCTGAAAGAATATAAGAATAGTGAAATTTCTAGAGTTATTGCTATCCATATAGAAGAATATTCTCTATACTATACCACTTAAATGACTCTACTAATAAACAAATGAAACAACTTCTATATTGTATAGAATCTTCATCCAATGATTTTGATATTTTATTGTGTCAAGTAAGTGTAAAATTCTTAATGTACGTGAATGCAAGATAAAGAATAAAAGCTTCTTGCTCAAATCTGGAGGTCATATTGACCTAAGGAATAAAGGTAACACTTACAAATACCACGGTTTTCTCCAGGCAAGGAACATGGAGTACAAAGATACTAAGGAGAAAGTTGACTGAGTATGTTAAGAGACTTATTAGCATCCTGAAATCAAAGCTGAATGAGAACACATTTAAAGCAATTAATGTTTTTATAATTACAGCCTTAAAGTACAACTTGAGCATTGTAAAATGTACTATAACTGATTTGGAAAGACTTCTATAAAACAACTCTTAAGATTTTTTTTTTAAAGTGTTCACAATCTTTAGGCATTTACAGAAAGATGAACACTTCTCCAGGCAAAAAGGAGAATTAAGAATTGACAGACATTCTGATTTTTGTTGTTGTTGTTGTTGAGTTGTTCCAGTGATAAATAGGGAAAAACCCTACAGTAATCCCTTTGGAACAAGAAGACATCATTTCACTGAGCATTAGATGATGGGAACATACCAGTGGATTTGTTGAATATAACTAAATGTGATTTAATCTCTGGGTAGTGCCTATGAAACAGCTAAGATCCAAAAGTAGAATTTAAAGGCCTTTTATGGACACCATCCACATGAACTCAACCAACAATATATTGGCATAGAGATGATGCATAAATGGCAAAGTCATACAAATTTATTCATTGAATTGGAAAAGTTTATGATGATAATTCAAGACACAGTCATTGCTATTGGAAATTAAAGAAGAGTTTTTGTTAAGAAGCCTAGATCTCAATGATCATTGCAGAATTGCCAGAAAATGGTAGAAAATGTATAATATTACTACAGGTTGCAAAAGTTTTGTACCTATAAAATACCTTTAAAAAGCATTCTGGTGTCTAGAATTATACCACTGAAACTCAATACCTTTTGTAGATGAATAGCCAACAAATTCTCACATTACAACTATAGAGATAGGAACAAGACATGTGATATTACTGGCATAGGGAACTGGAGAAAAAGTGAACTCCATCTACCAATGCAAGTTGGTACCTTCCCTGCAACTTATAGTCTTATAATGTCTAGAACACTAAGAGGCTTAGTTGCTTGCGGACAGCCAGTATATGAAAGAGGCAGGATTTGAACTTAATGTCTTCCATTTTTCTCCCCATGATGTCTCTACAAATATATTCTTCAAAAATTGTGACCAATAAACTGTTCTGGACCTAAAGTATTATCATAGAATAAACTATTATCCATATTCACCCAGATATAACATCAATATATAAAAATTTAAGAAAAATATTTTAAATTGATGTCACCATATCAAATACTCACAATTCCCAAGCTACATTTAGTAGAAAAACTTTCAAAATATAGAAACCTAGCTAAAAACCATGTGGTAACATGATATCATTCCCATTATCTACTATTGGACTTATTCCAAAGGTACTCTCAGTGAACCAATGGAAGATAAGCTTACATCCCAACACTTTTTTTAAAATTTTGCATGGGGGAAGGCAGGGCAGTTGGGGTTAAGTGACTTGCCCAAGGTTACACAGCTAGTAAGTGTTAAGTGTCTGAGGCCAAATTTGAACTTAGGTCCTCCTGATTCCAGGATAGGTACTTTATTCACTGCACCACCTAGCCACCCCCCATTCCCAATACTTAATTATTTATATAAAACAGTCATTTTGTTCACCTGTGCAATAGTTTGCATAATATTTAATATAAAAGAATAACAGCATGACAACATAACAGCATGATAACAACCTGTCCTCATATTATTTTTAGCCTACCCCCATAAAAAGATGAAAATATGGAGAATAATAATATTAACAATTATACATAACAACAACATGGCATATTATACTCTGTGCTTTACAAAATGTTTCAATACATTAGCTTCTGTCTCATATTCTTACCTCTACCAACATTTTTAGAAGGTAAAAACGGATTAAGATGAAAATCAAGGGAGATATCCTTGAAGTGAAAAGATACAAATAGGAAACTTGACGTGGGGTATAGTGTTTTTGGTTTGATGTTTATAGATTAGAAAAATTTGTATATTATGGGAAGAAGAACCTTTTAGTATTCTTTTAACATTTATTGGTAGAATAATTGTTTTTCTATTCTACTGGTCAACTTCTAGCAGTTAACAACTGCCCTCTCCACTCCTCCCTCAATTCTGAGATGGAGGACAGTCAACTCTATCTTTTATACTATATATACAACCCTGCACATTTCAATACCCACCTTTGGGGAAAAAATACTATTGGAATCTTAGAAATATGATCATTTTTAATAAAAAGAGAAGCAACCAAGTTTGTAAGAAATTTAAAATATGTGTTAAATATTGTGTAACTTGGTATTTTCATGGGCCAAGGTTTTCATTTGTCTTTGTCAAGGATTTTGCTACACTGTGTGTAGCCTTTATCAGCATGAAAAAAGTTATCACTTTAATTTAATGCAGTATTCCTTTCTGAATATGTTCACTTTAGATATGACCCAGCATAACATCAATTACTAGTATTTTTATTTTTAATTGTTTTCCCATTTCCTTGCATATGCAAAGTCAATTTAAATCAAGATTACCTCAAATAATATAGAAATCATTTTAAAGATGGTTTATAAGTTTTATAGATACCTGATTCCTTTAATGGTGAAAAATAACTTAAAATGTTCATATATACATCATTAACAACTCTACTTTGTACCTGACATACAGATGCATTCCATGCATACACCTAGTAGCATCTATTTCACATTTCTCAGTTCAATTGGATCTTGATTTTTAAATCTTTTGTTGGGTAGGATATAAAATGATATTCTGTAATTTCTTAAATGGTTCCTTGTTTAAAAGGAGAATGTTATCATATTGACTGAATATGACTTTCCTTCTATGCAAATCGCCAAAATATTAACATTATTCATTCAATGAACATTTTATAATGAATATTCTTCAGAGCATTTTCCACAGAAACAGTCATATAATCTTAGTGTATTTTGGAACTACATGCAATGCATCATGCTGTGTGCTGGGGGGGGGGAGAAATAAGATTCAATAAACCCTCACATGTCCTTGATGAGCTTACCATCTAGCATTATATAATCTAACACTTGGAAAGGGTCTTTATCTGTTAACTAGTCCAACCCTTTCATTTTAAATTTAAGAGTATTGTGTCCCAGGGAGATGAAGGGATTTGTTCAATGTTATGCAGCTAGTAAATTGCAGAGCAATAATTCAAATACAGGTCTTCCAATTCTAAACTCAGTGTTGTTCTCACTATACTATGAGGGAGATGAGACAAATGTTATACAAATTAGAATATAGTAAATGCTTATAAAAAGTATAAAGTTCTTTGGGATCAGATGAGAGAGAGAAAAAATTATGAAATTAGATACAGTCAAAGCAATCCTTATGGAAAATTTATATCTTGAAGTACTTCTTTTTAAAAATAAGAGGTTTTTATTCATTTATAGCTTTTTAATATCTTCATTATTTTCCCAGTGCCCCTCTTCTTCCTCCTCCCATCAGTAAAAGAAGAATAATTTTATCTCTTCTTTACCCATCTTTGTCCCTTTAATTTTTTCTCTTGTCTTACTGCTTTTTACTACATTTCCAGAACTATATCAAATAATAGTAGGAAAAGTAGGCTTCTTTGCTTTATTCTGATATTTACTGGTGAAGGTATTAGAATGTTCCCATTCTATGTGGGGCTAGATTTTTATATAGATAAACTATATTTAAAAAGTCCCTTTTTGCCTATAACTTATAGGGTTTAAAAAACATAAGTTAGCATTATACTTCATCAAAATTGTTTTCTACATCTATTGAGCCAATCATACATTTGGGAACATTTTTGTTATAATATGATTAACTTTGGTGATTGCATTACTAATATTGAATAGTCCTTGAATCCCTGGTAAGTATTCAGGTTGGTTAACATAAATAATTTCTTGAATGAAAGGCTGTAGTGTCTTCCACAGGATTTTATTTAAGATTTCTAAATCGATATTCATTAATGATATTGTTCTATAGTTTTCCTTCTTTCCTTTATTCTTCCCTGGTATAGGTATTAGGACTATACCTGTGGCTCCAAGAAACTGTAGTATACACAGTAGTCACACTCAGATAAAACCATCTCAGACCGACTAAATCAGGTTGAGGGTAACTGAGGATATATTAGGACGATGTCTGTCCCAAGCATGTGAAGACCCCCCCCCCCCCCCCCCAGCAGAATGGGTAGATGAGAACAATTTGGAAGTGGCTGAAGCAACCCCTATGGAACTCTTAGAGATTAGTCAGACAACAGAGATGCCAAACTCATTCACTGTATCCTGGACCTTCACCAGTCATTTTGACTTTTGTCTTGCCACTGAACTTCAATGACTCTGGAAGGGAGAATGAGACTGACAACTTTCCAAAACTCTCACTTAAATCTAATTCTCTTGCGAGCCAAGACATCAATCACCCCATGTTGTCATGGTCCTCTTAGAAAATGGAAGAATAACAACATGTTTATCTCATAAACAATATATAGTAGAGCAATTTCTCAATTTTGAAAATAATTTTGGCAGTTTTGGGACTAAGTATTCTTTAAAAGTTTAGTAGAATGCTCTTTTGAATTCATAAGGATGAGGAGTTTTATTTCTTTTCTAGTTCTTTTACTGCTGGTTTTACTTCCTTTTTCAAGATTGGGTTATTTAAGGTTTCTATTTGGTCTTCAGTTAGTTTGGATAGTTAGTGTTTTTGAAGATATTCCTCTATTTCTTCTGTGTTCTCAGTTTCAGTAGCATATAAATGTGATCTCTAAATGTTTTCATCAGTTAGAAAGAGCAGATCAATGAATTGGGCATGAAGCTCTAAAACAGAAAACCAAAAAATTAAAAACCCACAATTTTGAAAACCAAAATAAAAATTCTAAAAACCAAAGAAGAGATCAATAAACTTAAAGGCAAAAATGAATGACTAATTTAATAATTAAAACAAGGATGTTATTTGCTGAAAAATAAATATGTAAAGCATTAGCTATTGATTTTATAAAAAGAAAGAAGAAAATTAAATTAGCAGTATCAAAAAAATAATAATATGGACTCATAGCCAATGATGAAAAAAACAAATTATCATAAATCATATTGCCTACTTATACATCAACAAAACTGACAAATTAAATGAAATGGATGAAAAAATACGAAATGCCCAAATTTAAAGAACAATAGAGGACTTAAATAGCCTAATCTAATTTTTTTAATGATAAAGTTATAAATGAACTCCCAAAGGGAAAAAACTCCAGAACTAGATGGAATTACAAGTGAGCTATACCAAACATTTAAAAGGGAATTAATTTTAACATTACATAGACCATTTTTAAAAACTGGTAAAGAATAGGTCCTACTATATTCCTTCTATGAAACAGATATGGTTTTGATACCTAAAATAGGGGGAGTAAAAAGTAAAAGAAAACTATAAACCAATTTTTCTAATAATAATAATAATTTTATAATAATTTATAATAATAATAATAATTTTATATAATATTTATTATAATAATAATACTTTTTCTAATAATGACACAAACATTATTTTTAAGGAGACTATAGCAATATATCACAAAGATTACACACTATCGACAGGTCAAATTGTACCAGGAATTCAGAGTTACTTCAATTTTTTAAATCAGAAAAACTATAAACATAATTGGCCACATTAGTAATAAAAGCAACAAAAAATCATATGTATTATATTGATTGATAGAGAAAAGGTTTTTGACGAGATACCACACCCATTCCTGTTAAAAGGCAGGAAAAAGAATAAGAAAAATGAATCTTTCCTAAATATAAGTAGTATCTATTTAAAACCAAGGCTCAGAATTTTCTGTAATAGATATAAACTAAATTCTAATAAATCAGGGGTAAAGCAAAGGTGTGCATTATCGCTATTACTATTCAATATATTGCTAAAAATGCTAGCTATATAAGTAAGTCAAAAAGAAAGAAATTGAATTAGCATAAGCAAAGAGAAAACTAAATTATCTTTTGCTGATGATATGATGGTTTATTTGGAGAATCCTTGAGAGTCAACTAAAAAATTAATGGAAACAATTAACAACTTCAGCAAAGTTGGAGGATGGAAAATAACATATTAATCACCAGCATTTTTATATGTTACCAACAAAATACAGCAAGAAGGGATGAAAAAACAAATTTTATTTAAAATACCTTCCAAAAGTATAAAATACTTGGGAGTCTATCTGTCAAGATACACATTGGAAATATATGAAAAAACTGCAAAATATTTTTATAGAAATAAAAGACATTTAAGTAATTGGAGAAATATTAATTGTTTGTGGGTAGGAAAATCAATTATAATGACAATGACAAAGCTACCTATACTTATTTGCTTATTCTGTGCCATACCAATCAAATCACTAAAGGATTATTTTATAGGGCTAGAAAAAATAGCTACAAAATTCATCTAGCAGAATAAAAGGTCATGAATCTCAAGGAAAACAATGAAAAAAATTGGGAAGGAATATGGCCTAGCAGTACCAGTTCTCAATTTATACTCAATTTATAAACATAAAAATAATTTGGTATTGGTTATGAAATAGAGAGGGTGATCAGTGGAAAAGACTAGGTAGGCCTCCTATAAAATAAAATGAGTACTTTGACTGAATTTGACAAACCCAATGACTACTCCTACTGGGATGTGATAACTCATATTCTAGTAGTTGGATAAAAACTGTAGAGAAAATTGAAGAACAATATGGCAGAAACTAGGTTTAGACCAACATTTCACACTGAATACAAATATAAGCTTCAAATGAGTACATTGTATAGACATAAAGGGTGACATAACAAATTAGAGGAGAAAGAATGAAATTATATGCCAGATTCATGAATAGGGGAAGGATTCATAGCTAAATAAGAGAGAGAAAAGATCACAGAAGGTAAAATGGACAATTTTGATTACATAAAATTTTAAAAGTTTTGCACAAACAAATGCAAATTATCTAAAATTAAATGAGAAGGAACAAAAGAGATAAAGTCTGTAATAAATTTCACTGAGAAAAGTCTTGTTTCTAATTTATACAAGGAAGTAATTCAAATGCATAGAATAAAAATCATTTCTCCTGTTGATAATTGATTGAATGATATGAACAGGTAATTTTCATAGAAAGAAATCCAACCTTTAAATAGCCATATTAAAAACAATGTTCCAAATCATTACTAGAAAAATGCAAATTAAAACAACTGAAGGTTCACCTTAAGTACCTCAGATAGGCAAAGTTGACAAGAGAAAATGAAAAATGCTGGAAGAACTATGGCAAAATAGGAAGAGTAATGCACTAGTTTTTGGAGCTGTTAACTCATCCAACAATTCTGCAAAGCGATTTGGAACTATTCCCAAAAAGCTATTAAATTGGGCATGCTCTTTGACCCAGTAATACCGCTACCGGGTTTACTACTATTGCCATGTACAAAAATATTTAAAGTAGCCTTTTTTTTGTAGTGGCAAAGAATTAGAAATTGAATTGATGCCCAACAATTGAGAAATGACTGAACAAATTACAATATATAAATATGATGGAATATTATTTTGTTATAAAAATGATGAAATAGATCATTTCAGAGAACTTAGAAAAACTTGCATGAACTGATGGTTAGAAATGAGCAGAACCAGGAGACCAATTTATATAATAACAAAAGTAACAATTTAAAAAAGATTTAGGAGCTCTCATCAACTTTGGGACATTTTTTCCCAACTCAACCAATGCAAGAATTTGTTTTGTTTGACTATAAATTTTGCTGATAGGGAGTTCGTTTTTCTTGGGTTCTCAGTGAGGGAAGGGAAAGGGAGAAGTTAATTTTCATTTATTGAAATTTTTTTTTAAAGTTGGGATTAGGTTTACATCTGAGAGGAAGCTAGTAAAATGTTAAGAATTAATGTACCTGAGCCAATAATTATATGTCTTATCTGACCCTTTCAGTTATCCATTTTGCAGAGATGCTAGAGTTTTAGTCACCTCCATTAATGTAACTATCTGTTTATTCATCATACTAATAATGTGAAGCTTTGTTTTTCTTGTTTAACATAGCTTTAAAGAAAATTGTATGGGATTTAAGGTCATAAACATAAATGTTCCACAGCAAAAACCTGGGAATTGAAGATGTCTTCATCACATTTTCAGTTTCTAAATGAGATTTTGCCATAGGATCCCTAATGTCACTAGATATGGCTAAACCTGCTTCTATTTTTTTACATGATCAACTACATAAAATATTGATTCAATTAAGTGATTAATTGCTTCCATTAATCATTTTGTACTGGGATTTTAAATAAATTTTCAAAGGGACACTACTAAGGAAGAGATTGAATCATTTTCATATTAAAAGTTTGTTGGGACAACAGATTGCAAAATCACCATGTAGTTCCTGATTTTCACCCTGTTGATAATTATGCAGAATGTGCCATATTTTGATTTGAGCCTTGTCTCTGTACATTTCAGCTTCATTCCAATTTTACTGCCTCATCGATTAATTTACAGAATTAAAAACCATAACTGAATTCTATTACCTCTCTTGTACACTAGCCAATAATGCTCAATTAAACAAGGAGACAGCCACCCAGATTCAAAAGCTACTGCATCCTTTGCTAGACTGAAAGCCAAAAGGTATGAAAATGACATGGTCCCAATTTCCCAAAGAAAATAAATCAGCAAACCAGTAAAAGTATCCATTCTGCTATGGAAATGAAAACTTGCCTTAGTAATGTCACTTTCAGTAAGAGGAAAAATTATACTAACATCTAATCTTCAGGGCCAAATCTTCAGTATTCAGGTCCTGGAATCACTCCTCAGGAGCCTTAGCCAGAATTTTAAGGAGTGGAAGCAATGTTTTATAGTGGAAAAGTGATGATCTTAGAATCAAAAGTCATGGCTTTGAACCCCTACTATTACTGTTTCCAAGTTATCTGATGTTGGGTAAGTTTTTTCATCTCTCTGTATTTGTTTCCTTAGTAAAATTAGAGGGCTGTCCATTCCAAGCCTAATATTTTATGAATCTATGGTTCATAGGCCTTTTTTTTTTTTTAACAAGGCCTCTTAGGAGGAGAGGATAGCATCTCTATACCCAAGTAACTTTTTTATGGCCAACTAACAACATAGGAGTACAGAGTTTTAGTAATGTGTTGAAAAAAAAAAAAAAGAAACATCTGAAGCTCAATATCAATTCAGTCCTCTCCATCAAACAATTTAAGTACCTACTCCTTACTAGTCACTGAGTTAGACAATAGAGATAAATACACAAAGACAAAAACAGTTCCTCCCCCTAAAGAAATCTACAAGAAAAAATCAACAAGTACATAAGTAATTGAATAGGAAGTAAATATAATATAATTTAGTAATTGGCTGGGAATTGCTAACAGCTTGAGGATATGGAAGCTGTATGGAGGTGGCACTGGAGCTAAATCTTAAATAAACTCTGAGATCAGTATCATAACCTGTTACTATCAGAGTCTGTTAATATGCTAAATATATTGGTGTCTTTACTGGGGGTGGTTCATAAACTACATTCTCTTAGCTCCTGAAATTTTATGATGAAATCATCTTAATCTCTTGGCAGGAGACTTTTGAGTATTTAGAAGTATTTGGAAAGTGTATATTAATGGTTGGTTGCTATAGATACTCTTCTGGGAGGGAGTAAACCCATTAGCATCATCTTAAAGTTCAAAAATATCTATTTTACTAGTTAATCTGTAATTTTCTCATTTATGAAAGCTATTATTGAAAGGGCTAGTGCTGAAAGAACCACTGGGTGATAAATGAAATTGGAATAGATTTCTAGCTGGAAGGTACCTTAGAGGTCACCTTCTCTAACTTCCTCATTTTTTACAGTTGAAGAAATTGAGGCCCATTGAGGTGAATCAATTTGCTTAGAATTGCCCCTATAGTAAGTCACAGAAGTAGGATTCAAAGCTGGGACTTTTGAAAACAAATTTAGCACTCTACATTTTTCCACATTACGTGTTTCTGGGTCTGGTTAAGACTAAGGGAGAATTAATTAACCTGATACCCTAGCCAGTAACATTTTATCCATCTAAGAATTTAGTGAATGCTTTCAATATAACATAAGTAAGGAGATTACATTTTCCTTTGATAGAAGTATCAGAATTATATTGTGATTGAGCAGAAGTGATACCTGAGGATGAATTTGAAAATATGGGGCAGTGATGTTAGTAGTGAAATGGGGTTGTTGGCTGATAGTGCAGTGTGAATGCATCGACAATTTTCTCTAAAAACCTGTAGAGTAAGAGCTATAATGAAAGAATTTTCAAAGTATAAAGGGCTTGAAGAGAATTCCTTGGTAGGTTACTTCAGTCATGATACCTGGAAAACTAGGAGACTAGAAACAGAGACTACTTCAAATCTAGTATTTCAGTATAGTCACAAGGAGCTGAAGACAGGATAACAAGAATTTGGCAATAAGGATAGATAAGAAGGGATTGAATCTGGAAGATCTTGATCAGAAACAAATATAAGCTTCTGCCAGCAGACAGATACAAGAAGTAAAGAATATTGCTTCAACTATAATCATACTGAAGTTTATATAGGTTTCTTGTAGAGTTGAGATGCTACACAATATAATTATTAAAATGCTGATTTTTCTGGTGTAGGGTGGGGAATCTAAATTGAATCATGTTGAATTTGTGGTAGTCAGAGGAATGTGTATAAATGTTTAACAACCAGATCTCCAGAAAAAATAATAGTAAGCAGGAGACACTTTTAAGTTTAATCTGATTTATTAACATTTTTCTCCATCACATTCTTAAGTCTAGACAATCAATAAAACAATAAATAAAGCCCTGGTTTATAAGGTTTGCCCATTTCTGAGGTGCAAATGCTCACATTGAAAATTTAGCAATTGACTCTCACTCAGGAGCCTGTTCCAGTTGGTCCCAGCATACTTCAGTATTCTGTAGACATTAAGAGGTATGAATCGGTGTTCAAGAGAGGTGAAGGTGAGTTTGTTAAAACACTGTTTGAGACTAGCTGAAACTAAGGTGAAGGAAAGAAAACCTGAGGATAGGGAAAGGAGAAGACAAGTTCATTCAATTTTTTTTTTTCATAAATGGAAAAAGATCCTTAAAGTTTTGGGGGATTCCATGGAGGGAAGGCACTTTTTTTGTGTGTGAGCTAAGCTGGTAAGTGGGAGGAGTTCTAGACAGAATGTGTAGTATTCTAAACAATCCAAACATCTCTTTGTGACTTAGACATCTTTTTCCCCTGCAGAGAAGCAGCAACGTATTTGTCAAAACAAGCTTTGCGTTTATCTTCCATACTCTGACCTTCTGGAACCTAACGTTTTTAGCTTTATAAATAATTTCTCTCTTGATTTCAGCAAAGAAACTAACTGTTGGGGTGTAAGAAGGAGCAGTACTCTGACCTGAGAACACAATTCTAGTAACAGAGGATATTGTGACAGAAAGTTCTTTTTCTCCCTAAAATATATTGCATGTTCTGAAGGTGAATAAGAGTTGGAATTCAGGAATGGCCTCAACTCCCAGAATAAGGGATACAAGGACTGGCCAGGGGACTTCCTTAGAGTATTCCAGCTGATGTTCAGGTTGTTTCTCTTTGCCCCGAGGCCTGTAGGGACGGTGATCTCAGTCCGAAGTTATTCCACCTCCAGACTAGTCTGCTTTCAGGGACGGGAGGGTGGGGTTGGTTGTGGGGAAGATATCCTGCCCCTACAGCCAACCTAGCATCGAGAGCGAATCAGTTCACTCAACTGATTGAGAGAATCATTCTGCCCCTCCCTTGGCCATAGTCCTTGGTGGGTCTCTTTAGAGATGTTCTTTCTTCTATAGGACATCAGGCCAAAGAAAGAGAAGAAAGCATGTCTGAAGGCTGTGGCAAAGCGAATCTAGCGAGGTGCCTCAGGACTTAATACACAGCAAGACTCAGAGATCGGAGCCCTTTCTACGTGGCCCTGAGTGAGTCACGGTCTCTGTAGTGCGCTATCTGCCGCACAAGGAAGGCATTCACTATTTATGTCCTCCATACAAGGAGTCGGTTGTTTACCCATAACTGGAGCTTTTCAGCTTTCTCCCCAAACCCGTGCGCCTTTGCCGCATCCCTTCGCTCCCTCATCCCTGCCCCCATTCTTGGATGAGGCAGAGGATTTCCCTGTCAGTCAATGTTCGGATAATTTCTTTATAATAAATTGCTGAATTTGCCCCCAAAGCGGGATGGATCAGGTCCCCAGAAAGTTGGGAAGGGGAGACTCTTTTTCCTGTCCCAGGAGTGTAACTGGAGGGTCAAGGATTCCCGCCAGCTGCACCCAGGAAAGGGGCAGGGGCGGAGCCTGGCACTAGGGCTTTTGCTATGGGGAACTCCTAGGCGTAGTGGTTGAGGAGATAAGGAAGGAGATTCAAAATGAGCTGCTTGCTCTCTGGGCTGAGGAAAACCAACGGCTGGGCGAGCATAGAAGAGTGCTTCCCCCAGTTTTTTTTTTTTTTTTTTTAACAACCCCAAGGTTCATTTAGAAATAGCTAACAAAATCCAGAGTGGGGCTGGGTGTCCAGGCTTCTCAGTTATAATGACCCCTGTATTTCTTTTAAATCAGATACTGGCATCAAACTCCGGATCCACTAAGCTACATTTGTCCGGATTCCTCTATTTCCCCCTTCGCCTCTCCCTTTCTCTTCTACCGCTTTCCCTAACTATATTCTTCCTCTTTCCCCTTCTTTTCTCTCCATATTTTCTTTCCTCTCCCTTTTCTCCCAAGAGACCCTCCTATTTCTCCCATTTCTGTTTTCCTCTCCTTCTCTGTCTTTTCCTCCTCCTCATAAAAATCATAGAGAATTGTTGAGAATCACTTCCTCTGGGAGGAAAGGGCTGTTTCACCCCTAGTTAATTTTGAAGCTCCAGGATAGAATAGCAGTGGGATTAAAAAGATTTTGACTTTTCCTATCAATAGGATCAGAAATCTGGAATTATTTTCCTAAGTTTTTTTTTTTTTTTTTTTTTTTTTTAACTGTAAGGCAAGGTACATTTTGAGTTTGTATTTTAGGACCCTTAGCGATCTTCCTTTCCGAGACTTAATCTGATGTTAATGATAACATATGATTGTGTAGACTCTGTACAGCCACTACTAACTTCCTGACAAATTAGGCTCCCTCAAAGTGCCTTAAAGTTCTCACGGATGATGTATTTTCTTAACTCTTTTCCCAGGCGATTTCCAAAGCCCTTAATCACTAACATCTCTAGACAACTGGAGTCCAGCAAATCTCACGTCTAGTCTATTGTAGATGTTTGTTTAGGGCTGCTGAAAAATTGGAGGACAGAACGATTTCATCCTTTCTCCTTGACCATTAAGTTGTAAAGATGACGCCTAGAAAGACGACATATTTAGTATACCGAAGTCCTTGCATATACTCCAGGCAGAAAAATCCCTATCTATTCAGGGTATATAGAAGTCCCTACTAAGACCTCGTGTATGGAAATTCTCACATATGCAAAGCATAAAGAAATATTTTCATTGACCCTACTGTACATTGGAGTTCCCTTTTCTTCTCACAAGGAAAAAAAAAAACGAAAACAACAAAAAAACCACGTTTTCCCTACTTCCCAGATCCCTGGAGATGTTATAGGAGGGTGGAAAAACCGGGAATAGTGACTTGAAATCCTTTCAGTTCTTTGCGATTAAGTGCAGAGGTGGAGGAGAAACCAGGATAAGATCTCTCTAGTAGAAATGCAAACATCAAAGGCAAATTGCAGTGTATTTGGCTTGAGAGAAGTTGGGGGGGGGGGGGGAGGAGGAAGTAGGCATAGAAAAGAAAAAAAAAGGAGAGGCAGCTCATAGTCATTGGCCTCGAGAGTAACTTTAGTTGCCATGGTTTTTGAAAGGAATAAAGCCCACAGTCGTAGTACCAAATGTACCCAAGCTCTTTATGCATATTGTAGCTACAGAGATCGGGTAAATTCCCTAGAGGTTTACATCAAGAATCACCCAGTCCAGGTTTCCAGTCCTTGGTTACCCCACCCCGGCTCCCCTCCCCCCCCCACGCCCCCTCAACCCCTCAGCTAGGAAGCCTTTTGGTTCAGCCCTAGGGCTTGAAATGTCTTGGGCCTGCATGCCTGGAATTAAAGCTGATTGAATGCATCTCTTATGGGACGAGAAAGAGGGAATGAAAGTGCAGTGGGAGTAGCGGGATAGTGGAGTGCACGCGGCCCATAGCTCGGGGAAAGGAGCTCGGCTCCTTTAAAGAGAGCGGTGGAGAGCTCCCGCCAGGAGGCGTGTCAGTCTCAGCTACCACCGCCGCTGCTGCTCCTGCTGTTGCTGCCACCACCACTGAAGAAGTGGCTGCCGGCATTGGGGCCGCCTTCACTGGCACTCTGAGCTCCCGAGCGCACCTCAGTCCCGGATCCCGGACCTCAGCAGCTCCTCTACTTCCTGGACATCCTCTTTCGGGCTCTTCTGGACTGCTCCTCCCCTCGCTCTCAGGGCCAACCTCTCCCCACCCCTCTACCCTCCCGCCCACCTCTCTTGAAGAGAAAGGTAAGAACTCTCCGGGTGTGGTGAGCTCTTGGCTCTTAGGTCCTTCTCTCATACAATTGTTCTTTTTTGTTTTTCCCAAAAAGGTCAGGAGGTAAGTGGGGGGAAGGATGGCATTTTCTGACTCGTGGGAAAGAGGGAACATAGAACTGTGAGGACCTCTGCTCCCACTGAGTTCACACTGGGGCATTTTGCTGAGAGGTTTTGACTGGCTTACCTCAATGAATTACAGTAAAGGAAATACTTGGTCTTGCTGACCAGGAGTACTCACTTTCTCCAAATGGAATAATTGAAAAAATGAAGGTGTCAGTGATTGGGCTCAGCTTTGAGGAAAAACAAAAATCAACTCAAGTCCAAGAGTGTAACCAAATTGCAGGGACCAGGCTATTTATCTATACATCCATCCATTCATCTAGCTATCATTTGTCTTTTTTGGTTATACAGTGATAAAGAGTTGTAGTCTTTTGCTTTTTGCGTTATCCAGAGTTCAGGAGAAGGCACCTTACGAAAAAAGCCAGGATTTCAGTTAGAGAAAAAAGGACTTAGAGGTTTGGATTATACATGCCTGGAGTACAAGAGTAATGACTCTTATGTCATGCCAAATTCATCTCCAATGCAATACTATTTCTTTTAAAGACAAGGAGACTTTTCCTAGGGGCCTTAGAACATTACTTTAAGCATAGGTGGAAATAAACAACTTACTACTGCTGTTTTATTGATGCCAAGAAGTTCTTTTCCCCTCTACCCCTATTCTCTTAGTGTTACGGTCCTCAGAAATTATCTGATCTCTTAATTCCACTTGCAAGCACCTATACACTCTTTTGTAACTTAAGCAGTTTTTCATTCAGTTTCTTGAAGGTATACAATATTGTGGTTTTGCCTCTATTGATCAAACTTTATTACTTTATGAATTCAGGATGTCCCACTGCTGCAAGGCATAAATCCATTTCCTCCTAGAAGCCTAACAAATCTGTGGGAAAATTAACTGAGAAAAAGACAACTTTCAGTGGAACTATAACAGAGATATATGCTGCCTAGAGAAAGTCTTTTTTTTTTTTCTATTTAAAGCTTGTTGAAAAATACACTGCTTCAAAAACTTTAAAAAGTTTTTGAACAGGTCAATTTATTACAATTTAGTCTTTTAGGATACACTTCTCTTCAGCATCTAAAAATTAATCACTTACCTTAAATGTCATTAACTATCAGTGCAACAGAAATATGGTACAAAACAATGATATGAATTAACAAGAATTGAAAAGGAACTTATAGTCTTACAGCTTGTAGTAGTTGAATGCATGTGGGCAACAATATTCCCTTATATTAATATCAACATTAATTTTATTCCTTGACACACTTCCAGAGCAGTGGAACAGGCTGCTGTTTTCAGCAAAGATGAGATACAAGCACATAGGTGTGTGGCAGACATTAATATAAGATGATATTGTTGCCACATTGCAAAAGCAAGGCTTTAATGGCAAAGCAAAGTAAAGGCATGAGAAAGACTTCACAGGAAAATTCTTTGAGATAAATATGTAGGGATCTTGAGTCATATGAAGTCCTTTTGTAGGCACTGGGAAATGATTTTGGATATGACACTGGTAGTCAGTTACATGGCTATATGCTGGAAATGTAAATGCATAGCCTAAGGAATATTGCGATATGAGGATTAATATGCACATGGACATGTCCCAGCAGGTGGCAGCTGTCTAGAATCAGATTCATCCTTGCTGTAAGAATAGAAAATGAAAATGAGCTCTTTAATAATGCTTAGTATTGAAAGGTTATTTGTTTAAGAAAATGTAAAAAATAAAACAAGGAATTTTTGGTGGTTGAAAAAAACTATACAAATATGATCTGTGTTTTTCCTTTCTGTTACTTCCAAAAGCTGAAAATGTATTTCTCTAGTCTATTGTGATCCCCCCCACCCAGTGGCTTGCATTAACACTCAACCACTCCACTCACTCTGTGTGAATATGTGTGTGAGTCTGTATGTGTGTGCAAAAACAAATGTATGGGTGTTATGCAATTTCTGCTTTGACCTTGGAGTCCACAGAGATTTAGCTACCAAAGATAAAAGATGCCATATGGTAGAAATCCAGAAATAGTCAAATAATATTACAGAATAATGTGTATAAATTTTATTACTGTTAATTATAGATGGCCTTCAACACCAATGTTAGTTTTCTTTCAACTTTGGACTGAATCACAAGACTGACACAATTTAAGGAAGGGTTAATTTTTTCTAGTCAAATACTTTATAATGGATTATTATTTTATCATATAGCTGACAATCCTAATAAAACATTAGAAGTATTGGTTTTTTTAAAAAAATTATCTTAATTTGCTTACTGAAGATGTTCTTAAACCTAGGGAAGGAGGTGGTTGTAGTTGGGAGGAAATTTATTATTTTTTGGTAAATGTTTTTTTATGTGAAATTTGATTAGAAAGAACTGGAATAGAACTTATTATCCTTATGTGGCGAATTTTAAGGCTACAATTAATTGTACACTTCATAAATGTCTTTAGCCACTGAATACTGACAGCCTTTTATTCAGTTTTCTGAACTGTTGGTGGTCTTTCATGCATTTCTTTACTGAGAAATAGATATTCTTAGTGCTAATGAATGAATTCACAGTTAATAAGAGTGGTTTTCACAGTACACTGGAAAAATGAATGTAGCCCCATGTAACAAAATTCCAAATACTGAAAGCAATCTTCCTAAATCATGAAACACAAGCTAGTAAGCAAAATATTAAACAAACCAGACCTATTAAAATGTGAAGGCAAAAATTTATTTTCATTTCAGTAAATCTTTGATCTTCTTCATGTGAAGATTGCATCCTGAGGTTTCAAATGACACATTATGGTGCTTTATTGTGGATTACAATATAAGGATGTTGAACTTGAAGCTTTGTGACACTGTCCATGGTTCTGAAAAAAGGTCGTACATGTCTCAGACCTTCAACCAGACAGGTGCAGTCGCTGTCCGTGGTGTTGAACTGTTCAGCTTAATGCATTAGAAAAGTGAAATAACAATTTTAAAAATAGATTCTTTGAAGGAATTATGATAAAAGTAATTTACCCTAAAGCATGAGAACTTTGTGAACCTAGAAACTTAATCCCTACTCCTTTCTCCCCTTTTAAGACTAATAGCAGTGTTCATGTTATGTTCACACAAACCAAAAACGGTTTAGGTGATATGTACTAAATAGGAAGAATGACAAACTTCATTCGAAATTTACGGTATGTTATCTGGAAATAAGAAAAAGTAAGTGATAATGCCTTTTGTTTTCTCAGGATATATAAAATAGGTACACTGAAAAATAAATGTTTTGATTGTTCACAAGTAAAAATAAATATCATTATCAGACAATTATTTTACAATGTTTGGGCATTAGAGGAAAATAAGGATATTAAAAATTACTTCAGAGCAAAGTCTTATCAAATTTAGCAAATACAATGGAATAAATGAAGAAGGAAATACAAGAAAGAGCATCTTGGATTATTCATATTCTTCAAGAGCTGTTCTAAATATGGGCTGAAGGAGTCGCTAGATACCCTTAGTTTTAGCACTAGGTATTCTTTTTAAAGGGCTCAAATAGTCAAATTATTTGATTGAATTGCCTGCTCCACTGCAGAACTAGCCATTCATGATACTTATTTTTGACACTGCAGTTATGCCTCCATCTTTAAAAAAAAAAAAATCAATGACATGTAATACCATTGCAGAGTGTAGGTTTCTTTTTTAAATTCAGAGTTTCTTAATTACTTAAATTAAGATATGTAGAGACAATCACCATAATAGAATAAGAACTTGCTGAGAGTTTTTGTTATTATTATTATTTTTTTTTTACAATTCAGGGATGCACAAGTAAAATATAGATAATATTTTATCTTATACTCTCTGTTTAAAACATGGAACCTATTTAAGAATTAAATGGCAGTCATGCCAGTCTTTAAAATGATCTGATAGTTATTCTTTTAGTAGATATTAGCATTAGAGTATATACTCTCATAATTCATTGCTACATTGAACTTACACTTTTGAAAGGAATCCCTTTCTTAAGAGAACAGGGAGTGGATTAGGAATTGAGTGGTTTCCCAGGAAATATCAGTTTACAGTTTTGAAGATTTGCCTTTTGGGGTACTTAATCTTTTTTTCAAGATGAACAGTGAAATTTTTATTAATTTCAAAAACAACTTCTTTTATGATCTGAAACAATAACATTGGCTATTTTAAAACTTACATGCTTTTAAGATAGTATACAGTTTATTTTCAGCTAATAAGTGCATTTTTTTTTGTATTTTAAAAGCATTTAAGAAATTAAATCAGTATTGGATTTACTTTTTTTTTTAAAGAATGAATTACTATTTGAGAAAGTTGGATTATATAGGCTAGAGATGCAAACTATCCAACTAGAAAATACAAATATTTAGTGCAATACAAAACATCCCACCAGAAAACTACTAGAAACTTAAAGAACTCTTACAAGTATGGCAAAGATGTTTAATGTTACTCAAGCTAAGCTGAGATCTTTTGCCTCCTATAAATAACCATCATAATGCCACAGTAAGAAGAAACATGAGCATAAATCATAGAAGCACTTGGAGTTTATCACCTAAAACCAAGCTTCATTTGCTCTCTTCTTATGTACTCGCAGGCAAGTTGAGAAACTAGTAATCAAATAGATTCCACTTACCTTATCTTTAATATTAAAAAAAAGAATGTGTAAAGGGAAATCCTCTAGCCAGGAGTAGTAATCAAGAGATGTCTTTCACAAGTTTTTAAAGACTGCATACAGTCACTCAATTTCATTCTGTTCCATAAAAATAAATGCTAGAAAGTGAATGTGAATTTCAAGTCTCTTATTAAGCCTAAGCGGGAGTTATCCTCTGATAGTCTTCGAATACAGTCCTTTTTTTTTTAACTGCTTCTAAGTAATAGTGGCTTCGACCTAGCCAGTCACCTATTAAAATTCATGAATTGATCTTAATAGAACTGCACAGATCCTAGTCAATCTTTAGGGAAGGGCTTTTGTTGAAAAACAAAAGGATTTTTCCACACATAAACAAACACGACTTATTTCCAACAACACAAGGGTGCTCAGATCAGTTGCATAAGAGATATTGAGAAAGCTGTCTGGCAGGCAGCCTTAAGAGGAGAGCTGCTATCTCAATTTTTCTCACTTAATCTTGGCTTCACGTCAGAAGCTGTGCAGCAGTGCAGTAGAATAGAAGCCTAGCAAAGAGCCCTTTGTACGGTGACTGTTGCTATGTCTCGATATCTTCACGATTTCCCAGGCTGGATTACCTATTGATTTTCCTCCTCCTTTGCTTCCTCAGGCTTATCCGGCTGGACATTGTGTGTGTGTTTTGGATTTCTCAAGGATTCTCCCCGACTAACATGGATGTCCCACCATTCCTTGCAGTTGAAGGTTGCTCCTTGGCGCAGTGAGTGAAGAACATGCAGGGACTGCTAATGGGTTTGGGCAGCGTAGACTCGCTCCTCTCTCTGTGACCATGCCGTGATCGTGTCTGAGGGCCATCAGTCTACGTATTCTCATTCTTACCCTACCGGGGAGCCTGACGCTAAAAGGGGGAAGTAGGTGCAGCGCGTGTGTGCATAGAAACACCATGAAGATTATTTCCCCGATTCTAAGTAACCCAGTCTTCAGGTGCACCATTAGACTCCTTCTCTGCTTACTGTGGATTGGATATTCTCAAGGAACCACACATGTATTAAGATTTGGTAAGATTTCCCATCCCTGTTTGTTGTACGTTAGCAAGCTCCGCCGTAGCAGTCCAATGTAAATACGCATGTTTATCTCTGAAAGGGGGCTTTCCTCAGTCTGGTAGATGTCCCCCAGTCTCTGGAGATGTACACTGAACCTGGCTAGTTTCGATCTTCCTCCCCAATCCCGACCCTAACGCCTTAACCCTAGGCAGCAGGATTGAGGGACTGTATTTGTATGTGTGGGGGGCTGTAATACCTCAAAAATGATGATAATTGTGGGGAAAGTGACTGGCAGCTTTGCCTGCCTGAGTCCCCTAGGTCTCTGTCTGCAGAGCGATCAGCGCTCATGTTGATTCCTTGTACTGGGCACTTATTTCCACAGTGGTGGAAAGCCGAGTTCTGTTAGTGGCTGCTTAGTTAAAATTTGCCAACTAGTTGGTAAGTTCCAGCTGTCTGTTTCCCCACGTTCCTCACTAAGAACTTGGAGTGCCCCAGGCAGAATCACATAACACAGTGTAAAGAACGTTAGGTTGTTATTTCCCCCCCCCCCCCCCCCTTCTTGGAAATAAAACCTTTGTGTTTCTTTATTGTGATTTTTAGTCCCAGGCTTGCTAACAGGGAGGAGCATGATTTAAATAGAAATACTTAAACGTTGAAAGTTGAGCTTTTGCAATGATTTAGTGTGAACCGGCCCCTGTTAAGTGAACTGAGGTGTGTGTGTGTGTGTGTGTGTGTGTGTGTGTGTGTGTGTGTGTGCGCGCGCGCGTGTGTGTGTGTGAGTGTGTGTGTGTGAGTGTGTGTGTGTGTGTGTTCTTTTACCCCCCACCTGTACCTCCAACCCACTCCACTCCAATGTTATTTAACTGAGAAGAAATAACGTTATAATACCTGTACCCTAACTTCACATTGGAGCCTCAAAAATAAAAGAGGAATGAGTAAAGATTACAGGGAATCTTTAAGTTTCTGCCTCAAATTCACACTAAAATCTAAATGTGAAACTTGTTAGGTGAAATGCTTGGAGAGAGATGTTTGCTTAGATTAAATGAAGTGTGATCAATGTGCATCTACACTTGAATGACCCAGAGTGTTGTAGGAGGGAGTAGAACTGGTCCGGGAAAGTTCACCAAGGAAGATCTGAGTTTAATATGGAAAGAAAGCAAGGCATTGTGTTCCCACAATTAATCTCCTTTTGATAATTCAAGATGATTTATATAAGATTTGTGAAAACAAATATAATCTGACTGTAGTGAAGGAAAAAAAAAACACAGAAAGTTGCTCAGATAAATTTATGCTGGAAAGTGACTGCCTATATCTTTTAGAATCTTTTTTAAAAAACAACCACGGATAAGTAAAAGTCTGTACCTTTCCCATTAGACATAGAGTAGGGAAAAATGCATTTTATAGTCTCCAAAAGCATCTCCCCCCCTCCATGAAGTTGAAAAGATTGGTGATAATTTAAAAAGAGTTGTTATTGATCTTGTGTGCTGAATTTCTGACTGTAGTTCATTTCTTTGCCTCCCTTTTAATACAAAGGTGATGTGTAAGGTACATCTTAGCAACAACCATCCTTAGGAATGTTTGTTTCTTTGGGCTCACCTACACAGGTCCTATACCACCACTGCAGGGATGTGTGTGTGTGTGTGTGTGTGTGTGTGCATATGTGTGCACTGATGATGTTCTGAAACCTTACTCATTAGAGCAGACAGTGGAAGAATTCAAAGTCTTGTGTCTTCTAGTTAGTTGTTTGAGTTGTTGCAATTATTTGGAAAATAAATTAAAGCGTGTGTGTGTGTGTGTGTATGTGTGTGTGTGTGTGTGTGTGTGTGGTGTGGTGTGTTTAGGGTGTGATTGGTGAACACTTGCAGTGTGTAAACTCAGAAGGTTTAATTACTGCTGCTCTGCTCTTGCAGCATGTATTTGCTGAATCATTAGATTGCTATATTCGCTGATCATTTCATATCTTCATATTAAAAAATCTTGGCTATTGTAACAGAATCATGTAGCGGCTGTCCAAAACAACTGACACTTTAAAATACATTCTTTGTAGACCACATTTATTGAATGTACTAGTGAAACTTTACCTTAATACTTTGATACTTTGATACTGAGAATCAGTGGCATAGGGTCTATATTAACTTGCATCCAAATGGGGATCAAGGTCTTTTCCCCATACCCCCAGTGATGAATTGGGTTGTATGTGTTCTTAACTTTTCCCTGTTGTGTGTATCAATATGGCTTTTCTTGACTGCCTATCTTTAACGTAACCAGATAAAGAAACAACTACTTATATACAAAGAAGAGTTGTGTTCTCTTCTGGAGGGAAACGTGTGTTTAGGAATAAAGAGGATCTACATGTGTATAAAGATGCTAACAAGGTTATTTTGAACTTTTCAGTTTGTTTTTCTTTTTTCTTTTTTTTTTTTTGGAAAAGTAATAATAGCTTAACTCTTCCTTCTGTTTTCTTTCTGATAGTGGTTAAGGAAATAAATTAGAGTTAGGGGTTAAGGAAGGTTCTTTCTTTCATGCCCAAACTTTAACCAATGCCTGGGAACTGCTGAAAGTCCAGCTGCCTCTGTGAGGCTGCCTGCCTGGGTGATAGTGATCCCCCTGCCTAGTCTTAAGCCTAGGAGAATGCTGAATTGAGAGATTCTCCCTTTAGGAAGAGGTAGGCATCACGCCAGCCTCCGCTTTTGCTTCTCAGCCAGCAATACTATGGCAACAAGGGAGAGAGCTGAGAGCTGGCAAAGTCCTCCAACCCCCTCATTCCTCCGGTGGAAATTAACCATCATGGATTTGGTATTGTCCTTCCTACTGCTCCCACTATTGTGGTGACTCGACACTGAATCCTCCTTTCATCGTCTGCTGCTTCCACACAGTCTTGCCTGTGATGTGTTGAAACCAACAATAACAAAGAGCAGCCACCTGCTCCGAGAGTGTCTGCCACTCGATTAATTCTGTCTCCTCCTTCCTTTCTCCTTGCTTTTCCTCCCACACCCTCTTTCGGCACACACACACACACACACACACACACACACACACATACACACATACACACTTTCCTTTAGAAACTGTGAGTGTGGAGCCAAGAGGTAGAAGGAGTTCATCACTATGAAGTCCAACGGGGTAAAGTAAAACTTCTTGCAGCAAGCTTTGGAGAGTCAGAATAATGAATTTTTCACAGATGCCTGTCTAACTCATTATGTGTTGTAAGAGCTGAAATGTTTGCCCAGGAGGGTAAGGACATGCTTTTCAAATGGTGACATGGGTCTCTGGACATATGGTGACCTCCTCACCGACATTTCAGCAAATGTGGGTTACAAAGAAACACAGATCCCCAATGAAGATTCAGTCAGCATGTCAAAGCATTCTCCCAGAATTCAGAAGAGGCTGATTTCCATGGATGATATCTTATCAAAGGCGTTTGTAAGAAATAACAAAGCTAATGGGCTAATGCTTAGTGTATTCTCTCCCTTCTCTCATCCCTCTGTACTTCCCCTTTACCTTGGCTTAAATTAGTCTTTGTTGTTGTTGTTGTTATCATTGAGGGTGTGTGTGTGTGTGTGTGTGTGTGTGTGAGTGAATAGATGGCTGTATCTCCTGATGTAACACACAGAGTAGACCCAAAGAGCTAATGGGGGGTGGGGGTGGGGGTGGGCATAACCACCAAGATCAGCTTGACTGACAATTCAGCTACCTTAGGTCTGTATGTCTGACTCATACAGGTTCTTCAAAGGAAAAGACTGCTTTTAGACAGAAGGCTGGTAGGCTAAAAGAAACAGAAGACAGGCTGGTACAGACCATGTGCCCCTCTGATGCCCTGAATTACTCTAAAGTCTATTGTTAATTACTTGTTTTTATCTTTCCATAGTTATCATTCGATACTTTTAAATTTTTATTTTGGAAATCTATGGGTCAACTATTGTGTATTCATAAAAAGCACTAAATTTGGATGTAGGGGGCCTACTTTTCAATTTGAGCTTTGTTATATACTGTGTCAGCTTGGAGAAATCACTTTTTGTACCTTGGTTTCCTTATCTATAAAATGACCTCTAAGATCGCTTCAGCTTGAGATCTATCATTCAGTAAGTGGAAAAAATTCTTCTGGCCCTTGGTACTCAGAATGTACTGGGATATACATCCCTCTCTCTTTCTCCCTCTCTTTTTCTCTTTCCTTCTCTCTTCTCCCCTCCTCTCTCTCTGTCTCTCTCTGTCTCTCTTGCTCTCTGTCTCTCTCTCTCTGTCTCTCTCTGTTTCTCTCTCTCTCTCTCTCTCTCTCTCTCTCTCCCTCTCTCCCTCCCTTCTCTCTCCCTCTCTTTTTTTCTGTCCTTGGATATCATATTCTTTTGATATCTCCCTATTTTCTTATTGAGCTCACCCTGCCAGTGTACTACCCTCACAAAGATTCACCTAGAGGTCTGGAAGGAGATACTGATGAAAATAAAAAGGAGGCCTCATTTTCCCTCACAGCCTGATGGCCTTCAGGGAGGCTTAGCATTTTTGGTAAGGACTAGCTTGTAACAATTTGTGATTTATTTCAGATAGAACTATATCTTAAACTGGATGGTGGCAGAGTGAGAATACAAACATATCTCCAACAGGGTGTAGGAATAGTCTGAGCTCCTGCAGGCAGGAATCTCATCTTATCCATCTTTAACTCTCTATCTCCTAACACTGTGCTCTCTATATAATACTCTCAATAAAGGTTTCTTTAGTTAAGTTTACTTTTAGTTGAACCAGGAAGTGTACTTATGGTCAAGAAAGCCAACAAATATTTTCACTAGAATGCCAACATGTCTTCTGAAAGGTCTTCTTCCCAGTAGATAAAAGCATTTTAGGCTATTTTCTCTTGAGCTTCATTCAGTTCATGTGAGTTTTGCTTTTTTCAAGTACACCAGTGCAGTAACAACTTTGTGTTGAAGCGCTCTTCTTTCAAATCTAGGAAGAAACCCTACTTTGACTTAGTTGACAGACAACTTCCTCTGGCACGGTAATGAAATCAATCATGTTTTATTCAAGGCAGCAGACACCATGAAAGCAAGGCATGTTGTGTCAAAAGATACCCTGGCTGGGGTATAGAAAACATATCTAGATATCCTAATTGAGTAGCATCTGAGTCATGAATAGAATGACTAAGTTCAAAAGATCTCTCCTCTCTTTTCCTCTCCTTTCCTCCTGCCTTTCTCTTAGTGTTTGAAAGGAATTTGACTTCCTTTAAGTGAAGTGAGATAAGAGGGTCATGTGATGAGTGCTCTTAAATTGTGCAAAGAAGTAAAGAGACTCCTCCAAGGGGTAATGATGGCTATGGAAAGACAGATAAAATCTGAACACAAATTTGAAACTGAACTACGGAAAGCAGGTGAATGAAACCTTTTCAAGAAAAGCAAACCAAAAGAATATATATATTCTCAGTGTAAATTCTTGCTGAATTAAAAATCAAAACAAAATCATGAGAGTATAATTGCCCTGTTGTGATCTCTCTCAATTGAGGTATAGCCTTTTAAGAAAACAACTTTGAAATTTATCTTCTTGCTCTTGAAATAGCATACTGATCCCAACACAAACACAATCAAAAACTTTTTCTGGACTTCTGAGGTTCTGTTTCAGAAATGGGCAGAGGTTTTTATGTGAGGAAATATTTCTTCATTGAGATTTAGCCTTTGAGTTTAACTCCAATAATCACCATTATGTGTTCATTGGCCCAAATCTCAAATGACTCTCTTTCAACATTTATCCAGCACAAGAAAATTAATTTGAACTGCTTCCATAGACAAAGAAGTCAAATGCCATCCATGATTCTGGTCAAAGCCTTGGCTACAGAATTACACAGCAATAGTGAAGACACTTGGGATATAATCTAATTTTTAATGTCAAATGGTCATAACGGGTTTTCTGTGGAAATACTGTACTTTTGGGAAAACAGTAGCATTTTGCAATTGGTGTTGCATGTCTAAGTTCTAGGTTTAAACTAGTCTTCTCTGTTTTTTTTTTTAATTTACTTTGCTAATGCAACTCTTATTTCATACTTTTTCCTAGAAGTTCAATGCCTATTTTTACACATTGAGAAACATCAATTTTTTGTCTTCCTAGATACAACTTATTTAAATCATTTAGATACTGCTCATGTGTTATATGAGGATTCCAGAAGTATTCTTTTCTGCATTTTTGAAGCAATTTCAGGTATTAAAAAATGGAAGTGTTGGATGCTTTTTGAGTTACCAAAAGCATACCTCACCTTCCTTCAATTGTATCCCAATTCTCTGGGTGGTGGGAGAACTCAGAAAGCCTTCTAAACCCTGAATCTTTGGATAAAGAGGAAGGTCAAAGGCCCCAGGAAGGAAAAGGAGGTGAGAATCATTGATATTGACTGGTCTAGATTAAACACCGAAAAAGAAGATTTCAATTTGATAACGTCATAGCCCTTCCTGTTTTTCTTTGCTGCTTCTGCTGACAATTTTGTAAGGTAATTAAATTGGCTGATTGAAGTCACAGTGGTCATGGGGCGATAAAGACCATTTGGATTTAATGGAATTTTAAAACAACAGTGCACTGCACACAACTCTTACCGAACAAGAATTTTAATGGCCCATTCAGGGTGCTGACTAAATAGAAAGTCCTTAACAAGTTTAATTGAAAGGGCAAACCAGATTAGCACTCTATAGTCTTTATGACTGAAGATTGGGGAATTAAAATTATCCCTTTAAAAGACTCATTATTGCATTATCAAGATTTAATGTAGGTTAAGTAAGCTTTCTTCGTTCTTTCATAATGTACTATAGACTTAGGTTTAGGACCAAGTTGCTCTGATGAATTATGTGTAGCCAACTGTCTTAATGAATGGAATGACAGGTAGATCTTGTTTTAAAAGTCCCATCTTCCCCTCCAGAGAGAGGGCATTTGATTTCCTTTAAAACTGATGGACAATTTATAAAGGACATTAAGTGTAAGTATTACTAATGAATGCCTTCTTTTCTGTGCTTGGAGATAACTGCTTTTCCTTCTTAACATTTAGATATCAATTGGTTTTTTAAAAGAGGAAAGAAAATGATGCAGAGTAGATGATATCAGACCTTAACACTGTTCTGCTTTTGCTGTTTTAATTTCTTCATAGGTATTTGATTTATTTTGTTGTGATCTCTTAGCTTCACCTCCCAACTTTCTCCTCCCCCAAACTGGTATTCAATTTACCAGTATATAATTTAGTAAATTTAGTGATATAATTATTTTATTTTTATATAATGAGATATAATTTGTCAGACATAAAATAGAATATCACTTATTTCTGAATTAGCTAATAATCAAATTGATTATTATTAGTCCTAGAAGCCAATAAAGAATGAATTGTTCACTTGGGGTATGGGTGGAAATTATGTAAAGACTTTCAATGATTTGTAAGGTAAAGGGTGCTTCACCTTATGTAATATGTAATACAAAAAGGGTAATTGCTCTGAGTTAAAATTTTAAAGAATAGTTCATTTTAAGTGGCATATTCTCTACCTTAAAATATTCCCTATCTATATCATATTACTCTCTATCTCTGGTCACCGGTTTCAGAAATTTCATTTTTTCATTCTTCCTGGCTAGAAACATTTATGTGGACCCTCCTAGCAACCTGACATCTGGGATTCCTTTGGGGTATATCCTCTAGCCTTGCCCTCTAAAGTCGGTGTCTGACCCTCAACCTGAGACTTATCAACAATGCCCTGCCTTAAAATCTAGTTGTTCCCCTGTGCACAGATCTCTTTTCCTTCTTAGTTAATAACTAGGTAATAGCTATTTTAACAAACTAATCCATTATGCATGCACTACTGGGAGAAAGATAGAGGGATTCAAAAGACCTTCCCCACTCTTTCAATTAATGAATGGACATTTTAACAGAGGTCTTTTAGAAATAATAGCAAAGTTTTGTCTCAATTCATTTTGGTTTACTAAATACTTATCAGGCACTTATTATATGTAAAGCATTTTTGTCTAACTTAAAAGAGTGATTATTCTGGTAGAAATTTCATATCAGACTGGACAGGCTTGCCAAGAAGATATGTTTGTATGCTGGAGAATTAGGTATAAGCAGCAGCCCAGTGTTCTGAGAATCAGTTTTTCAAAGGTGAGCAGTTTATTCTCCCTTTATATCATGAATTCAATCTATTATTTGTTGCCCATTGTACTTACTGGAAGTTAAATATTAAATCAAAGCATTATTTCCTACACTCAAGGGAACTTGGAGATGTAGCTCATAGAATCAGAATATTAAAGAGTTGGAAGAGAGGCCCTTAGAAATCATTTATGCCAATCTCTTAATTTTTAAAACTAGAGAAACTGAAGCCTAGACATGTTAAGTGACTCACTTAATTTACAAAGTAGTAACAAAATCAAGATTCAATTCCAGGAGTTTTGAGTCTGAGTATTTTATGTTTACCACTCTACCACTATGCCTCTCCAGTCAATTATTTACACTCATGCCAAATAAATTTTTTGTTAGACTTTTTGTCTGTTTTCCATAGTACCTAGTTTCCTGCACAACAAAGTACAAACTCCTTATCCTGGTAATCACAGCTCTTCTAGTCCAGACACTAAATGACCATTTCCAACCTAATCATGAAATTTCCTTCTTACCACCCTTGTTTTAGGCAAACTAGACTACATACCATCTCTTTTCTCTGTGTCCTTTACTGTTCTTTTTGCCTTTGCTCAAGATATCCCATATGTTTACAAAGGATTTACCCTCAATAAATCTTCAATTTTTAAAATGTGCCTTTCATTCATACATTAACTGAAGTTCTAGCTCTCTCTTCTCTGTGCTCTCAGTAGCAGTAACTTTCAGATGTGGAATTATGTTTTGCATTTTCTATTCATTAATTTTGCTTTGCTTTATTTCTCTTAGTTTGCCATTTTGCATATTAAATTCATATTGTGTTCAATATATATCAAAGTGATGGAATATTCTTGATTAAAATTTAATAAAATTGTAAAAGAGGGAAGAACAGGACTTTTTAAAAATTAAAATAATCAGATTTTATTCTGTTTTAAAATCTATAAGCACTGAGTTTTTTCATCCCCAAGCATCTTTTAAAGTACATAAAGTACATATTTTCTAAAAGATATTAGATAGGCAGCACTTATGGAATTCAGACTTCCAGTTATTTCAGCATTAAACCACATTAGTTCATGTATTTTTACTCATTCTCAAACTCCAGTTTCATCTTGCTCCTGACTGCTGCTTCTGATATGGCTCCACAAACTCTGCCACTCGCTATCCCTGGGAGTTGACTCCAGTTTTAGATGACCCTCCCAGTATTTTTGGCTTCTCTCAGATCATAAGAAGGCTTTTGACCACAAACTTATCTCCATGCTGAGCCTTAAACAAATCGATTGGCCTATAGAAAATAAACTGATTTGCAAGTAGGACCTGAATGGAAAATGTAAGTTCTAACCCATTTAGTCCCAAGTCCTCATGGCAAGACTGAAAGGAAAAGTACCAATTTCTTGTAACTATAAAGAGCTTTATAATTGCAATCTGTTATCATTTGATGTCCTGAGGTAGTTTGGTTTCAACAGGTAGGCAGAAGCAGCTTTCTATGTATTTTTCTTTTCCACTACTGATATTTGCCCACTTTCTCAAATGATAAATTGTGATCCTGGAACAATTTGAGTTCAGAGAGTTGATAAAATATTTTCTAAAGATATTATGAATGAAACATGGAAAACAGTTACAACCTCTACCTATAAAGACACTCCAACTGTTTTGAGCTGAGGCCAAAAAAAAAAAAAAAGGACAAAATTATTAAATGCCATTCTGCTCTTTTGAAATGTCAATTTCTCATTAAGTTCTATTTGCGAGTGATAGGAATCATCTAAGCCAGTGGTGTCAAACTCAAATAGAACACTGAAAGGTGACTATTGACTTAGAAAACCACAATTTACCATTACCTGTGTATGTTGTATTTTTGTTTGATTTGTTAAACCTTTCCCAATTACATTTTAATTTGATTCAGGCATCATTTGGTAGTTTTGCAGATCCCCACTCTGACACTTTGATACACAAACACCACTGCTGGGAACTCATTTGTTTATATATAATTTGCAAAATGCACATTGATATTTTAAAAAATACATTTTGTCATTGATGATAACCAATCACAATCACCAGCTGTGTGCTTGAGACTGACTTTTAAAAAAAGCTTTCATTGAATAGTCAACAATAATTTTTAAACCACGTGAAGTCCTTGATATATATCAATGGATAATATTGGCAACGACTCTTTGCAATCTGTTATTTAGGCTCATGATCTGCTCAAAGTCTGCTCAAAAATCTCATTCTCGATTGCTGCATACAAAGGTGTAGGATCTAGTGCTGTGTTTTCTCTTTTCCTTCTCCTCTTCCTATCTCTCCACAATGTCCCAGAAAAAAAAAAAATTCATAGAATCCTATAATGTTAGTGCTAGAAGAAACCTTGATTATTTTGTTCAAATGCCTCCTTTTACAGATAAGTAAATTGAGGCCTTGAGAAGAGAAGTGACTTTATACCTGTAAATATTGAGTAATATTTAATATTTAATAATACTGAGTAATACTACACCTTGAATAAGTGGCAGGGCCAACATTCAAAAATCTGTCTTTCTATACCGCCCCTTTGTCTTCTTGTTTATGTTTTTTTTCCCCCAAATATTTTAAAGCCAGTTTGTCCAGATTGGGAGAGAGCTGAATTCACTGTCTCCATGTGAAACTTTCTGAAAAGGCACCTTTAGCTTTAAAAAAAATTGTCCATAAATAGAACTTGATGGGAAACCCATTCTCATGTCTTTTTTTAAAAAGTCCCTAATCTACAAGGGTAACTCAGGTAATATATGCACTGAGGAGACTCCCATTAAGACACAGCAGGGGTCTTTATTCCTGGATTGAAGCCAGTGGTTTTTGAGCTTCACTCTCCCATTCTTAATTGGGAATGAACTGCTGTAAAAATGCCCAGACACCTCAAGTGTTAATTGTCCAGATGATGTGAGGAGCTAATCACTCCTTATCCTCTCCTACCCTTGGAGTGCAATGTCACACCTCTTCCTCTGTGTCATGGCCTTGTTGCCAAGAAATAATGCAAACAGAGCCACTTTCCCTGTTCTTACTTCAGCCTTAGGGTCTGAATGACTGATCAAGTTATACTTAGTGATTTTTCCCCCTCAATCTGTAAAAGGGGTTTGAATACGGTTTACAGGAAAAAAAAAAAAAGAGAGATCACTGAGAAAATATTTTTTAAAAAGTGATGTTTATATAGTTGAAGAAGTATCCAAGATGGGAGAGTCAAAATACTATTTTGCTATTTTTTAGTAGGGCGACTTCAGACAGGTGACTTATCCATTTTAATCTGTAAAATTAGGATAATGATGCTTCTTAGAAGGTTATGATAAGAATTAAATAAAACATTTAATGTGTTTTAAAATTTTTGGTGTTAATTAAATATCAGCTATGCTATCCTGTTCTGTTTGAAGATTAGCTATATAGTTGTGTGGCATTCGATTCTTCACTTCTCCCCAGAAGTAGTACCGTTAGGCACTTTGTGACACAGTATGAAGTCTTTCACACCACTAGGTTGCCCTTTGGTATATTATTATACCAGGACATGAAACAGGACTCTTGCATTATGAAGAAGGAGATGAAATTGCTCCAAGTCCTCACCTCATAGGCAGTAACTTCTGAGGGGCTTACTCAATCTTTTATAATAGAAATAATAGATTATGGCTCCTCTTATAGCCTTTCTGGGCTACAGCTTTTGAAAATAGACAGCCCCTTATTTCCTTGTTCCTATGATGGATTGAAAACATTAGTGCTTATGAGAGGTAGTGAAGTGTAGGCAGGCAGGGGAACAAGGACTGAAATGCCAAAGGTAGTGCCTTCCAGGGGCAAAGGATCCACCGTAGGCAGCAGTACCCTCTGCATTTTTACTCCCTTGGCAAACTTCAGGTGTGTTGCTTGTCGTTTTTATGATCATGTCCTATGCTTAGTTATTTTCTACAGGGAAATTGAGTTGTTGGGGGTTTTAGGAAATTAAAAGGAATTTCAAAAACCATTTCCACATGTCAATTAACATTTTTAATCGATTAGTCTTTAGGGAAAGGTAGGGATTATGTTTTCCTATACTGGGAACATGTGTCTATATATAGCTAAATGTGTATTTATATACACAAATATATATGTATTTGAAAATACGTGTGTGTGTATGTGTACAAAGAATTCTCAATATTCAAAAACTCCAAAGGATTTGTGCTTTCATTGATGTGAACATTTCTTCTAGTGAAAGATTCACATCTATAAATCATGTATAGTTCATATCCAGTTCATCCCATAAGTTTTCCACAAGAATTTTTCTAATGTGCTAGGACCCTTTCTCTAGTTCTCTTGACCTTTTGAGAATACCAGTGACATATGTAAGCTATCCATTGTTTATTCCTTGAACTTATTCTATGACTGGCCCCTCATACATTTCTTAGATAACATAAATATTGTGAGTATATTTATAAATTAATTTTATAAACAGGACCCTTTAAGATTGTATTAAATCCCTACAAAATTGTATTTGGGACACTTTAAGGCAGATATGCTATGGGCAGAACTGTTTCCAGGTTATGGTAAATTTGAAGAATTGCATATACATCAATTTCTTCCCTTCTATCCTCTTTCTCACCCACAATGTTGTAGGAACCAAGTATCTGTAAGCTTGAGAATTATTCAGTTTAGCAAAATGAAAGAGCAAGAAGTTAGTTGAGACTGGAGGTGTATGGCCATATTTGTGGTATAGCTATAACCTGGCAAGACTGACATTGTTATGTGAACTGTGTTCTTATGGAAACCTATCTCACTACTTCCTAATCAAAATGCCTATGGTAAGTCTATACTACTCTTCACTGTCACTAAAGAAATATCATGGGGTTAAGTCACTCTCCCTATTTCACTTACTTTTCCAACTAACCTTGATATCTATTTTAAAATCTTTTGTGACATCACTTACTCTTCCTTTCCCATTTGAAGTTACTCATAGTATCATTTTAATAGTTACAACTTAGTGTAGTAGAAAGAGTATCTGTGTTGGAGTCTGTATTCAAGTCCTGATTTTGCTACTTACTAGCTGTATTACCTTGTACAAGTCACTCAGACTTTAATTTCTTTATCTAAAAATGATTCTGATACTTACACTTCCTATATAAGAAAACACTCTCTACATTGTAAAGTACTACATAAATGTGAGTTACTATTAGTTGACTTGATTTCACTTAACATAAAAATTTTCTTTTTAGGAAATTCACTATCTGTTACTGAAAGAACAATGCTTACTATGTTATAATACAAGTAAGAATCACCAGTAGGTGTGCTAAAAGAATTTTTTAAGAGGACACTAAAAGTTTGATCACTTGAGCCTAGCTTTTCATATTAGCAGAAATGGCTTAAAGGTGATTGAGTGGAAAAATGGAGGGACATCTGTTTAATATACCATTCTAATTATTGATTGTCTCTCAGCAAAGCACTTTTATCTTCAAGTTGGCCACATTAGGGGAAGATGTGAGAACTGGACAGTAATAATAGCAATAGATATTAATGAGTTTCAGTAGGACACAACCTTTTGAAAAATGCAGTATTTTTGATGGAACAATTCTGGGATAAGCAGTCAGTAATTAAGTCTGGTAGTCCTTTCTGATTCTTCCTCACATAAGCCTAGTATCTCTATTAACATCCAAGCTTCCTTTTGTTGGTCTTTGACACCTGAAAAAAATACCCAGTGTTATAAAGGAATCTGTTTCCCAACTTTACAGCTCCTTGGTAATTGTGAATTAGATTAGACAAGGAAGAGTGTGTTAAAGATTGTCATTCAAATGTTATCTGAGGATCCTCGTCCTTGTACTCCCTTGAATATCAGAACTAGAAGTATCAGAATTCTGATATCAGCAAATAATTTTTAGATTTTTTTAAAATAGATGGTTTTTTGTTTTTATGTCACCTTTATTTTCAAACACATCCCCTCTCCCCCAGTCATTCTTTGTAAAAAGAGAATGGGTGAGAGCAATTCACCAGAACTAACCAAAATATCAACAAAGTTTAACAATGAAGGGAGGTGAATTTTCTTATCTTTACTTTGACAGCCAACTTTGATCTTTGTAATTACACAACTTTCAGTTTTGTTTTATTTTGTGGTTTATTCCATCAACATTTTTGTACTCATTGTGTATATTATTTTCCTGGTTCTGCGTAGGTCAGTTTTCATCATTCTATATAAATCTTTCAAAGCTTCTGGGAGTCTAGTAAAGCCTATGGACCCCTTCTCAGAATAATATTTTTAAATGCATAAACCAAATTCAAAGCACAGGATCATACAGTTACAATGCATGCAATATCACTATGTTTGTATTTGTATATATATGTATGTATACATTTATATGAATGTGCATATGTACATATATTTGTGTACATATATGTGTATATATGTATATATACACAAACACACACATAATGTGTATATATATTTATATATATATACACATTATGTGTGTGTGTACATACACACACAGATGCACACATGTTCATAGGTCCCAGATTAAGGACATTCTTTTTCAGTAGGGGTTCTTTCTATATGGGGGCACAATGTTAATAAGAAACTGAGTTGACATAGGTTTGGTGTGATATGGCTCTCAACATCAATTTCATGAAAATATTCAACCTAAATCACTTTCAGTTAGGTCCAGTTTATTTAAAAAAACTGAAAAAGGACCCCCGCCACTACCATACAGAAATGATCTTTCATGAATTGTCTTCTACTATGGAAAGGTCTTGAATACACTATAGATTTTAAGTAGGGATAGTCTTTTTTGAATATCCATTTAAGAGGGAATAAGATGAAACACACTGGACCTGAATTTGAGTACCAATATTTCTATATAATAGATATGTAACCTTGGATAAGGCATTTATCATTTTTGAACCTCACTCACCTATGTGATGCTGTGTGATGGAGGGGAGCACAGATTGGGGAGGGAGGGTAGTTAGAAGCACACATTTTTGTAAAGGGACAGGGTTAAAGTAGAACTAGTGGGGGGTGGGATAGGATGGAGGGAAATATAGTCAGTCTTTCACAATATATCCACTATGAAAATGTTTTGTGTAACTACACATGTACAACCTATATTGAATTGGTTATCTTCCCAGTAATAGTGATGAGGGAGGAAGGGAAACAATCCGGAACTCAAAATTTTAAATTCAAATGCTTTATATATACATATACATATATATATATATATATATATATACATACATATACACATATATATATATATATATATATACATACATATACACACATATATAATTATTGTTTATTTTTATTTTTTACATGCAACTTGGAAATAAGATATACAGGCACTGGGGTGTGGAGATCCATCTTGCCCTCCTGAAAATTCAGAGGCGGGGTGGAGGAGGATATAGGATAGAGCAGATTGGGGGAGGGGATATACAGTGGGATCACTGTTTTGGGTTGGTGGGTAGGGGAAAGACGGGAAGAAAATTTGTAACTCAAAATTTTGTGGAAATGAATGATGTAAACTAAAAATAAACATTAAATTTAATTTTTTTAAAAAAATTTTCATGGGGAAATAACAATTAAAGATCTGTTTCCATAAAAAAAAAAAAGAATGCGATCCTATGAAATTATGCTTTTATGCTTCCACAGATTTCTGACTTTCTCTTTCCAGTAGTGAGTATTCCCACCAATGGTGAAGATTGTTGTCAATCCCTTCCCATTCTGTGCCACTATCACTCCTATCATTCCATGAACCCTCCAGAATAGGGGAGGAAGAAAAATCTACTCATCCCTTGGGTGGTACTCATCCTGGGGACCTTTTGTAGATAGAGATGGACCCCTGAGAAATTACTGCATATCTGATGCTGCATTTCTTTGATATAATCCTTTACAGAGATTTTGTGACCAACAATAACAATCCTTCAGTTTAATTCAATTCAGTTAAATGCAAGATGATTTATAAAATCCTACCATGTAGCAGGTAGCATCCTAAGTTTTGGGGATGCGAAAACAAAAATCAAAACAGCCCCTGATCTCATAAAGCCATGTAACAGTAGATAGATAATTGACTTGAGAATTGGAAAGAATTATGTTCAAGTCATGTCCTTCATAAAACATGTATGATCAGATACCAGTTCTATATTCTCAAAGTGCTCCCAGGAAATTATCTAAGTTGTAGAAAGGTTGCTGAACTGTGTTGGTGGAGGTTGTTCCTCAAACTAATAGAATTATCAGTTGGGCCTCAATTAGTCTCTGTATGGGGCTACCTATAACTTGATTACTCGCTAGCATGAGCTAAAACTCCAGGGTCATTCAGGACTATAAGATTCAGAATCAGATCTAGGTTTGTTACTACCCCATATAAACTGGACTAATTGGAACTGTTTGGTCCAGCTTCCTTCCTGTACTGTTGCTATGGCCAGATGGAATCATCATTTGAGAAAACTATAATTTTTGCTACTTCCTAAAACTGTTGGCTAGTACACACAATGTTTTGTCTTCCCACATAATACCTCTTCTTCCACTGTCCCCAGATTAATATAAATTGGTCAGGGAATAAGGCTAAGGGTGTTACTTTCTCTTATTATCAAGCTCTCTATCCCAAACCCAGCCTTTGAGTTCTTAAACGTTAATAATGTCATAGAAATAAAATCCTCCAGACAGACTAATTAGAGTCCCTTGTGTCAGAAAGTTTGTAAATAAAAGTCAAATAATTACCTGTTTTATTATCTTTTTGTCCTATTTCTCAACAAGCTCTCTAAGCAAACTGAGGCAATCTGAAAAGGAGTGTAACCAGAGTTTGCTTCTTTCAATTGGTAACAATTTATGAAACAATTTGACAGAAAAATTTAATGATGGAAATAAACCTTGAAGTTATTGTACCAGGGAAGGTGCTCAGGAGAATGCTGTGTGGCAATTTGGCTTTTAAGTATCGATGGCACTTTTTATTACATTAAAAAGGTTGCTCCTATTGCTTAATATGAATTAAACTCCCAAATGTAATGCACAGCTTGTTTTATTGGAAATAATTCACATACCAAAACAGTAACATTTTGTTTATTCTAGAAAGCCAAGCCAAATGTGAGCCTTGCATAGGGAAGAGAAATCCCACTTCAGAGAATTTAGAAGAATGCTTCTCATAATCTGAGCATCTTTTTCATTCCAAATTAATAAAACAATATTTCTCTTGCTTTTTCTGAAGGGGGAGAAAAATCTAAAAAGTTATTAGATAAAATGCAAGTTGCCCTCAGCCTTGCATTCTTTACCTGAAGTTAGGATTTGTGTTGTTCTCATCTCATCACCTGAAAGACAATCCTGTTTTTCTCCCCAGTCTTTCACAAATTCCCAGAGTAAGTTCAAATATTACATGAATAATTCATCCTACTCACTACACATTACAGCACTTAACCAAAGCAACTATCAGAGCTCTCCTCCTCAGGGAAGCTAATTTGTGGCATTATTACTGTTCTGATTTTGGTATGTTTAGGGGGTTGGTGACCTAGCTGAAGAAGTCCTCCTTTCTCTTTTTATGGTGCTTTTAGAGAAACCCTTCTAGCTTAAAATTGTATCACATGCTCTTAGAGGGGAATATTCCTGCATTTTCATATTTCCTTTTTCCATTGAGATTCATATTTTTTAAAATGATACTCTTGAATATTAACTCAGCTTTTGCTTGCCAGGGGAAGGCTTTTGAGTGTCCACCTTCCTGCTAGAAATCAAAGCAAA
>CM053586.1:116971719-117001980 GCA_028646515.1 Pseudochirops corinnae | reverse complement strand
CCAAGATATTTATCCTAACTCAGCATCATCACTGGCTCTCCCTCAGCCTATAATTCTCTTTCTTCTCATCCCTCTCTCATGAACTCTTTGACTTTTTCCAATTCGTAGCTAAAATCTCACCTTCACAAGAAGCCTTTCCTGACTCCACCCTGCCACCCCCATAATGCAAGTGCCTTGCTGTGTTGATTATTTCCAATTTATCTTGTAAATATCTTGTTGTTCACATTTATCTTCCTCATTAGACTATAAGCTCATTGAGTGCAGGTACTGGACTGATTTTTTTATTTCACTCTCTGTCCCTAGCACTTAGCATGGTGCCTGGAACATGGCAGGGACTTAATAAATCCTTGTTGAATATTTAACTTATTCTCTCTCTGATTAAGATGCATGTCCCAACCTTCCTTCCAAGATACCATTCACAAATATCAGATCTGGTTATTGAAGCGATCACCTGATATAAGCCCCTTTTTTGGTTATTTATTGTGCTCAAAACCTTAGCACTTTTAGTTTCATAAAATATCAATAATGCATTGAAACAATATTCTGAAATCCTTAGTTCAGAATATCTTTAGACATAATTCATGCTTTGAGTCAGTGGTTCTTTACAATTTATCTCTCCAGACTTTGGGTACGTTATTTAGTTTCATGGTGGATTGAGCACTGAATTTAGAGTCAGAAAGACTTAAATTTGAATCTTGTCTAAATGTGTGATCCTAAGTAAGTCACCTAACCTCTCTGGGCTTCAGTTTCTGCTTATGAAGGGTTTGGATTGGATAGCCTCTAAGGTCCCTTTTACTAACAAATATTTTTGTCCATTTTTTTCACATTTTGAGAAGAGGCAGTTGAAGCAATAAAATAACTAAGCATTACTTATGGACCTACTATACGTGCTGGGCACTGTCCTAAGCACTGAGAATACCAAGACAAAAATGAAATAACGCAAAAGTCATAATCTGGCATAATACTACACAAAGTACGTGACTAAAAATAGTGACAGATTTTAGTTTTTTTTCTTTTTTTTATTCTAATTTGAAAATAGCTATTCCAGTACTTATAGAACCACATGATTATTATTCTTTGAAATCATCACCTTGAAAGGCTAAATACTTTTTCTAATGATATTACCATCATTCAAAACATTTAAGTAGTTCTTTTTTCAGAACTTTAGAAGCAGCTAGGTGGCACATTGAGTAGAGCACTTGCCCTGGAGTCAGGAGGACCTGAGTTCAACTTTGGCCTTAAGACTTAACACTTAAGACTTACTAGCTGTGTGACCTTGGACAAGTCAACTACTCAACCCCAATTGCCGTGCCTTCCCCACTCCAAAAAAAATTTTTTAACTGTCTTTAGAAGACACTAGTAAAAAAAACTATTATCAAAAAATGGACAGAGGAATTTATAAGTTTTACCCACCACTATTCTCTCTCTCTCTCTTTTTTTTTTTTTGGAGGGGGTAGGGCAGGATAATTGGGGTTAATTGTCCAAGGTCGCATGGCTAGTAAGTGTTCAGTGTCTGAGGTCAGATTTGAATTCAGTTCCTCCTGACTTCTGAGCTGGTGCTCTATTCACTGCACCACCTAGCCATCCCTACCCGCCACTAATCTTAACATTATTCATCTTCAGCTGTAAGATCAGAGGCCTGAGTGGGATGAGGATAAGGATCATTACAACTGGGAAGACTCTCTGGAGAAGATGGCATTTAAGTTGGGCTTTATAGGATAGGTAGAAAATTCACAAAGAAAGAAACAAAAAATATTCCTGGTATAGGAAACAGCCTGACCTACAAAGTCACTGAGTTAGGAAGGTTCAGTGTGACTAAAAGGAAAAAGAATGATCTAGTTTGGCTGACCCTTAAATTGCTTAGAGAGTATCAATATGAAAAAAAGGGATAGAGGATGATGCCTAGTTGAAATGGGCCTTAAATGACAAGCAGAGAAGTTTCTATTTTACTCATAGGTGACAAGGAGTCATCGAATGTTTTGGGTTTTATTTATTTATTTACTTTTAGCACAGGTGTGACACAAACAGATCTATGAATAAGTAAGATTATTCTGGGAAAAGTGTGAAGGATGGATTGGAATGGTCAAATTGGGGAATGAAGCAGTAAAAGGATAGTTGATAAGCAAGAATCCAGGTGAGGTTAGAAACATGGATTTATTGTATTAGGTAAATACCATGGCTTTCCATAATGATGCTCTGTAATGCAGGAACAGAAGCAGAGATGTGGAAGGTTGTCTTCACAGGTCAGGAAGAGCAGAAGGTGAGGGAAGCAAGAAAATCTGGAGAGATTTTCTTTTGGAGAGGTAAAAAATTGTAGTGGCCTTACTGAAGTATCCTCCTTAGCTGTGTTTTGATCGATGTTTGGAATTTCAGACTTCAGACTTGATAACTGAGGAGAACTTTATCTAACCTAAATGTCCTTGGGTCCTTCATAGACTTTGGTGATAAGGAAGAGAAATTAAATTATCTTTTTGCATTTTAATACCCATGTCTTAAAATTCTTCTATGGAAATATGTGATCTACCTTTTTGGGTTTGTACTAATATGTCTAGATGCAATGATGAAATATTTCTATAGACTCATAGATATAGAGTTAGAAGGGACCATAGACAGTATATCTTCCAACCTTATTGCATTGATGAGGAAACTGAGGCACAGAGAGGTTAAGTATTGCACAGTTATTAAATGGCAGTCAGGCTTTGAACCCAAGTCACCTACTTTGAAACTAGAATGTTTTCTACTGCATCATGATGCTTGTCATTTGCTGTATAGAAATATGTTTTGATGTAGTCTATAAGTATAAAATTAAAAGCCTCTGAAGAGGCACAACAGTTAAAAGATAACAAGAACAAGCTAAACTTCAAGACAGAATGAAGCTACTTTCATGAATTAGTAGTACTAATCTCTCTTGAGATGTTTAAGAGTTGTTTAGTCCGGAAGTTGGGATCTTGTAGATTATACACAAACATCTTCAACTACTAATAAAATTTTTGAAGAAAAGGAATTTTCTACCTGAGGCAAACTGAGTTGTTGCGGATGGTACATCTGTTTGATGATGAGTGTTGTGTCTGATATTCAAAAAGTGTGAATATGGAAGAAATGTTTCTGTTACCAGCTGGTGGCTAACACAAAAGTTCAAAAATTAACTGAATAAATACTGTAGTATATGGAAGTCACTGAATGAAGAGGCTTGTCACTAAGGAAACATGAAAAATTACTTGCAAATTATCAAAGTGGGAATGAGGAAGGTTAAAAAAATCTTAACAAAATAGCAGCCTTGTTATTCTAAACTAACTAAAAAAAGAGTATATGGAAAACACTAGGAAAACAGTCAAGGTGAGATTGGCTGGATATAAATTCAACTGGATTATGTAAGAGACACAGCATGAACTCTCATGTGATAAGAGTTGATATGTGTCAACAAAGACTGGAGGAAAGTGCGGGGTGTGATGAAATGATGAAAGTTGTAGTTCAGTCTCTTTACATCACTGATAATTAAGATAAATCCTGACAGAACATTAAGTCTTTATTTCTTTACCCAGAGGTTTGTAGCCATAAGAATCCTGGGACAAATGCTTGCCCCAGTCAATCTGGTTAATCAACCAATTCAAAGATCAGTCAACTTCGAAGGAAAATCATTTGAGAAAGATTATTATGCCCAGTTGGAACTAATTAGATAGATAACCTGAAAGCTGGTTGTATTTATTTCTGAGAGCATGGAAGTTCTCAACCTTTTGTGTGTGTGTGTGTGTGTTCTGGATCACTTCTCAGAATAAAGTTTGTTGCCTTCATTTATAATAGAAGGAAATGTTAAATTTAAGTTAGAGCAATGAAAACTAAGATTTTTTTTTTCCTTCAGGTTCACAGATCCCCTGAAATATATTTATAGATCCTTTGACCCATTTCTGGTCCAAATAATTCATTGTAAAACAGAATTCATGTTAGTCCTTAAAGGTTGAAGATCAGATATCAATTTAAAGACTAGAAAAAATAGTCATTGGAACTAATATATCTCCTTTGGTCAATGTTTAAGGGGGATGGGTTTTGTAGGAGATCTGGGACTGAGTTATTATAAGGTTACTTGTTCAGGATACTTTGGGGACATAAGTATCATGAACTGGAAGGATATTATCTGTATTGAGCTATTTTAAGAATATTTTATTATGAACTTAGGAAATATTAATATTTAATACATAAAGAACAGAAAAATAATTTTGTAATCAAACTATCAACTTTAATTATATAATTTTTTAAATGCATATCAAATTTAACATAATAGCAACAAAATTGTCCTGCTTGTTTGTGTCCCCTTCTCTATTTCTTTCTTATTTTTTCTGTTTTTTTTATTTCATTGATGTTCTTTTCTTCCCTTTTTGGCATCATTATCACTACTTAGCCATCACTCCTCCCCCAAATAGAAGCCCTCCCTTATAATGAGTAAGTATAGTCAAGCATAAGAAATTTCCCCCAATAACCTTGTCTCATTCTGCATCTCTAGTGCACTACCTCCCTGTTATGTGGGAAGTATGCTTCTTTCTCTTCAGTCTTCTAAAGTCATGATTGATTATTATATTGATTAGAGTTCTGAAGTCTCATTTTCCTTTACATTATTGTAGTTATTCTTAAAAATTGTTCTAGTTTTTCTCACTTTACTCTTTATCCATTCCTATAGTTTTTCCCACATTTCCTTAATATCTCCCTTCTGTAATTTTTTATTGTATAATCTCATTCTTATATCATAATTTGTTCAGCCATTCCCCAGTAAATGGATACCTATATTGTTTCTGAGTTTTTTGAAAATCAGAATCAAAAATGATAAACAAATGAAAAGTGATATTATGAATATTTTTTTACTAATAAGCCTTTTCCCTCTCGTTTTGACCTCATTGGAGGTATATGCCTAATAGTAGCTATATTGCTGAATTAAAAGATACGCACAGTTTATTGAGTTTTAAAGACAGTATCTTGTATATTTCCTAATTTTTCTTATATAATGAGTGTAAAAGTAGATTCTAAAATCATATATTAGCAAACCTATCTTAACTTATTTTCTTCTGTATTGAAGAGCATCTGAGAGAGAGGACAGAGCTATAATTAATGCCTAGGGTTGTTCAGTGAATTGAACCTTTCCCCAGGGCACCGACATGAGGTGGAATGTCCCTTCTCTTTGGAAGGCTGTGTCTCACCTTCATGAGAAAACAATATCTTCATTCCACCTCCTGGACTTCTAAGAATACAAAATGCTCCCACCTCCTATTTTGACTGCAGGGTTCTGTCTGCCATAGGAGCCTTACTACCAACCACCTCTACCCCACCCCTACCAATACCATTGTGGACAAGGATTAAACCCTCTAAACTAAACAGGCTGTGCTTTATTCTGTTGTACTGCAACCAAATTGGGCTGAGCTCTATGCCAAGTCTCCTCTAACCTTTGATTTCCAGTGACCAGACAAACGCACATCAACAACTCAGAATCTAAATTTGAGCAGGTGCAGTTAGAGCTAGTTGCAGAAATCACAGCCTTGAAATCATCCTAAATTCTTCGCCCTACCTCACCTCTTCCCCCCATATCCAATAAGTTAGTAAGTCACCAAGACTAATAGATTGTGCCTCTACATCTCTCATATCTGTCCCCTTTTCTCCACTAACACAGCCACCACTCTAATCTGGGCCCATATCACCTCTTACCTGGACTATTGCAATCTCTTAATTGGTCTCCCTGTATTTAGTTTCTCTCCTTTCTAATCCATACCCCATAGAGTTGCCAAAGGGATATCCCTAAAGCACAGGTGACTGTCACTACTTTCCTCAACAAATAAAACAAAACAAAACACTCTAGAGCTTCCTTCTTGTCTGTAGGATAAAATTCAAGCCAATCTGTTTAGATTTTATAATTTTTTACAATCTACCTTCCTGGCTTATTGTACATTAATCCCTTGCAAATACTCTACATTCTGGTCAAATGCTATTTTTAATGCAAGATGTTCCATCTCCTCCTTATGTGCCTTTGCACAGTACGTGCTTATGCCTCGGATGTATACCCACCTCATTTTTGCCGGTTTGTATTCCCAGCATCCTTGAAGACTCATTATGTTGCTTATCTCATGGGGTTCTTGTGAGAAATATATGGTATATTGCATGGAAAGTACTATGTAAATATGATCAAAATGTAATTGTGTTCTGCATATTTTAACACTTAGTTTTGACAACTTAATATTCTGTTTACTTAAATATAATTTGAAGAATATTTTATGGTATATTCAAAGCAGGAGAGACAATAGTAAAATACTATTAGTTTTGGAAAATCTTTTGGACATCACTGTATTTTGATTTCATTTGGAATATGTGTGTGATTCAGTTTCCACAAACTTTACAACAATGGAGTGAATTGTTACCTTGATGGCAATTGGGTATGTGCCATTGTCCTTTTTTTTTCTCAAGAAGGAATTCATTCTCTTGCAGGAGACACGTGAAAAAGGTTGTCTTTCACAGAAAATCTCTATGTCTTCAGATTAAAAGTTATCTCTTTAACCTACATGGTTGATGATGACACAACAAAAATAAATGTTACTGAATTGCAAAATGTGGAAGTGATACTTCAGGAGTCAAGTATCTGGATAAATTTATTAATTCTTTATAGAATTTTCATGATTTTAAAAATCCTTCCTATCTGTGGACTCCAAGACATTTTTCTTCCTAACATTAAAAAAATGAAATATCTGCTTATTACATAGAACAGACTCATAGAACGCCCTGTTGCAGTAAACAAGTTCTTTCCAACGTGGTATTGAAATCTCTCTTAAGTAGCATAATATCTTTCCTGCTGGCTGCTGATTCTACTAGCATAAAGGGATAGAAAATATTATTGTTTCAGGAACAAAGAGTAGGAGAGAAAGAGAGTTTGATAACGTCACATAATCAAGCTCTTGGTAGTTAAGAAATATTTCTGTGTATGCCACTGCGAAAGAACCATCCAACAATGCGGATGAATTCAGCACCCTCATCATTGTCCTATTGAGAGAATACCTTTATTTGAACTGTGTGTCTCCATAATGACACAGTTATACTAATTCATGTAGGACAATTGGGTTAAATCACAAAAGAAAAACAAAATCCTACACAATATGCTTTTATCAATAATATTCTGATGACTTGACCACATTTAAAGAGTTGAAAAGTCATTAATCCTTTAACATGGTACATTTTACATTTCCCATAAAACATTGCTGCCGTACTTCCCCCTAGATCCCACCAGACATACAAATTAAAGTGCAGAGGTTATCTTGGCAGTGCTATTTTTACAGACTTCTTCCAAAGGAAATGGGATGTTTCTAGAAATCTAATTCATTAAAAAATAATTTAAAAAACTTTTTAAAAGTTTAATCTTTAAAATGAATTGTAAACTTTTTTTTTTTTTTTGGTATTGTAATCATTTTGGATGCCCTTAAAACCAGGAAGTCATGGGTTCAAATCCTGTTTCTGATATGTGCTGGCTATACAATCCTGGGCAAGTCATTTAACCTCTCAATGCCCTCAGAAGTACTCTCCAGCTACAAATTGCAGGAAAAGTGCTGGCCTACATTGATAGATTGAGTTTCTTCCCTGGGAATTTCCTTTGCCAATGACATCACCAAATTCAGTACCTATCTTTATGAGTTACCCAACAGGTATGATAAAGATCCCTATTCCAAAGAAGTCATAAATTAGATTTAAAAAACAAAAGCAAACATTGCATTAGCTTTCTTGGCAAGTGTGGCACTTTGTTGACTCATAATTGAGCATTTAGACATAAATAGATTAAATTCCTTGGTATTTTTCACCTGAATTGCTATTTCTTCTATTTTAATAGCTGTTTTGTTTGTATTTATGGATTTTACTAATGACAATTTAGAGACTTATCTTTCAAAAATCACCATTTTTAGATTAAGGCAGAACTCAACAAGTGTCTGATGCAGAGTGTCCAGAGCTCCTAGCAATTTCCTTACAATTCAAAGTATTTTCAGAGCAATCTAACCTGAAAGGATAGAAATTGATGCTATTATTCTTGTTTGTGCACTTTTGGACTTGATGATCATGATAATTTGAAAAGCCTTAGACACTAGATCGTACTAGACTTAAGAGTAAAAAATTTAGGATTTAAGTCTTAACTCTGCCTCTGTGTCTGTGGGCAAGTCCCTTAGCTTCTATAAGGCTGAGATTCACCATTTGCAAAATGTGTTTGATCATTGTTTCGAGCAAAGTGTAGAGAGCTATATAAATATAAATTATTATTGTTATTCATTTTGATCAAAAGCATTGGGGAGTTCCAGCTCAGTTAAATTCTTAATCTCTACCATAACTGTTCCAACTTCAGGCTTATGTTATACTTTCTCTATTCATGTAAAAGAAAGTGATGGGAAAAAGAAAAAAAACAAACAAACACTAGCCACCAAAGCCTTTGCCCATTCACATATATGATACAGGATATATCCTGTCTAGATGTGTTTTTCTGCCCCTTCTATCCTTTCTAGAACAACTTTATGACTTTTCCTTTGACCCTTGGGAACCATAATTTGGTTCTTGACTTGAGTTTGAGACCTAATTTACTATGACAACATGATTCTTTTTCTTATATCTTTTTCATGAAGACTGAAAAATTAGTCTGTCTCCAAAATTTTTGAGCTGGCTCTTAGATTAAAAGAAAAACCTCTTGAGTTAAGATATTTTAAAGTATATCATTTTGATTCTATGCATCAAAATTTTCAGTTTTGCAAGGATATATTTAATATTTTAAAGCATTTTAACTTGATAAAATCATGCATAATCAGAATAATCACTTTAGTAACTTCAAGAGAAATCACACTGTCATTTATTTCACAACAACTGAGAGATTCATTTGTTAACTTCTCCTGAACCCAGGATTTAGTATATAATTTAGTCATTGCTAGGTGATTTGTGTGCTCTTGGACGCAACATATGTGTTTTCATGCCAACAGTTTGTACTTTTTCAAAGTTAGGTAGTGTTGTGGTTTGTCTACCTCAGAACTCAGCTAGTGAAGGGTCATAGGCATTTGCCCTGCTTATATTAAGGGAATAGTACAACCCTGCTTACATGTCAGTACTTTTATGGATGTGAGATTTCACTGCTGTGGGTACTCCTTTCCGTGGTGTAGAATGTGACCCATTTATGCCTCCTCATTCAGTTTTCATTCTTGTTCATGATCTTCCATGGATTTCACCCTTGAGAGTCTACCAGACATGATAGAGATTTTCTTCTAAGTTTGTTTAAAAAATCAATATTCAAGTATCAGTGAAGCACATGAGTTGTCTATATCTCATTTTTGTTATGTGACCAACGTACTTTCTGTTCTGGTTATGATCTCTTTAATGATATGAGGAGGCAGTTTGGTATAGGGGAAAAAATCACAGGCTCTAGAATTAGAAAACCTAAATTCAAATCTTACCTCTAACAACCTACTACTCATGTGACCTTGTGCGTTTAGCTTCCCTGGGCCACACTTTCTTCGTTTATAAAATAAATGGATTGAACAAGATGACTTCTGCGTTTTCCCCCAGTTCTAGGTCTAGAATCCCATGGACTATACTGGATCTGAGATAATCTGCAAGAATGGAGACTTAATACACAGTAAAGTCACACAGTAAAGGATATTGTATGTAGACTTTCATGGCAGTACTATATATAGTGTATATATATATATATATATATATATATATATATATATATATACATATATATGCATATATACTATATATATACTATAAGACCATAGATCAGATTTTGTTTAAAATGTGCACATTTTAGTAGATCAGGGGTTTGTTCAGTGGGCATGGATTTTGAAGTATGAATGGTTAACAACCATTGTGTTAGAGCAAAATAGAAATTCCTTGAGATTTTTGACATATTTTGGATAATGCAGGCCCTCTAAATTCTTACATTAAAATTCTTACATTTCTTAAAAACTTGAGTCAAGAATAGGTTTCTTTTTTCAAGTCAAACACTTGATGGAATCCTTTAGTTCTAACAGACTTCTACAATATTCTGTTCTACAATATTTTGAATCACTTAAGCCTATGATAAGATACCCTGTCTAAGATTAAGGAGTATCTGAATATAAAGTCAATGAACATGCCAATGGATGATGCTTCAACTAAAAAAAAACTTATTTAAATATTGAGCATTGTGTTATCCATAGCTCACTAGTCCAATGACCAGAATCTCCAAGGAATTTATAATGAAGCCACTTTGTAGCTTATGCCATATTTTCTATTTTTGTTTTTAATATTGATAACTGTGCTTTAATATTTGAAAACATTGAAGGTTTGAAAAGCATTTTATATACATTTCATCTGAACTTTTAAACATCTGTGAAATCATGTATTATTATTCCCTTTTTACAGATCAGGAAGCTGAGGCTCAGAGAGATCGTAACATGCTTACAATTATACAGGTAGTAAGCGTCAAAGATAGGATTTGAACCTAACTCTTCTTGACTCGAATCCAATGGTACCATGATCATTTTCAAAAAACAAGAAAACAAAAAAACACACAGATATTTGTGTATCGGGGCAGATAGGTTTTAATATGTTGTCTGCTTTGTGTAATCATTCAAAAAATAAAAGAATTTAACATTTGGAAAAATGGAGATACTAACCTCAAGGGATTCAAAGTTTATTTATTTGATCTATTTGAAGAATAGTATGACAACTTAATCCCTTTTGCTATTATTATTTGTAAAACAATAAAAGACATTGGACAAGATGGAGCAATCCAATTTTTATATAAATGAGGTTAGGAAAACAAAGTGATTATAGAACGGAATCAGAATATAAATATTTTATCCCAATTAATTTTAATAGTATTGGGGATTCATTTGTGCAGACATTTAAAGGATATCTGTTTATTTTTTGTATATAAAATATTATTTGTATATGAAATACTTTATTCAAATCCTTATATGTGTGTTAGATATATAATGTGTTGTATATTATTCTATATAATAGTTATAATATATTATACATATTTATTTATAGTAGAAATCATTCTTTAAAGTTATATTTATTGATGGAATTGTTGTTCAGCTTTTTCAGTTGTGTCTGACTCTTCAGGACACTATTAAGTGTTTTCTTGGCAAAGATACTAGAATGATTTGCCATTTCCTTCTCTAGCTCATTTTACAGATGAGAAATTGAGGCAAAAAAATGTTAAGTGACTTGCCCAGGGCCACACTGCTAATAAATATTTGAGGCCAGATTTAAATTCAGGAAGATGAGTCTTCCTGACTTCAGGCCTGCTTGCTATCCACTGTGCCTTTTAACTGTTCAAAGAATTTATAAGCATATGCTAAATAATCATCCTTACTGCTTACAGTTGCTAATAGGAATCTCTGCAAAAAAGAAAATTACTTCACTTTGTAGTTTTTAATTTTCTTAGTAAGTAGGCAATATGTTTGTTTTTTTTTTTAAAGCTTCTAAAAGATAGCCAAGATGAAAATCTCCAAATTGAAAAAGTGGAAGGGGGGAGGGGACTAAGTGGTTAATAGCTTGGGAAAGGCAACTATTCAACATAATGATAAAATTAGCACATGAGCACTTTGTACTTACTAACTTATCAACATTTGGGAGGCTAGGCCCTGGGTTCTTGAATGTTATCTCACTGCAAGTGCCGACAAGTCTTTCCAAGAGGAACACGATGGTTCTGGCAAAATAGTATATGTCTGTCATTCAGAGAACCATCATAGGTAAGCTCAGAAATGCCCTTCACTGGAAGATTGGCCACTGAAAAATAATTATTTGGGATGCAGCAATTCACAAAGACCATCTACTAAGGCATAGAGGGATTTCGATCAGGTTGGATGGAAGGAATAACTACCCTGCTAAACTTACATAACTTTGAAGTATTGAAATAAGAGCCCCATCAATCTGTCAGAAAATATCACAACATAGACCATATCTTTGGGCACCATTGTAGGGCTAATCTGTTCATCTTGACCATTTTAGTGATGGATGCTTTACATTTCATGGTATAGTTGACATTGGCGATCAGTATAAATCTTGAAGACAGCTGAAAAGAATATATCAGCTGGGCCACAGTGTAGTTTACCAACAGCCTCCAGCCTAAAACTTATGTTACATTCTGTAAAACAGAGAGGAAAATAATATTGCTCTTGATATTCAAATACTCATAGATTTCTTAATGTAAAAAATAATGTTATTCATGCTAATAAATTTTAATCATAGTTGTATAATGCCTGTTTCTAAATAAAATTCCCTTTTAAAATACCTATAGGTAGTTATTCCAGTAGAAATTTGATATATGGATAATTTGTTTGTGGAGAAGCAGCATAATAGAGTCAAAAGGCCTGGGTTCAAACACTATCACTGTTACCTGTATGACTTTGATCAGGCCAGTTAACTTCTTTGGGCCTTGTTTTCCCTTCCAGTAAAATGATGGAGTTGAATTAGACAGTCTCTAAGGTCTCTCCCTACCAGTTCTATAGCTCCAATCCCATGAAATTCTGTGACGGATATTATCTTTTTTTTTTTTGAGAGCATTTCCAGATGGTATATAATCTAGATGACAAATGTGATAGTGTGTCCCAAACCTATTTTAGTTATCTTGCTAGTTGACCTGTATCTTATCAACGAACCTATAAATTGGATATACCAATTGTTACAATACTCTTAAAGGGGTAATTAGCAAGACAGTGTAAAATGCTTACTAAAAGGGAAATGCTCCACTCCCAACACATAACAATTGCAATAGTAATGACAATATATATGTTGAAAACCTTGCATCCTGGTTGAATTGTACTCTATAAAATGAATGTGCTTTTGTTGTAATTACCTGAAATAATCTCAAAGTAACAAAGGCAATTAGCAGTAAAGAATGATTGACTAGTAGGAGACTTTTGAATTGACCATGCAAGAAATATGATAAAGTAATTTATCTAATGTGATGGCAGAAATCATGTACACAAGTAAATTTGCTTACTGAGGCATTTTGATGACTCCTAATATTTAATTTTCAATTGTGGTTTGTGATAATAAACTACTTGTGTAATTGGCTTCAGATTTTGTCAATGTCTCATGTATTGGGAACCTTAGAGATGACTATAAACAAAAACTTTTAACACATGGGTTTTCTCAAAGGTCTTAGTGCAATTTTAAGTTGTTAAAACTAAAATTGTAATAAGACTTTGGGGAAAACCTGTACGTGAAAACATGCCTCACCTGTGTTGCTAAATAGATGAGGAGGGTTAAATAATTACCTAAACACACATACACACACACACACACATCAGTTCAATACTGCATAGACACTTACTTGGATTCAGAATAAATCTTCATAATTGTTTCAGTTAGTGTCCTATCTATTTAAAAATGTTTTTGAAGATATTTGTTTTTTAAAGGTTAAAGTGCTCAGTAAACAACAGCAGAGTGGGAATATGTATTAATATTTTATTTTAGTGGTACTGATACATTACAGAGGCTCACTAGGTGAAGATATGTTTTAAGTAAATAAAAATGGGGACTCTCTTATAATATCTATAGTAAAGTACTAGGGGTGCCATTATAATAACAATAATAAGCTTTTATATAGCATTTTAATGTGTGTAAAGAACTTTGCATATACTATCTCATTTTGAGCTACTTTAGATAACCATGTGGGGATAGGTACTTGAGGTATTTTCATTATCCCCCCTTTCCAGATGGAGAAACTGAAAGTCTGAGGGGTTAAATGATGTGCCTTTGATCACATAGTTAACCAGAGTCAGAGGCAGGACTGGTCCTGAACTCAGGGACTTCAATGCTGACACTAGATCCATCTCTGCTGCCTTCCACTTTTAAAAGATTCACTTTAATCAGAGCAACTAGAAATCAGTTTCATGGAAATACTACGATTATTATCAAAGTATAATTTTTTATTCTTTATTCTAATTCTAGTAGTATCATTTTGTATCATACCTGCCACTGAATCTCATCAAAATCCTCAGAAAATTGAGTTATTGATATCAAGTTTTCATGGAACATATTTAGTAAAAGTAGTCATTTAAAGTTTTTGCCTAGCAGTCCAAACACTTTTGGGGGCCATGTAATAGTTTTGCAAGTCTTAAATGGTTTCACATTTCTGCAAAGCATCATAAGAGCAAAACATGAATATTTTAAGCAGCTTAGCTTTGATTTTAATATATTTGCTCAGGCTAGGCTGGCAGCCACCCAAAATGTGGGTAATTCTAACCTCATTTAAGACAGTAGATAATATGGACTGATGGCCTTAAAGCAAATAAAGCCATTTATTTATTTCTTTTACAAATTATTTTCTCCAGATTAAAATTGCCAAGATTGGGTGAATTTAAAGATGAATGAAGAACAAAATTACTGAAAAGGGAACAAAAAACAAAGATGGAATAAAGAAGCTGCTCTTTCTTATGCTGAACTCAAGAATGGATAAAGGTTGAATAATACCACTAATCAATTTAGGGCCATTGAAATGTAGATGAGAAACAATCATTTTGAAAACTTTAATATGTTGGAAGTCAGTACCTCAGCAACATATAAAAGGAAAGTTTTTAAGTTACAGGACATAGATATTCCCTCTAAATGAAAGCGTTATGAGAATAAGTAACAAAAAAAATTAAGTTTTTGGTAGAAAATTCAATCATTCTAGGTTAAATCCTTTTTATGTCATTCATTCTACTGTCAGGTCAATTTTCCAAACTGCTATTAAATCACATGTTGAAATGATTGTCATTATTTATCATCTCCTACCTACAAGGTGTGGTTTCTTTGTGACTGTTAAAATGTTGATGTTTGGGTGTTCCAACACAGGCATAGTAGTGAAGCCACCATAACGGGTACAGATGTTGACACATTCCTCAGTTTAAAAAAATAAAGTTTCTTTTTTTTAAAATATTCAAGTACTGGACAAAGGAGCTTCCATTTCTGATTCTGGGAATTTACTAAGCTTATGAGTTAAGGTAACAGATTCCTTTTCTATTACTCTTACCACAGGTTTTTGTTGTTGTGATGGTGGTTGTTGTTGTTGGGCCAGGGGAGAATTCACATATTATAGTAAAAAATAGTTGTATAATAGCTTGAAAATTGCTTATGGTCTGATTTTAAGAAATTGGTAAGCTATAATTTATTAACAATATTATTGCCATTGCCATATGAAGGACACTAGTCTGTAATTAAACCAGAGCATCATACTATGCTGACTGTCAATCCCATAGCTTGGTTTCCTGCACAAAATGTTTAACATATGGAGATCCATATGTTTTATTTGTATATCCATATGCTCTGTTTCTTTATATGTACCTCAAAATAACCACTTCTGTGCCAGTTTTGTGGGAAACGTGCCACCTATGTGTCATTAATTGGTTAATAAAATCTTAAGCTGTTATTTAGAAACAGCATTGTTTCAAATCTCAAAGAGATAGAATTCAGGCTAAGTACCTTATACTTAGAACAATGATATGGGGACTTAATTTTATTTGATATATTTATATGTTTATTTTATTTTATTCCAATTAGGTACATCATAGATATGTTAATATAATATAACATTCTAATATAATATAGAATATATCTTGAATACAACTTTGTTCTTATTAGTTTAGTAAGGAAAGGCTTTCAGAGTCTTTATTAGCTGAGATCCATCTATTCTAAAACATCCAAATCATTTGAAATTTTCTGGTCATGAGGGCAATAGACATAATGTTCTTCTCAGACATCAACTGGAGAAGTGGGATGTTTGTGTTAAGAGATGGTTAACTTTCCATATCAATGTACATTCTCTTCTCTGCTTTCCACAGCATTCTCTTTAGTAGTCTGTGCTAAATTTTTTATTTTGTTAATATATTTTTGTTGTGCTATTTGTTAATATATATGCTATGTGTAATGTTTATTCTGTCTATCCTTGTCTTTTAAGTACTGGTGACAGTACTTAAATTTTTAATTTAAAGATAAGTATATCCTATATGGAACTTTTGTTCTTATTCTCATAAAGAACAGGAAGGAGGAAAAGAGGGAAAACAGAGGAAGAGGAAGTCATTCTACATATTTAACAGCTAGATGATACTGGGCAAATCTCTTAACTTCCCAGAGTATTCTTTTCCTCTTCTGTATAATAGCAATCAGAATATCTGAAATGAATACCCCACAGGGTCAGATAATGAAGTAATATCTATCTATAAATGATTTTTTTATCCTGATCATATGTACACACTCTTCCTGATCCATCATGCCAGGATAGAGAAGAAAAAACTCAAGGTGCTGTCAAGAAAATGATTATCCAGAAGTAACCATGGGTATTCTTCCATGCCTACTTTAAATAAATAATTATCCACTCGGAATCCTCTTTAAGACACTGCCCTAAGGAACATATGACTTCCTGGTAGATGAAACAATCTTCAAAGAAGTAATGAAATTCCTTGGATGGGGTAAAAGATAAACTCCCTTACCTTACATTGAATTCTACTATTTATTGAAAAAAGCTAGAATCAAGTTCCTAGAACATGTCTTTACTGGATTTGATCTGATTTTCCTTCTGAAAGTCATAAATCTTCTATCAGATGGACCCATAGATCTTGACAGTAGGAAAGCATTTTAGACATCATCTCTTCTAACCTCCTTGTTTCACAGATGAGGAAACTGAGACCTAGAAAGTTTGTGGACTTATTCAAGTTGACACATTAAGTTAGTAAATTACTGGGATGAAAACTCAGCTTTCCTAACTCCTAATCTAATAAAGGAGCCTTTCCTCCATCCAAGTAAAAAATACACCATAGTGAAAAAAGGAAATTAAATCCATCGCTATTAATTTTGTAGGTTCTTAACTTTTTTTTCTCACATAATGCATAAATATTTCAAAGTTCTTGAGATACTAATAGTGGAAATGACTTAAAATTCAAAATTAATGACAACATAGGAAACTGAATCAAATGAATAATGCCCTGATCATCACAATAGGTTTCCATCATTTCAATGAACTATACCCATATTTTTTAAAGGCAATGTGTTGATCAGAGGCTCATTAAATCACATGTTAGTGTTATATAGGCAGGAGCTATATGCCATTAAAGAAAGGAGCTGGATATTGCTAAAACAATATTGAAAGAATTAATAAATCAAGGATTGGGAAAATTGCTACATGTTAGGAACCATAGAAAATGATCATTTCAGAGTAAGGTGAACAATTGATTTCGTAGGTACAATCCTAAGATTTACTGTCATATCTTACAAGTTCAAAAGCAGCTAGATCATTGATTCAGACAGTCATAAGTAATAATATTTGCTCTTAAAGCAAAAAACACACAAAAACATACCTAAGTTTGTGTCCTTAAACATAGCTGGGGGACTTAGTTTTTTACTAACAAGAAAGTTAGCCAGCCAGAGACAATTCATCTGGACTCAGCTGCCATACTTCCCTCTTTTACTTAATTATTCTTATTGTTTTTACACTGTTGAAAGATCATGTCAGTTGGCAGCAACTTGTAAATTTTTGCACCCTGGTGCAAAACACCAATGGTCCCACTTTCATCATGACTCTGGTCTCTTGACAACAAATGTGGGACAGAAAATTCTGTATGCTTCTACACAACAGTAAGGCAGCATCATACTGCCTTAAGGTTTGCATACTGTTTAAGGTTTGCAAAGTGCATCCTTCATTACAGCCCTGTGAGGCAGGTTATTACCAGTATTATCATCTCCATTTTATAGCTAATGACAGAGGTTCAGAACATGCATTATCATGTAGCTACTGAGTGGAAGAGTATCATTCAAATCCTGGTTTTCTAACTCCAAGTTCAGTCCTCTTTTCCTCACTATTTCTAAGGAATGCTGTGAACCTTAGTTTCATCATCTGAGGAAAATGAGAAATATGGGTCCAATCTTTAAGATGCTTTCTACTGCCAACATTTTCCAATCCTACGAAAAAGGAGGATGAGTAGCCCAAGAAGTATCAGCCACTCAGGAAATAGGTATACTGTATCTTGATTTGTGTGATATGTCTTCTAAGGCATAAAAAAAAGGGAATATTTTTTCACACTGGGATTGATTGTTGGCACATCATAAGTTGAGCCCCTCTTTTATCCTTATCCTTGTTCCTGCCTGCTGATCCGACTTTCCCTGCTGACTAACAGTTGGCAATGGTGTAGGAGTAGGGAACTTCAAGGCCACCTTGGCCTCTTTAGGTCCTTAGGTACAGCATTTTGACTTATTCCAAGTTTTATAGAACAAATCCTTTTATTAAGGGGATTTGTTTTTGAAGTTTGGATTCAGTCAAAGGGCCATATGTGGCCTTTTGGCCATAGGTTCCCCATCCCTGGTGTATGGACTGACCCCCTCTCGCATCCCAATTTAGAGTTTTCTTGGCAAAGATATTGGAGTGTTTTGCCATTTCTTTCTCAAGATTCTTCCTCTTCCATTCTTCCAGAGGAGGAAACTGAAGCAAAGAGGGTTAAATGACTTGCCCAGGCTCACACAGCTAGTAAATGTCTGAGGCCAGATTTGAATTCAGATAGATGAGTCTTCCTGGCTCCAGGCCCAGTCAATATCACTGCAACACCTAGGCAAAGACTACAGACAAAGATTCCAAGTGGCAGTACCTGTATGTTATTCCCACTGAGACATTCGGAGCTTCATTCTAACACATGCAAGTTGACATGTCAGAATGAATGCTGGTGTGCCATAAAAAGTAGAACCTTCTGACTAGAAAGATAGATGCACTCATTAAAAAAAGTAATGTTAAAATTTGTCATCACCTTGCATACTGTACCCTAGAAGACTACCTACCTTGTCTATTTCTGATCCCAACTCCACCCATCTGCAATATCTGGAGAAGTACTGATGGTAAATTTATGGAAATGCCAGATCTGAAGGAGATTCATTCTGTTTCTCTGTGATTTTCTGAGACCAGACCAAAACAACAACAATCCCCAGGTGTGTGTGTGGGGTATATTTGTAGGAGGGTCAATATATGAAAGGAGTATCTTTTTCCTCATTTCTGCAAAAATGAAAAATAATTTTTAAAATGGTCTGTCAATGACTCTGATGTAGCTTATACTAGTCCCAGCTCTGCTTCAGACTGTATTAAGTACCTAATTCTGTGTAGCTGTATTCTGTTCAGCTCTGTACTCAATCCTTTCAAAGCTCTGAGGAGCTCCCCAGCAGTATTTCCAGTAACATTACTCCTCTCACATTGCCTGTGAGCAGCAACCCATGAACAATTTTCCTTCTATTTCCAAATAGCTTCAATTTTTTTGTTGTTTATTTTCTCATTGAATTTGAGTTTTGCCCTTCACATGAAATTATTAGCTTGTGTTATGAAGAGCTTATTTTTACAACTTTAAGACACAATGTCCAGAAGGTGAGAGGTGGTGGTGGTAATTGTTTTAAGAATTTTATTCCTCTATGGATACAGCACTGGATTCAGGAGAACTTGAGTTCAAATCCAGCCTCAGACACTTGAGACTTACTCTCTGTGTGACCCTAGGCAAGTTACTTAACCCCTGACTGCCTCACCAAATACATACATACATATATACATATGTGTGTGTGTATGTGTGTGTATTTTTCTTGAGTTTCTGAGGCTTCCTTTGTGTTCATGCTATACTTAACTCTGAGCCACCTCAAAATCTCAAATACCATTACATGATCCCTTGTATACATATATGTGTATTGCCACCTTCTATAAAAATAACAGCTGGAAATCACATTATTTCCCAGATGACATAAGTGAGGAGTCTAGTATGTCTAAGTGATTTGCTCAAAATCATGTAAATTATAAATGTCATGAGAGATTTCAACCCATGCCTTTTGATTGTAAAGCCATCATATTTTCCACTGTACCATACTACCTCCTCTCCATGATGCCTCTCTGGATCCCTCCAGCTACTAGTGCCCTTCTCTGCAAAAATTACATTTTATTAATTTTGTATATTCTTTATGTACTTATGCGTGTACATGTCAGTTCACCAGGTAAAATGTAAGCCACTTAAGGACATTTGTTTTTGTCTTTGTGTGCCCATGCCTAGTGCAGTGCCTGGCACCTCGTAAGCATTTATTAAATATTTGTTTATTAAGCAATCAGTTGGTTGATTTGAAACACAATCACAAGCAAGAATTAGGCAAGAGACTAGTGGTCCATGAACATGATGAATATAGACAAAGTGCAACAAAAAATATATATACATTATCATTCTATATAGTTGTTTTTACATACACAGTGACTTTTATATGAATACCTGGATCTGAGATCAGCTGATGAAAGGAAACTTGTGGTCTTAATTATCTCATTTTTGAAAATTTCCACACCACCCCCTTCTCTATCCCTTTTCTGCTCAGTTTTCAATCCAACCCCTGTCTCAACTGTGTCTTGTGTCATCTAATCCCCCCCCGAATTAACTGACTTAAATATGTCCCCCATAAAGGAACAGCTATTCTTTAAATTCAACTGTCAAAAAATAATAAAGTCCAAAATATATGTGGATGCATGTGCACATGTGTGTATACATGTACGCATGTGCCGATTCAACTCTAGTATATAAGAAAAGAACTTTTGGGTTACATGAGAATATAAACTATTTGCCTGAACTTTATTTTGTAGTGTCATATTATTAAATGAGACCTTCTGCTACAACTGCATAAATTTGTTATTCTTTTTAATGTTTCCACCTGAGACAGATTTTCTGAGAGGCAGCATGTTATGGTGGAAAATATTCTCAGCTTGGAATTAGGAGTGACCTGAGTGGAAATTCCTACCTGTGACAGTAACTAGTTATGGCATCTAGCAAAAGTCACTTAAGCTCTTTGAGTCTCAGTTTCCTGTTCTGTAAGATGTGAAAAATGATACCTGTTGTACTTCTTTCACAGATTTGTTGTGAGGTTCAAATGAGATGATGTATAAAAAGCATTTCTACAGCATTTAAATGCTATATAGATGTGAGCTATTATTATTATTATTTTGTTAAGTAAGCAGACATGTAAGCCTTCTTTCAGATGGAAAATTTTATATTCTTAATTTCTCCCAGATAAAAATGTAGTAAGGTAAGACAAATGATACTACAGGCAGGGGAGATCCAGACTGGAGATGATTTTGCTTGACTTTGCCAGAGGAGTCTCAAGGAGTCTCAACAATGATAAAATATTATGGAGCACTGGACTGAAAGACAACTGCCTCTGTGGTCATAGAACCTAGGATCAAATCAAATGCTTCATCTGACCCTTAGTACTTGTGTGACTTTAGGCCAATCATTTTACTTCCCTTAGCCTCAATTTTCACATCTTTAACATGAGAGATTTGAATTTAATCACCCCTAAGGTCCTTTCCAGCTCTAGAACTATGGGCCTATCATCTAGAACTATGCTTTCACTATGATCCTTTCAGTAGATTTAGTCACTGAGCTGATGTAGGAAAGGAGATATTCTTTAGTTATTGAATATATTGCTAAATGACCCTTGAAAGAAACCCTATGGCATTTTGAGTAAGCTTAAGGGGATCTGAGAGCAGCAGTGTGTAACATCACATGGTTTATTAAGCATCGAACATGCTGTCACTAGTAACCTGTAGCAGTTGATACCCAAACCATTGCATATAAGCTCTTAGGCAACAGGCCCAATGATCCTGTACTTGTATCTCATACACATACTCAGATCACCAATAGCAATAAAATAAAACCATGTATCTATTACACTGCATCAGTCACAAACATAGAGAATTCTAAATCACCCTAAAAACAGCTTTTGCAGTGAAAATATATATTAATATATTTGCCACATCCTGGGCCACTTGACTGTAAGAAAATGAGTTTGCTTACCTTAATTTAGCATTTAACTGGGTAATTGCCTTTGCAAATGATGGTTCCACAGTTTTGAGTTTAAAACCACAGCATGCCCATTGGAGGAAATGTAATCTGTAAAAAAATTCTTTAAATCTGGATGTTAATTTTTATTATCTGAACTACTCTACTCATGATTTTGCTCTAGTAGGACGTTTGAATATCTGTTGTTGTAGTTAAACCTCCTTTAATCAACATTTTGACTTTTGCCCTTTAAAAAAAAAGAAATGTCAATGTTGGACATCTCCAACAATAATTTACAACCCATTCAGGTTATAGTCACTCATTTACTGCTCCAGTGGATTCTCTTTCATTTTCTTTTATTAAATTAAGAATTGCAACCACATTAACATTTAGGGTTTTAGTGCTTCAGAGAAGGTTACTCTTTGGATTATTTTCTTATAGTGGATAGAGATGACCTGAAATGAGCCATTCACAATAGGCATGCTTGGTTGGTTAAACAGCACTACTCTCCTAAGGCCACTGGAACTTATGGGTCCAGAAAGAACTGAAAGAAAGTTGAAAGTACGACAGAATGAATTTCACAGCAGGCACGAATTGATTAAATTGGTCTAATATGCCTCGATTCAAAATGATTAAAAAGTTGCAGGTTGGTTTGGAACAATTTTGTTTTTGAAAGTGGAAAAACTAAAGTTCACAGTACACCTCTGGAAAATTCTGCAATGATCCAGACTTTGTGAGTAGGTTTATAGTCAACTACTTGTTGCTACGGGTTTCATTATCAGAGACAAGGACATAAGGTTAGTTTTATTTTGTTAATTCTCCTACAGAGCCTGCTTAAAATGCCCTAGTTTATTGCATTGTGGTTTTCCCCTCAATGGAAATTGGGCTTCATTGCAAGAAGAGGGTGTGTTGAGGACTATGTATAGGCCCTATGTTCTTGATCTTATCCTGTACCTCTTCCAGATCTGTGGAGTCAATGGGAGATTATAGCATGGTGCCTATCTCAAGAGGATAGCCTTGCTCTGGTTATCTCTAGTCCAAAGTACTTTTTCAGATTCCCAGGTCTTCTCTGGTGTCAGGTTCAACCCAGAGGGAGGATGGCAGTGGAAGCAGTCTATTTTGGCACACAGCAACAGTAGCTGGGTCATATCCACCCTGACAATCTAGAAGTAAATCACACAGTAAAAGGGTTGGAAGGGGAAGAGGGAGGGGGAAGGGAATAAACATTTATATAGTACCTACTATGTGCCAGACACTGTGATAAGCACTTTATAAATATTATCTCATTTGATCCTCACAGCAACCTGTGAGGTGGATGCTGTTTTATTTTATAGTTGAGGAAACTGAGACAAACAGAGGTTAATTAAGTGCCTCACCAGTAGTTACACAGCTAGTATCTGAGGACAAATTTGAACTCAGTGTTCTATGTACAGTAGCTTGTTAAAGGAATTTTTACTGAATGGAATACATGAATAAATGAAGATATATCTTCCATGAAATATCTTTGGGACTCTCCTAGAAGTCAATACAGATTAGAAGGCAATCCCCTCATAGTAGCTATACTGCCCTTCATTTCTTTCTTGTCTTTTCTTATTCCTATCAAATCCTATCTTCAAATTTGTGCCTATTCCTTCTTCTCCTGAGTCTATGGTATTCTAAGATGGGCATAATAGAAGTTCATGACTGCCAAGAAAAATCTATAATCCTGACAATTTTTACAAACAATATATTTTAAACGTCTCACATCTATCCCCCTATTTTCACTCCAAGGGCCACCACCCTAGTTCAAGCTTTAATCACATATTGTCTGAACTATTAAAAATAAATTCCTAATTGAATCTCTTGCTTCTAGTCCCTTTGACATGCATCCAATATATCTTCCTCACAATTACCAAAATAATCTCCTTAAAGCATGAGTCTGATCATGTAACTACCCTGCTCAAGAATTTTTAAGGGCTCCCTTTTGTCTCCAGGATGAAACATGAATTCCTCAGCTTGCCATTTGAAATCTTTTGCAGTCTGGCTCCAGCCTGCATTTCCATTATTTATTTTACATTACTCACCTTCATATACTTCTGTTCCAGGAAAGCGGGCCTATTTGTTGTTTCCCAAAATTGATATTTGATCTCCTGACTCTGTGTCTCTATGCAGGCTCTCTTTGAGCCAGAAATCCATTCCCTCCTCACTTCTGTCTCTGAATATTTAGCGTCCTTTCAGGCACCTCCAACAGATAGTCTTTTCTGATCCCCCCTAGTAGCTAAGGGAAACTGAATATAATTCCTCTTCAAATTATATTGTATTAATTCATATATTTATATATTAGTTAAACAGCACTGCTCTCCTAAGGCAACTGGATTTTGTGGGTCAAGTGGGAACTAAGGTAAAGTATATAAACTATAAGGGAAAATTCACTTCACAGATGGCACAAATTGAATAAACTGGCCTAATATGCTTTGATTTGCTATGATAAAAAAGGAAACTTTTCTCAAGGATAGGAACTGTGTTTCTGTGCCTCTACTACAATACCATATTTTAGCATGTATATTCATGAATATATATGTATCTATGTACATATACATATGTACGTGCATATGTGTATATATTTATCTAAAATATTCTGAGAAAGAAGAAATTTATTCCATACAGTTCTCCTATTGATTGCAGCCTGCATCATTTTGTATTTTTACGGATCTTTCCACATTTTCCTGTATTCATAATTCCATTTTAATAATAGCAAAATATTCTTACATGAATTGGTGAATTGTCCATAATTTATTAAGCCAATTCACCAACTGTCAGACACAAGTTATTTACAATTTTTTTTTGCTATTAACAACGTAGTACACAATATTATTTTTGCAAAGATAAATCATTTTTTTCTATTTTTGATGTTTTGGGGAATAAACATGACTAGTTTTGTGATTAACTGTATATCATTAATGACTCTCCAAAATGTTCCACCAATCCGTAGTGTAACCACAAATAAATTAAATCAAATAGATTGCTTATTTTCAGTCTTACCAACATAACAATTTTTTTTAATCACATTTGATTTTTTTCTTTTCTAATGGTTATTGAGTTATAATATAAGGTTATCTTGATTTAAACTTCTGTGATAATTAAAGAATATGAGTGCCTTTTCATGGTATTAACAATTTTCACTTCTTTTAGAATATGCATGTTCCTGTCTTTTCATCATTGCTCTTTTGAGAAATATCAATTATTACTCTTCTCAATATGCATCAATCCTGTATAGATTGCACAGTGTCAAAGTTTTAGCTGACATGTGTACTTTACCAATCTGTTTTATTTTAATTGAGATATTGGTTTCAGTTATGTAAACCCCTTTTTCTTTACATAACTGAAACCAGTGATTTTTGTCTCCAGTAACTTCTTCCATATTCAATAAAATCCTCTTTATAGTTGAAATATATTACTCCATTTTCTTCAAGTTTTTAAAATAATTTAAGAATATTTATCTTATTGATTCAATTCTATTTCATTGTAGTAAAAATTATAATGTGTAGATCCAAACACATTTTTCCCTATACAGCCATCAAGTTTTCTTAGCAGTTTTTATTGAATAGCTTTCATCTTTTTTGGCATTACTATTGCTTTAGGGTTTTTAAGTAGCTTATTATTCATTTTTGTATTTTTTTATTTTCACAATAACTTCTAAGAGAAAAAAATTGTGACATTAAAAGCCACATCAGAGGGAAGCTGGTATACTGGTAGAGAACCAGCTTCAGAGTCAGAAATATCTATGTTCTTGGACACATACTGATTGTGTGATCCTGAGCATTGCCAGAAACAATTTCTTTAATAGGAGGTCCCTATACCAATGACTGTATAAGTTTAATCCCATCCCACTGAAAACCATAGAGTAAATGTAAAGATAGTTTCTATGATGATGTATAATGTCAAACCTCCTAATTCTAGAAGGACCAGGGCCCCTTTATTTTTAGTCCAAAAATACCCTTTGACCCAGTAATACCACTTCTGGGGTTATATCCCAAATGGATCATAGAAGTGGAAGGAAGACCCATATGTACAAAAATATTTATTGCAGCTCTCTTTGTGGTGGCAAAAAACTGGAAATTAAGGGGTTGCCCATCAATTAGGGAATGACTAAACAAGTTGTGTTATATGAATGTAATGGAATACTATTGTGCTATAAGAAATGAGGAGCAGATGGACTTCATATTCACCCAGAGAGGCTAATACGAACTGATGCTGAGTGAGAAGAGCAGAATCAGGAGAAATTTGTACACAATGACAGATACAACATATGTGTCACAACCATCTTTGATAAATTGGACTCTTCTCAGCAACACAAGGTTACAAAACAACGCTAAAAGTCTCAGGATGGAAAGTGATGTCTACATTGAGAGAAAGATCCAGAAAAAACAGAGTGTAAATGGAGACTGAAGCAAACTATATGACCTCTTTCTTTTCCATGTTTGGTTTTGTTTCCTCTTTCCCATTGTTCATTCCATCGCTTACAACCCTTCTGTACAACCAGACTAATGTCCAATGTGAAATTATTTGCAGATCCTATACTTGATTATGAGCCACCATGGGGGAGGAGGGAGAGGAAAGGGAGAAAATTTGAAACTCAAGGGATTGTGGAACTGAATCTTATAACTAAAAGTAAATAAACAAATCAATTTTTTAAAAAAAGCTGATTGGTTTCCATATAATACTTATTATTTGTTGATTCAGTCAGGCTTGATTCTTTGTGACCCCATGGACAATAGCATGCCAGAATATAATATTAGATGGTACCAAATTATTATGAGAAACTCATTAAGGGCAATTTTTTAGAGTTCTCTAAAAGTTAGGTGGGCTACCTTGGGAATTAATAGCTTCACCACTATTATTAGAAGTCAGAGACTAGTTGACCTCGTGTGGGGATGTTGTAGAAGGGTTTCATGCATAAGTTGAACTAGACATGGCTTTTTGGTTTGCTTCCAATTCAGCTTGATTCATTCCATGACAATGACAGGTTGCTTTCACATTTTCAGAAAGTAGGATGGCTTCTAATTCTCCTTGTTTTCAAATGTCAGGAGCAGGCACCAGATGTGTACAAAGACTCATGTTGTGAAGACTGTCATTGTGTATATGGTTCAAAGGGAAGCAGAATAGACATCTCTAACCTTTTCTCACCTAACCCTTCTCTAAGAGAAATTTTCATTCCTGCTAGGAGGGGAAGTAGAAGGGTGGGACTGGAGGCTACCACTCCATTCTTCTCAGAGAGAGGTAGGGTACTGGGCTGGAAGTATCTCTATTTAGCACTTTAAATATTGGTTGTCTAGGGGATAAGAGCAGGTTTTATTTAACTTATGATCACTTTGTCATTTGGGTGGGGGGAAGAGGGGAGCCCAAATTCTATATTTAAGGCTTAGCCTCTTCCCTATCTGATACCTGTTCCACAATGAACACAAATAGCAAAGAGCAAAAAAACTCATTTATCCAAATCATAGCACAACAGAAATCAGATAAGGTATACATAGGAGAATAAATACCAGACAATAGAGTGAAGCAACTTAATTCAACCAAGACAGAGGATCTTGGATCTTTTCCAAGAGGAAAATCCCCAAAGTCTCTAGAGTAGCAAGCTAAATATAGGGACATAATAGAGACTGCAAGCTCCTCTCATTTCCTCCTATAGTTTTCTCCTTCAGTAATCTGAAGTGGGATTGGCCTCTTTATCTCCTCTCTCAAAGTTGGAAGCCAGAAGTACCTTGAGGCATCTCAAAGTGGAACTGGCAAAAGCTGGAGCTCTCTCACCTCTCACCAACTTAATTCCACCCTTCATGCAGGGCAGGGCCTTCATTTCCACCAATAAGGAAACAGCCACATACCAGTGGGCTTTGGGACAAGGGTTACACAAAAATGAATTCCCAATGTCAGGTAAATTGTAAACTTAATATGGTGTAACGGTTTTTGTGTCTATAAACTATGAGTTGCATTTGGGATAGGTATTATTAAGCACCAGGAGTGCCCATTCTTTGTATAGAATTGTATTTTTTTTTTCTTGACCAGAAGCAGAAACTGCCAGCTCTTTTTTGATTAAACCCATCCATGCGCGATTTCTAGCCCAATTTGGCAGACCCAAAGGGTGTTTTGAAAGGCAGCTGACATTTTAATGATTACCTAAGTTGAATTAAACCTTTCAGTGTTGCCACTTTTAAGACATGTGTGACCTGTTCCACAGAGGAAGCAAAATAATTACCACACATTACATGTATATGATTGCAGAGGGAGCTGTTCACTCCCATTTGGAATATAAAAATATATTTTATTTTTGCCATTGATCTTAAAAAGAATCCATTTCACCCTTTCTCTTTAAGAATTTCTCCCCACATTTGTAAGTTATTCATAATATGATTGCATTTGTTGTTTATAAAATTACTTATGCATGAAGGATGATTGCAAGAGTATTGCTCAGAAAAGCAGAAAATATACCAGCATTTCTAGAGCTAAAACAGCTGCCAATGAGAGAAAAGAGAGGTGTTTTCAACCTTGTTTTCCAAGTCTTAGAGACTGCTTGATGCGGTAGATAGAGAACCATCCTCAGAGACAGTAATACCTGGGTTCAAATACTGGCTTTAATGAATGCTGACTGTGGGACACTAGGAAGTCACTTAACCTCTAATTGTTCTAATCTAGGCAAATGCCTCAGATGATCAGATAAAGAGAAAGGTCCTACAAGGACAGGTAGAGGGAATTCTCATCTGGGAGTTCCTAATACCAATGAAATTATAGCTCAAGTCTGTATTTTCAATCCTTAGTTGTAGTACATCACAAATGTTTTTAAAACTAGTTTACAAATTTCAGTCATTTGAAACTAATATTAGTTATTGTTATTGAATAAAGTGTCCTATGATAAGGAGTCTTCTGTTTAATTTATAGTTGTCAATTAGTAACTAACATACATTGTTTATATGAAAAAAATCATCTGGTTTCTGTAAACATTGGAGTGTTATTTAATGTTGAGCTTTTCACTTAGTGACACCTTGGGAGGAATATAAAATGGAAGCATCTGAAAGTAATGTGATGCCATTGTAGAAAAAGCCAGAAAAAAGGGGGAAGAGGAATGGTGTTAAAGAGAGTTGTTCCAGGCAGACCAGGAAAAGATCTGGCTACTCTGAGAACCAAGAAATAGGTAGATAAGGGGAATAAATTAAAGACATTATGCTTTGTATTTATTAGGAATAGAACCCAATACACATTCTTGGCATAATTGTAAATTGCTTTCTCTTAACAGTTGGTTCAATTCACAGGTGCATCAAGAGTGTGCACCTTGCTTTCCATGATCTCTGCAAAATGTTACTTTTGTCCTCTTTGCCAATTTGCAAAGTGTGAAGCAAAACCTCAGAGTTTTTTTAATTGACATTTATCTTATGAGTGCTTTGGAATAGTCTTTCATGGTTGTTAACACCTTATGATTTTTCTTTTGGGATCTTTTTGGTTTATATGCTTTGACCACTTATCCACTAGGAAATGGTTTTTGATCTTGTATATTTGTGTTAGTTCCCAATACATCTTGGATATGAAATCCTCCTCAGTGATAGTTGATACGATTGTTTTTCCCAGTTGACTATTTCCTTTCCCATTCTTGTAACATTAATTTTATTCTTGAAGAAAACTTTTCAATTTCATGTAATCACAATTATCTATCTTATCTTTTATGATCCCCTTGTTTACTTAAGAATCCTTCCCTTACCATAGTTGTGAAAGGTACATGATTAGGTCCTTTTCTATTTTTTTTTAATAGTATGATCTCTTATATTTGTGTCATATATCCTTTTTTTTTTTTTTTTTTCAGGCAGCTAGGTGGCACAGTGGATAGAGTGCTGGGTCTAGAGTCAGAAAGATTAATCTTGCTGAGTCCAAATGTGGCCTCAGACAGTAATTATATGACCCTAGGCAAGTCATTTAACCCTGTGTGCCTTAGTTTCCTCATCTGTAAAATAAACTAGAGAAGGAAATGGCAAACCACTTTAATATTTTTTACCAAGAAAACCATAAATGGGGTCATAAAGAATTAGACACTACTGCGAATGACTGAATAAAAATTACATATCCATTTTAAACTTTTTGTGGATTGTGCTATAAGGTCTTGGCTTAACCTAATTTCTGACAAATTGGTTTATAATCTTCCTGGAAGTTCTTGTCAAATAGGGTGTTCTTCCCAAAGAAATTTATGTTGTTAGATTTATTGTATTCAGTTGCTTCTGAATCTTCTTTGCCTTGTCCATTCCACCAATTAAAATTTCTTTAAAACAGAATCATAAAGTTTCGATGATTCTATTTAATAGCAAGACAGTGTAAAACAAAATAATATTAGTAAAACATTTCACACAGTGCTTAGCACATAATAGGTACCTTATAAATGCTTACTCCTTTCCTTATCCTTCCCTCATTCCTACCTTTTAAAAAATTATTATATTTA
>CM053586.1:116951799-116971219 GCA_028646515.1 Pseudochirops corinnae | reverse complement strand
CTGTTTGTTTGTAACTTCTGTTTGTATTCTCTGAAGTTCAGGGTGCTGACTTTTCCCCCTGAACTAGGTAAATGATATATGTTTGATTGATTAAAGTGAAACCGTTAACCCATTTTGAGTTGCTTTCCTTTAGAAAAGCAGATCTAAGAACCTGTGCTAGTAGCTGCCCTAGGTATGCTAGGGTGCTTGTTGTTACAGTGTCAAAGAACTAAAGGACTTAACCCAGCAGATAGAAGTACAAAAGCAAAATCTTAAGTGGTTGAACAAAAGACTACCTGAGCTTCTTATAATTAACAACTTGAGTGTGGAGAGATAGTTATTACATTTCTGGAAATATAAGAACTCTTAATATAAGTTGTGTAATATATTTAAAGAAGAGATTGCACCAATTAACCTAAAAAGTTAGAACAATGAATTATTTATGTAGCCATCTTCTCTTGACTTCCATCCATCTATAAAGATGTCTCAGGAGTTAGATGATCTTAAAAAGCAATGGAAACATGTGCTAGTTTCAGTAGAAAACCATCTTAAAAAACTTCAGGAGGCCCGAAGAAGTCTTACACAATATTTGCAACATTTTCTTGCTACTTATGTCTAGCTTCCATGTGAGAGGTCTGTTGCATGAACCACAGCACCATACCACATCAATCACCACAGTCAACGTGTTGGAATCATTCTAAAATGACAGAACTCTTAAGATTCCCTTGGTGACTTCAACAATATATACTTCTAATGCCCACTGTATAGCCTTTAAAATTCAAAGATTATGGAAAGTGTTAGGTTTAGATCTATTAGAAATGGACACAACAAATGACATCTTACTAAACCAGAAACTGACAGAATAATACATTCTTCTACGTCCTTGATGTCATCAAGTATCCACATAAGGACCTGGTCAGTATTCTAGTTTGTATAGATTTGTGTCTAAACTAGAAACTAAAATGTCTGTGATGTGGGCTGGACTGGAAAAATCAGAGTACAATCTCTAATTGTTAGATTAATGACTCTCTCCAAAGGTGATGCTCAGGCCAAATACAGCTATCTCTTTAAGGTGGTAGCAGGAACAACAGAGATGTGTGGCCAAAGGCAGGTTGGCCTTTTACTTCATGATATCATCCAGAGATCTTGGCAACTTGGGTAAATAACAGCTTTTGGTGATACTGATATTGAACTTGGCATTAGCAGCTGCTTCCAATAGAGTCACAAGCCAGAGATAAATGTAAATGATTTTATAGAATGGATGTGTTTGGAGCCATGGTCCATGTTATGGCTGCCACTTTTACATCGAGTAGCATCCTCAGAGATTGCAAAACATCAGGCAAAGTGCCACATCTATAAAGAATATCCTAAGAAGCCTAAGGCATTTCAACTATGTTGTTTGCCAGAGTTGCTTCTTGGTGGGTCAAACAGCAAAGAGTCATGAATTGCTCTCCCATTCAATGGTAGAATATATACCTGCAACATTGGAAGAAGATACATGAGACTTCAAAAAGGTGTTAAGAAATAAGTTCAGGTTAAAGAAGTACTTTGCTAAACCTGAACTTGACTACCTGCCTGTGCAGACAGTTCTTGAAGATGCCAACTTAGGAACTATCAGTTATCAGTATGTGACCAGACCAATACAACCCCCCCAGGCAAACTAAAAAATTCATCTGGCCAGCCAACACATCCTAATATATCAGCGATTCTCAACCTGTGGGTTGCGACACCTTTGGGGGTCGAACGACCCTTTCACAGGGGTCACAGGGGCCACCTAAAACCATCAGAAAATACATATTTCTAATGGTCTTAGGACCGAGACGTTGATCCTCTATCTGTCTCCAGGCGGGTCCGCCCACATGTAGATACTCCCACATACGAGTATTAAAGGGTCGCGACATTAGGAAGGTTGAGAACCACTGTAATATATAGTAAATTCTAATTTTACTACGTTTTAGTTTTAGTAAGTTTTAGTAAGCTCTGATTTTAGTAAGTTCCAATTTTAATAAGTTTTAGTTTTAGTAAGTTGCAGTAAGTTCCAATTCCAAATACCTTGAATCAGACTCTGCATGACAGACGTTATGATACCTTTGACACCTTTGACACTGTTTCACTCTATGTCTTCTACTAATGGAGTAAAACACAGAAGATCCAAAGATGGAGATGTCATGTTTGTAATAATAAAAAGCGTTTTTTTTCTCCTTTAAAAAAAAAGAACTTTATTTTCTGAGTCTTTAATAGCTGTGACTTTTGAGGAAGCAGGGTCTTATGTACCTACAGAGTTACCAGGTCACATTTCCATGTGGATTAATTCCCTGATGGTATCTGTGGGGGTGGACTGGAAGTGGGGTTGGTGGTCTGAGAGTGGGAATTTAAACTTACCTGCCCATAAGTGGCAGTTGTTTGGCAATTGGTGATATGATGGTGGGGATGATGGGTACTTTTCCCACAGGGGTTGCTTTTGCTTCTTCGAATGATGGCTTCAGACCACAGTAGAAGCAGGGCAACTAGTCTGTGGGACACAGATATTCCTAGGGCTTTTGGGTGCAATGTCCGGGGTTGTCTTCTCCAGGACCTGAGAGGAGAAGGTGGTCCAGGTGTTAGCACTGATTTAACCTGTTCCACACATTCTTTTTTCTGTCTCTTCTTTAGAGCACTTTTCTGCTTCAGCTAGGCTAGGTCTCCTGCCCCAGCAAGGAGAACCAAGAAACTGTAGTTTCTCCAAAGCCAAGGAGAATGAGAGTTTCTGAAAAGGGGAAGTGATTAGGCATGTCAAAAACTACAGAAAGAGCAAGGAGGTTAAGGCCTGAGAAAAGGTCATTAAAATTGGTAATTAGGTGGTATATAATGACTTCAAGTTATAGTAGTCAACACTTTGGTTTGTGGTTATTTGTCTATATAGCCAAGCAAGAGCATTAATAATAATTGTTCATATCTTTTATATGTAGCATTTCATGAATTACAAAATGTTTTCCTTAGAACACTGGGAGGTAGGTTGTTTTTATTATTCTTTACATTTTGCAGATAAAAGAATAGAGGCTCAGAAAGGTGAGGTTACTTGTCTGGGTATTCACACAGCTGGTACTTGTAGGTATAGAAGATCACATACTGGTAAGAGGGTCATAGAATTAGAGCAATAAGGCACCTCAAATGCCATCGAGGCTGACACCTTCATTTTATAAATGAGCAAACTAAAGCCCAGAGAGTAAATGATTTGCTCAGAGACACAAAAGATTGTAAGCAGCAGAGCCAGGATTTGAACCTAGGTCTTCTGTCCTATGCTCATTTCAGTAAATCACGTGCAAAAACAAACAAACAAAAAACAAAACTGAATTTAGCTTTTTTAAACCCAGTAGTAATAATCCAACTCTATATAGTGTCTTTAGATTTCAAAATTACATTATCTCACTTTACCCTCACATCTAGGTTTTATAAATGAGAGAATTGAGGCTTAGAATAGATTTGCCCATTATCACACACTCTGTTGTTGGAGGGAATATCTGAATCCAGGTGTTCTTCTGACTCCAAATTTGGACTATACCCCATGAAGAGGCTGAAATCACTCAGATTCCATCTACCTAGATAGAGAAAAATACTCATCCTTAGATGATAGGGGAAGAAATGGAGGTCTTTATGTACTAAGAGTTGCTTTTAGAACCCATGTTGGGGGCAGATGGCATAGTGAATAGAGCACTGTCCCTGGAGTCAGGAGGATCTCAGTTAAAATCGGGCCTCATATACTTACTAGCTGTGTGACCTGGACAAGTCACTTAATCTTGATTGCCTAAAAAAAAAAAAAAAAAAAAAGAAAAAAGCTGATGTTAGGCAAATTATAAATCAGGGTAAGGATTTTTTTTAATGGCTCCCCTACTTTTTCAGTATCTTTTCTCTCTTCTCCATTTAGGGAGATGTTTGGGGGCAGCATCTGGCAACATCCTTCAAATTCCACCATTTAGGCAACTATCTACTCTGTTTATTTGTGGGGATAGCCCTGGCCCCTAGAATGTCCTTGGCTAGGATAAAGCATTTCACTGAGTTTTAGTCGAGAATAGTGTGAGCCAAACACCTCTGCACTATGGAGTTGCCCTTGCTGACAAAAATCAATGCTATTGTTGCTCTAACTAAAGGCTTTATAGTGAATCTATCTGGGCCAAATGAACTCCATGGTCTTGCCTTGGATTCTACCTAATTTGGCTACATATACTTGGGCAGATTGGATTTTTGCTGCTAGACCTTTCTTGACTGGCTGTTATAAATTTAGTTAGTGTGATTGTTAACTTTTTATTGTGCACACATGGCCAAATTATATTTCTGAGCAAGATATGTCTTTCCTAAATCATTTAGTGTGATTGTTCCTTTTTTTTTTTTAATTTGAGGGTGTTAGTGATAAAAAGTGGTGACAGCAACCATAAGGATATAAAAAACATCAGCAAACATTACATAATCTACTAGGAAATAATCAAATGCCCTATAATAAGAGCTGATATTTATACAGTATTTTATGTTTTGCAACGTGCTCTACATATATTATCCCATTTGATTCTCACAAAAACCCTGTGCTATTTTTATACCCATTTTATAGCTAATGAAACTAAGTCTCAGAGAATCATATAGCTAGCAAGAGTCAGAGGTGGGGTATTGAAACAAAGTCTCTGCTGATGTCAAAAATAGGGCACATTCTGCTATACCACAATGTCTCACAAGTTACCTAATAAATAATGATTGATGATGATTAAAATTAAAATATATATTTATATAATGTGTATTGTATATATATATACAACCTCTCAGGGCTCAGGCAATTCTTTAAGACTAGAAATTGACCATCTACATTGTTGGGAGGGAGCATCTGTACTGAGAGTCCCTTATGGCAACCAAATCACATGTCTGGGATTCCCCCAAAAGCACAAGTACTACGTGGGGATAATATACTATGGCTCACATTTAGACAACATTTTAAAGTTTGCAGGGTATTAGACAGATGAGTTCATTTGCTCCTCAACAACCCTGCAAAGTAGGTGTTATCATTCTTATTTTAAAGATAATAAAATTGATAGTCAGAGAGGATAACTAGCCCAAGGATCAAATTAATTGTCCAAGGCAGGATTCAAACTCAGGTTTTCCTGACTCCAACTTTCTAGCCAATTCTCTACTTCCTTATAATATTTCTCTGGATTCAATAGAAAACAAGAGAAAAAAAAAAGAGAAGGACTCCACATATCAGCCAGTAAATTTTGTATAAATACCATTGTTCAGTTCGATTTAAATAGTGCAGTAGAAGACAGTACTCATTTTTAGTCTAAAGTATATAATTTTTTTTTAAATCAGTAAGTTGCATATAACCATACATTTCTGATCACAACAGTAAAATGCAAATGGCTATTTTTTGTTCCTAGACTAAAACCTGTGTTCAGATCTGTGATAAATATAATGGCGTGGCTCACCAATGGTTTTTCTCTTTTTGACCATCATTTATAAGAGGCCTTGAAAAACCAAAGATGAGAATTCTCTAAATATACATGAGAGTCCTAAAATATCTGAGTGCCCATTAGTGCTTCCAATTATATTCTTTGGCATTGTCATCTATTTTCCTCCGGCAGCAGCATCCTTCTCTGTATTTAACCACATTTTTCTGACTCGTTACAACTGCCACTGCAAAATATAACCATTACTGAGGGGAAAAGGTTTCAAAGGCCTTATTATACTGTCAAGAATTTCATTCACAGTGCATGATTGTCTGGGCCCCAAAGTCTACGACTAAGCCTTGATGATGACATTCAGAGGTTATGTTGTAACTGAACCAATGTCCTAGACTGAGCTTGACTTCTAAGGGAACAGAGACACTAGTTGAAACTAGCTTGGGGGCAAAATCAGTATATATGTGGGGACAGTAGAATGGATGTGGGAAGAACCACAACCCAGACAATGGTCCTTCCCTAAGGGTAGTTGCATGACAGTGGGACAGAGGCAGCTAGAGCACTGGGCCTGGAATCTGTTCAAATGTGACCTCAATGGATTACTAGATCTTGGACAAGTCATTTAATCTGTTTTCCTTAATCCTCTGATAAAAGAAACACTACACCACCCCCATGGACAGTATTGACATGATATGGTCCACAGGGTCAAGAAGAGTTGGACAGACTGAACAACAATAATTACAATGGGATAAGCTATTCCTTTGGAAGACTAAGACGTAGGGAGGTATGAGAACAAAGGTTTTCCCCATTTGTTGGCATTTTATGGCAAATGCTTGTTTAGATTCTTCAGAATAGGGGATAAAGGTCAGAAATGTCTGATAGAACAATGTCCACCATTGTTCTATATGACTAAGTGAGATTTTCTTCTGATCAAAATCATAGAAGGTTAGAACTAGAAGAGATCATAGACATAATCTAGTCAAACTCTCTCATTTTACAAGTAAGTAAAGGGGTAAGAGGTTATATAAGGGCAGAATGGAAGAGCTTGGAGTAGGATCCAGATTTCCTGGCTAGGGTTTGTTATAATTTATTACAGAAAAAAGAAAGAATTTGTTAGAATGGTCTATTTGCATTCTGAATAAAAAACAAACCAAATCTATATAGTAGCCTTTTCTCTTTTTTGTAAATAGCATTTTATTTTTTTCCAATTACACATAAAGATAGTTTTCAACATTCATTTTTTATAAGATTTTGAGTTCCAAATTTTTCCCCCTCCCTCCATCCCTTCTCTCACACCCTCCCAAGATGGCAAGCAGTCTAATATAGGTTATGCATGAGCAGTCATGCCAAGTGTTATTTCCACATTAGTAATGTTGTGAATGAAGAAATAGAACAAAAGGGAAAAACCACACACACACACCCCAAAGTGAAAATAGTATGCTTTGATCTGCATTCAGACTCTGTAGTTCTTTCTCTGGATTCAGAGAGCATTTTTCATCATGAGTCTTTTGGAACTGTCTTGGATCATTGTATTGCTGAGAGGAGCTAAGTCTAACATAGTTGATCATTGCACAATATTGATGTTACTGTATACAATTGTCTCCAGGTTCTGCTCACTTCACTCAGCATCGTTCACGTAAATCTTTCCATGCTTTTTTTTCTGAAATCCTCTAGATCATCATTTCTTATAGCATAATAGTATTCCATTACATTCATATATCACAATTTGTTCAGCCATTCCCCAATTGTTGGGCATTCCTTAAATTTCCAGGTCTTTGTCACCACAGAAAGAACTGCTATAATTTTTTTTTTTTTTGTACATGCAGGTCCTTTTCCCATTTTTATGATCTCTTTGGGATACAGACCTGATAGTAGTATTTACAGCAGCCTTTTCAAATAGATTCAGTGATTAACTTTGAATGTTATTGTTATAATACTCTTATAAATATGCCAATTTCTGGGCAAGAAGGAAAGACTGATCTCATAGTTGGATTTGATGCCCCTGAATGATTACTTACTAACCATATGACTTTGGGCAAGTTCTTCATCTCAGTGGGTCTCTAGCTCCTTATTTAAAAAGTAATAGAATTGATCTTGACATATAAGGCTCCTTTTAACTCTTTAACAATCTAAAATGGTGAGGTATCAGGAACCAGCACCTGATACTAAGTAGGTGATGTTTGAGGCTAGCTAGCACTTAAGAAACATTGAGACACTGTGACCTGATTTCATTAAACATTACTCGGTAGGACCTTCCACCTGGAACCACTGCACCTTTGAATGGGTTCTTCTCCATGCCCCAAATGTACTTCTTACTTCTTCTCTAAGAATGTCTGCTTTCCTTCAGAGTTCAGCTCAAAGTCCCCCTGCTGCATTTGGTTTCTTCTAATCTGTTCTGCTAATGCCTCCCCACTCCTGCCATGTAATTGTGTTTATTTTGTACATATTTTATATCCATTTAGGCAGTCCATAGTTTCTCTTCCATTAGAATGTAAGCTTCTCAAGAGCAAAATCTATTTTATTTTTGTCTTTATATATCCAAAGACTAGGACTGTTCCTGGCACAGAGTAGGCTATCAATATATGCTTGTTGATTAATTGATTGCATGATTGCTTTTATTTAAAATTCTTCATTCCACCTTCTGTCCAAGATAATTTAAAATTATTCTGGACTCTGGCATACAAAAGCCAAAGAAATATTTATCATTATGAACTGAGGAGAGAAAGAACTGACTTGTAACAGCAGCTCATATACAGTGAATGTACCAGGTTGGTGTATTTAGGGAAAACAAATTTAACTCTCTTGATTGGCCCAAAAGGATGCTATTGCCTCATATTCAAGGAATCTTCATGGAAGCATTACTAATATTCATCTCCTGAACACAGCGCTGGGATCATTACAGTCACCTGGTTTCATTCTTCTAGATGAAAAGCTACCTATGGAGCATCACTAGGCACAGCAAAGTCTCCACTCCAGCTGCTGTTGCAGGTGTCACCTGTGGTGCTTTGGAGGCAATCCCTGAGCAGGCTGCCTGCTTTTGAAGCTGCTCTCTCTAACTCTGTACTAGGCAGGCAATAATACGCTTGCTTTTATTCCAGGATTAAACATCCTATGATATTCATGGGAATATCCATGAGACGAAGTTATGCCCCAGGCAGATAATCTCTCCCAAAGCAGGGAACTGAGTTAGGGAGATGAGGAAAGTGAATAACTTTTAGGTGTTTGGCTGTCTTTTATGCCCATGGGAAATCCCCAGGTGAAGTGGTAGAAGCCACAGGGAGTCTGTTAATAGCCATTCAATGGAAACATAGATAAAGTCCAACTGATACTCAGAGTTTTCCCCAAATCTCATTCCAAATAGTTCTGATTTGAAGACAAACTGTCACCACTGCCTATGTGGAAACTTGGTGGTTTTTTGGAGTTCTGTTGAATTTAAATTTATCTACTCATAAATCTTACTGAGTAAGATGGCATTATGTTCTCTAGCCTCATGTCAATTCATCAACTCCATTAGAGGAGGGAAAGTGTAGTAAGGGGAAAATGTCAGTGACTTTGGAATCTGAGGAGTGCATTCGAATCTTGCCCCTCTCATCTCTGACCTAAATGACTTAGCTTCTCCATACCTCGATGTCTTATCTATAAAATGAGAGAGATCAAATTAGATTCCTTATGACGTACCTTCACTCTCCTACTCTGTGATACTTGTATGTGATATTCTCTGGCTTCTTGGTGAATCCAATGCTTCAAAGCACCTAGTCAGCCTGCCTGAGTCAAAGAGACCTTTGTTTTTAAAGCTATGCATGTTAATGTATATGTATTTGTTGTTATTCAGTCATTTTTCAGTCATGTCTAATTCTTCGTGACCCCATTTGAGGTTTTCTTGGCAAAGAAACTGGAGTGGTTTGCCATTTCTTTGTCCAGCTCATTTTATAGATGAGGAAACTTGGGCAAATGGGGTTAAGTTACTTGCCTAGGGCCACACAGCTAGTGTCTGAGGTCAGATTTGAACCCAGGAAGATGAGTCTTCCTGACTTCAGGCCCAGCACTCTATCCACTGTGCCGCCTAATGTCCTATAATGTTATGTGTACACACACACACACACACACACACACACACACACACACACACACATACTTTACATACATGCACACCTATGTGAATGTACACCTGTATATATATATATATATATATATATATATATATATACATATATGTGTGTATATGTATTCAAAATCAGTCTTCTGATTAAACAGAATACCCTTTTTAAAAAATTTTTTGGAGGGGGCAGGCCAATTTGGGTTAAGTGACTTGCCCAAGGCTGCATGGCCAGTAAGTGTTAAGTGTCTGAGGCTGGATTTGAACTCAGGTCCTCCTGACTCCAGGGCCGGTACTCTACTCACCACAATACCTAACTGCTCCTGGAATACCTTTTTAAAATTAATTTTTTAAATTAATAAGCATTGATTTTTCTCTCTACCCCCTCTTCTATTGTGATAAAAAGACCCCCTTTAAACAAAAATATATAGTCCAGCACAATAAATTCTCATGGGATGTGCCATGTCCAAAAATGTGTGTTTCATTCTGCACACTGAGTCCTTCACCTCTGTGTCAGAAGGTGGGTAGCGCACATCATCACTGGTCTTCTGGAGTCATGGCTGATCATTGCATCACAATCAGGGTTCTCAAGTCTTTCAAAACTATTGGATTTTTGTTTCTAACAATGTAAGCAAAGTAACTTCAAAAGTTTAATAGCTTTATTAATATTTCATAAGGTTGGATTTGAACTCAGGTCTTCCTGGCTCCAGGCCCACACTCTATCCGTTGCATCACCAGGCTACCCAAGACACCGCAATTTGTAGGACTTCTGTTTAGACATTTTATATTTCATCATACACTCTGGGTACAGGACTGCTGGTGAGATAGATAGCCATAGACCAATCCCCTTATTTATAGTTGTCCTTTACAAGAGCACTAGAGTAGTTGCCTAGGAATCTTCCCCTTCAAAATTCAGTTGTAACCTAATAAGACCTTCAGAGAACTAACTATTGAACTTCTAATGTGTCCAATCCTGGGTACGTTTATCTTGGGACAGGTAATTATTTACTTGGAATCAGAGGAGAACAAAAGCAAGAGAAGCAGTTTAAACTCAGACTCACGCTTACCTAAGCAGAACATAAAACTTTAGATATCATGTGTTCATAGATACATCCCAGGAGAGGGGAAGGGGATAGGACAAGTCTCTTCCCCCCAAGTCAGGAACCAATTTGAAATAATCCTGGTATGCTTCACAGCTATACAGGAAGAGTCATTAGCTCTTCTGTGTCTATAACCAGTAAGAAGAATATTCATTATCTCAAATTACACAAGTCCTTTAGGTCTGAAATCACATATGGCCAAAACATATTCCAGCATTCCTACATGGGAGAACCAGGAATGAAAACTCCCACCTGCATGCTTCATGCATGGCATGACTTGGACATGTCAATTCAACCTTGCTATGCATATCCTTAGATCTTCACAATAAACCTGTGAGGTGGATTCTATTATCTTACAGATGAGAAAATTGAGGCTAAGGGAAATTAAGCTAGGTCAAGCATAAGAGGTGGCATGGTGTAGAGTATGGAGACATAGCCTCAAAGTAAAAAAAAAACCCTGAATTTAAGCCCTGTTTCTGGCACATCCCAGCTCTGTTACCCTGGATTGATCAGATCATTTCTCAGTGTTCTAGGTAACTCTCTAGGCATAGAATAAATGCTTTTTGTCATTCATGTTGAATGAGATAACATGTAACTCAAGTGAACAAGCTTTTATGAAATGGTTAGTATGTTCTCAATACTGTGCTAAATCCTGAAAGTGCATATTAAGTACTTTGTATACTAAATGAACAATAATAATATTAATAATAATTCATTCTAAGAGGTAGCTTGTGTGCATTTAAAATGAATATATAGTAGTAAATAAATAAAGAAATAAAAGTCCATTAAAATTGTACAAAGGCTTAGATCTGCAGAAATATATGGAACTGATTTACAATTCAATTTAGCACCAAAAGTAGAATTTCCCACAAGGAATGTTCTGTGATCATAAATTATAGGTCCAGCAAAAAATTTAAAAAAAAACACCTTTAAGAATCATGTAGATAATAGAGTAATCCACTCTAACTGGAAAAAAATCTCTTTCATGTGAAAAAAAATGAACCTTAAGTTTACACTATGGCGTACTAGATCTTACTAGTTAGTGGGCCAAAGAACTTGGTGGAGAATGGAGTGAGGAAAGTAGAGAAGTGTTAGGTGAAGTAAGAAGGGGAAGAAGTTTTAGGAACTACATTCTCTCTTCTCCATGACCTCATAAAATCCCTCTGTTCTTTCAAGACAACAGCTCAAGCCGTATCTCCAAGCTGCCAGTGCTCTCCTTAACTAACTGCTTTGCATTTGTTATTTTTATGTTTGTCCTCCATATATGTGAACTCTATATTTCTGGCCCTGATTTCAGCCCAGTTCCCACGACCACCATAATGGGGAACAACCCTTATGGAGGTGTGACTTTATAATTGCCTCTCCAGATGCTATGGGCTCAGCCTTCTCAGCAGCTTCAACTAGTGAAGGACTGCAAAGAAAGTTATTACCTCATGTTCCTTTGTTGTTGTTCAGTCATTTCAGCAGTATCTTACTCTTTGTGAGCCTCTTTGGGGTTTTCTTGGCAAAGATATTGAAGTGGTTTGCCATTTCCTTCTCCAACTCATTTTACAGATGAGAAAACTGAGGTGAACAGGGTTAAGTGATTTGCCCAGGGTCACACAACTACTAAGTGTCTGAGGCTGGAATTGAACTCAGGAAAAAAAAGTTTTTCTCACTCATAGCCAGGTGCTCTATCCACTGTACCACCCAACTGCTCTAATGTCAATGATTCAACATCAGAAACTGATATGATTTTACCAATGGAAAGGAGGTTAAAGAAGATGCATTACTATCTGTTTTGCCACTGCATCTTAAGATCCATTGGGTCTTTCTATCTGACTTGCAGTTAAAGCCCCCCATAAGCACTGACTCCCTCTATTAGAATGTGAGCTCTTGGACAATAGAAACTGTCTGACTTCTTGCCACTTAGCACTGTACAGTAAACACTTAATGTTTTTTTTCATCCATTTACTTGTTCATTATGTAATTGTTGTCTTCCTTGGTACTCCTTGGGAGTAGGAATTATTTAAATTTTTGTATTTCTGGAATCTGGTGCTTGATAAATTATTGTTGGCTGACATTCTACCATAGGGGATTTCAAAAATAGGGACATATATCAGTAGTTAACTACACATACTAAAGTCACTGCCAGGTAATGCAAGGGACCGTGAGTGGAGTAAAGGATCAAGGGGTTATGAGAGACATCTAATAGTATATGACATTTCTGTACTTATAAGACATACAGCAGCCCCTTCTCTTGGTGAGTTGTATGCCAGGTGTTTAATAAAACTATACAAAAGTTTAGCTCATAAAGTATTCAAATTATTCTGCATCCTGGAGTCATGGAGTCACAGTTGGGGATGAAAGGGCCAAAGAATGAATTTTGCTTAAGCAAATTCTGCTTGTACCACATCTATAAATAACTGAATTGATTACTTATTGAGTGCCTACTGTTTGCCTGACTTCAAGATAGACTATAGATTAAAAAAGAAATATAAGCATTATATACTTGAAGAGGTTAAAATCTAGATAGGGAGATCAATCATATATGAAGATGATTAACAATTCAATTTAATACCAATAAGAATCACAAATAATGAGTATAAATAAATTATGTGTCCTGACATAGGAGGTCCTCAGAAAACTCTCCTAGTTAGAAGTCAATAAACTAAAACTGGGGCCAATTCTTAACTTCAGCCTTAAAATGACCAGTTTGAAACCAATCTCCAGATCTTTAGACCCATCCCCCCTCCCCCCACCCCAGATGCACACAAATAAGCAGAAACCTGCAAAAGAGCTCCACTCTTTCAGGGACACAAAGACGAGACCCTCTTCCCTTGGATAGTAACCTAAAACATTATTCCTGAAGGGGATAACGAGACTTAAGAGGCAAGAGAAAGTAGACCTTATCACTGGTCTTTCCAGGGTATAGTGTTATGGCATAATGGGTCCAGATATGAGCTTTTCTAATGCTTTTATCTCATGGTGAACAACTCTGCAACACTTTCCAATGGACTAGAGAAGAGGCCATGTTCTTTAAAACCAGGACAACATTTATGTAGTCCCAGACCATGCTTTTTTTAATCCATTTGACCATCTGTTAAAAGCCACAGGTCTACCCAGTCATCTTATCAACTCTACCATTCATGTCCTGCTCCTCTTCCCTACCCAACCTCCCACCACCACTTCCTTATCTGGAAAAAGCAATAAAATAAATACTATCATTATTAGAAAGGGTATTCAATTGCCCCTTTCCACTCATTCTCAGTGACTCCTTGGATCAAAATTCCCATCCCTGGCCACCACTCTTCTAAATGATTTGTCTTTCCTTATTAGGGTATAAGCTCTTTGAGGGCAGGGACTGTCTTCCTTTTTTTATTCCACAAAGCTAGCATAGTACCTGTCACATAATAGGCATATAATAATTACTTTTTGTCATTCATTTTGAGTGAGCTCACATGTAACTCAGGTGAACAAGCTTTTATGAAATGATTGGTATGTTCTACGTACTGTGCTAAGTCCTGGAAGTGTGTGTTAAGTACTTTGTTTACTAAATGAACAATAATAATATTAATAATAATTCATTCTAAGTGGGGTAGCCTTGTATTGCCTTTGGAGTTTCAGAACATAGCTACCACTCCAGACATGCAAAGCAGTCCCTGAGCAAATGAGTATCATCTGGCTGCATTAAAGAACAATGATTTATGTGACAGCCTTACTTGTGGCTGAATGGCATCTCTTAATGCTGTAAATGATGGAAAGATCTTGTGAACCAGAGTGATCAGGGAAGTCTTCATGAGGAGAGTAGGACTTAATCTGGCCTTTGAAAGATGTATAGGTTGTAAGCAGGCAGGGCAGAAGGGGAAGGGCATTCCAAGAGAGAAAAGGGGACCTTACAAACAAAGACACGGGGGCAGAAATTTACATAGCATATTTAGCAGACTAGCTGGAGCTGAAAGTTCAGGAAGAATCACAATGAGAATGGATGTTCATATGATGAACTTCTGCAGATCCTGTATCAGCTCATTAGCTCTCATTCATCATATATACTACACATACATACATATATATAGCTTATTGTAGTAGGCTCTTTTTTTGTTACTGCTGTATTTTTGTTGTTGGGAAGGGAGTATAGCTTGACTCCTTACAAATAGCTGTAGTTTTCCTATGTTATTTTATGTAGGCTGGTCTGAGACAGATTGTTTTCTTTTGAAAGGGACTTGGAGTATATCAGAGCATAGTTTTTGAAAATATTTATGTTTTTTCCAACAGAATATAAAATGTGCTTTTAAAAAGAGAGACAGAATAATTTCTTCACAATGCTCAATTTTGTGGCATGTAGTAAAAGGCTAATAGGAATTCTAAGAAGGTAGAAACCAGTGTGGGTGGGTCTCCTAAGATACTTTATGATTCTCGGAAAAATCTCTGGCAAATTTTTATTAGCTGTGCTCATAAAAAGAATCAAAGTAAACCATGCCAATGTGCCCCACAATTTCATCAAATCCAAACTGAAAATGAAGTGGGTTTTTTTGGTTTTTTGGTTTGTTCGTTTTTTCAGGAATAGGGATGGGAAAGACATAGTGCCTGAGATTTGCTTTGGAGATATGCCCATAACTCCCATTAGTAATAATGAAAGTTAATGACAAGTCTTATGGGTTTAGACAATGGCCTGCCACATTTGTGACTACTTGTCAGAGAAGAGCTTGTTCTGCAGTGTGGTGGGTGTCCATTTGTAATTAGCAATTGCATAAACACTATGCCCTGTACATATTTTGCCAACAAGAATTAACTTGGCACATAGAAAGGGGCATAATTTTCAAGGCCGAAAAGAAAAAAAATATGCCTTTGGAAGTGCACAGGTTCTGAACATAGTAAAGTCTTTGCCTCCATAAAATATAATTTCTTACTTTCAAATTCAAGGTTGAAAGAATGACTTCAGGTTTTCCAATTTCAAGAAGATAATTTTCTGGCTAACATTAACCCCCAAGGAAATAAGTCACAATGAACTTTCCAAGCCTAAGCAAACTATTGGTGCCCCACCAGAGCCTGAAGGCCCTCACTCTTTTAGGTTAATATAACACTACTTATATCACTAGATTAGCAAGAAGGCAGCATGAAAGAGTGGAAATGGTCTTGGACTTAGAGTCAGAAAGACCTGAGTTAGAGTCCTGGTTCTATTACTTACTAATAGTGTGCCCTCAAGCAAATCATTTACTCTTCATCTATACCATGAGGATAATAATACTTCTTATGCCTACATCTGAGAGGGGCTGTAAGGATTCAATGAGATAATACGTGAGAAAGTGTTTTGCATATTGTGAAGTATAAATTATCATGTCCCTTCTAGCACTAACATTCTAGGAAGTTTATTATTAATGGTACCCTAAGAGCCTGAAAAAAAAATAGTAATTGAATGTCTAAAATGACCACATTCACAATCAAGAGATGGTTGTATTGCTTATCAGGATCTAGCTTTATTATTTGGTCAAGTGGAAGGAAAGACACCTTTAGATTTACATACTAGACTTGGAATCAGGAAAACCTGGATTCAAATCCTTCCTCAGACACTAGTTGTATGACTGGGGGCAAGTCACTTAGTCTCTATCTCAATTCTTCATCTATAAAATGAGAGTTGGAATGAATGGCCTTCTAGATCTAAATATTTGATGCTATGATAGAGGTTATTTGAATAGTGTATAAAGCAAAAGAAATATTTTAATTCTTGTCTTCATCCAGTCTTTGGTTTAGGTCCTGGTCACATCATAAAACTTTCTACCTCTAATTTTTCTATCTTGAAAATAGGAGAATAAGGTTTTTATTCTGTCAAATAGTGATAGGAAGCTGAACTGAAGATCAAAGACAGTAATGATTCAATTTTATTTTATTATTTAGATACGTTATAAGACATTTCAAACTAGCTGACCTTCAGATTGTCCCACTCTCAAAAAAGGAACTGCTTTAGCCAAAGGCACTTCAGAAAGATGCTCCTATATCAAATCTGATTTATTAGCATAGGTTTTCTTATAATTTGGGCCTACACTTCTCAGGCAATATTCTGACCAATCCTTCCCTTGAGGGAAATTTACAAATTTATGAAATTTAAAAATTTGCAAAACATTTTCAGTGGCCATTGGGAATACTTTGCATGGTATGACAGTCTGATTCTACGTATCTATGCATGCCTATGGAGTAGTTCAGCAGCATAAGCTGTTTCCAAAGTGCTTGCAGCTGATTTAGGGTCCCTACACACTTGGAACCTATAGACACACAAATCAAATGTATGTGTGGTTAGGTGAGGGAAAGCTTGCTGAAATTACTATCTAGTAATTCTGGAATCTATGACTAGAATAAGAAGTAGGGTCCAGACCACTTCCCCTGCACAAGTTCCTAATTGATTAGAGACACTAATTCATCCTAATTCACCCTAATTTCATCTCTTGGAAAAGGAATGAATCCAGGACTGCCCTATGCTATTTACTGGTTACAGAAGGGAACAGTTTAGGGCCAGGCCAGATTACCTGAGATTCCAGAAAACCTCCTGATCCCACCTTGGCCAGCCCTCAGATCTGGCCTTCTCTTTCATTGCTATTGGGGGCACAGAGTTCAGTGTTACCATGTGGGGCTGAGATTATTAGAAATAGCCTATTCCCCAGGAAAGTCTGGCCCCCAAGCTCCTGACCTTCTACCTCCAGATAAGATAGCCAAGGAGCAGGAGACACATTTTTCTTCTTCCGTTTTGATGTATTCTACAAATGCAGTAAATCTAAAATAGAAATGAATTGAAATTGCTTTTTGTTCCCCAGCAACCTTAATGACTGCTATTGATATGCAAATATATATCAGAACTGGTATAATATAAAAGCTTTACTTTTGTTTATAATTTTCCATTAATGTGGCAAATAAACTGTAAAACTGTATAGGTTGATAAAAAAGAATGGCATTGAAGTTGTTCTCTTATTTATTTTGGTCATATGGCTCACTTTAATCTCCTGTATCATCATCATCATCATCATCGTCATGATGTTTTCTTTTCTTCTAGAGGGAAGCACTGAATCTTCAAAGAGGAGAAATCTCTTACTTATATGACTGGTCTTCTTATATAACTTTTTAAATCCTGCCTCTGAAAGCCACTAACTTCTTGCGCCTTATTTTTGTTCTAACAATGGTTCTAGCTTATGTTCTCTCAGTTTAATCCATCTTCCTTAATGGCAGAACCAGGCAGTGGTGGTTTCTGTAGTTATACATGTTTCTTATTTAATCACAGTGAACATTCATGTAGTTCTTGAAGTTTTGCAAAGTACTTTAGACAGATTATCTCATTTAAGCTTCATAGCAACTCTATGAAAAAGATGCTTTTATTATGCCCATTTTAAAGGTGAGGAAACTGAGGCTGAGAGCAGGTAAGTAAACTGCCCATGATCACATAGTTTTATTTCTGAGGCAGGATTCAGACTCAGGTCTTCTTAACTCCAGATCCAGAGCTTTCTATACTCTGATATCCAGCTGCCAAGTATGGTGAAACAGTTTTCAGGTGTTCACTTTCCCCAAATTTTGCTATGATTTTAGTTACAGAAATTGAAACACAAAGAAGTCAGGTGATTTGCTTTAGACTCACACAAACTTAAACAACAAGCACTATGAAAGGAAGGGAGGAAGGGAAGAAAGAAGGAAGGCAGGAAGGCAGGAAGGAAGGAAGGAAGGAAAAATTTCTGATCTCAAGGAACTAACATTCTACTGAGGATATACAAGATATACACAGATAAGAAACTACTAACAACTGAGGAGGTCAGAAAGGCTTTGGTAGGCAATAACACTTGAACTGAGCCTTGGAGAAAGGTAAGGATTCTGAGAGACAGTGAAGAGGAGCAATGGTGTTCTGGCAAGGAGGCAAGAGGTATCCCAGTTTGGATAACAGTTAAGAGGTTAGTTTGACTGTAATATAGAAGGCATGCAGTAATGTGCTTTGCAGGAAACTATTTGTGTTAAATGAATTTTGACATATGTCATAGCATTAAAGCTTTAACATTGAAAAGAATTGTGAAGGCCACCTACTACAACCTACTCATTTTCAGAAAATGAGGCCCTGAAAGGTTATATAACTTCCTAAAAACCACACATATAGTTTAGTAGCAGAAGCAGGATTTGAATACTCGTTTTCTGACATCCAGTCCTAGGCTATTTCTAGTATCCCATGTGGACTCTCGGTTGATTTTATTTGGAATAAAGATAGAGTATCTCCTTCATGTTGTCATTTCAACTATTTTCACCTAAGATCATGTCCTTCCTCTCCCCCATCTCCCTCCCACCAGAACCATGGATTCTGTCCTGTGGACATCAGCTTTAATAAGTAAGTTTTTGCTTCATTTTGTCCAGAATAAGACCTCCACACTTCCTGGCCATCTTCGTGCTATGCCATTTCCTTCCCTCCTTCTGACTCCATTTATATGTTTTCTTGTATTTGAATTTAAGTTCCTTGAAAGAGCTTGTGTCATTAAGCACCCTAGCATACCTAGGGCGGCTACTAGCACAGGTTCTTAGATCTGCTTTTCTAAAGGAAAGCAACTCAAAATGGGTTAACAATCTTACTTTAATCAAACATATCATTTACCTAGTTCAGGGGGAAAAGTCAGCACCCTGAACTTCAGAGAATACAAACAGAAGTTATAAACAAACAGAAAAACAGATCAGCAGATGGCTTCCAGCGTCTGACCTTTACATCAGTTACCTAGCCAGTTACCAGAGAGGGAAGCACCAACATCTGGGTTTTTCACAGCCGGGGGGCTCAACAGCTGCCCAGAGTCTCTTCTGGCCAAATCACACAACTCTTCTCAAAGTGAGCCCCCAAC
>CM053586.1:116917093-116943767 GCA_028646515.1 Pseudochirops corinnae | reverse complement strand
CTGATGGTAAAGGACAGTGCTGCTGTTGTAGAGGTCCTGGAATCTGGCTGTTGGTTCAGAAGCCCTGAAGGAGGATTTTCTTGTGGTACCTGCACAGAAATCCTGGAAGAGGGCCTTGCTGATGTTTTCAGGGGTTCTGGGACTGTTCTACAGGCAGAGAGTGACTTGATGAGGACACTGGCTATTGCTTTGTTGAGCCTTGTCTCCCCAGGAACTGAGATTGCTGAGGGCTTGCCTCCAGTCAAGATGAAAGAAGGACCTTTCTTTGGGTATTCAATGCTGAGATGATATCTTAACCTTGTTGTAACTTAAGGGTGGATGGTCTTTTGTGTTCTCCTGCCCCTTTTGAGATTCAGGGATGGGAAGCCTTTGAGTTTTTTTATGCTCTGTGATTGACCAAATGAATGTACTGTGTTTAAGATTGGAGATTAATCTCCATTTGAGAAGAGACTTTGACTGACTAAATGAATGTACTGTCTAGGGGTGGAGTAGTACCTGGATTGAATTGAGAACTTACTTGCTAAAGGAACAAGTTACACTGTATTTTGACTTTCTCTGTTCTGTGAATGTTTGCTGAATAAATGGGATTTGCTATGCTGGTAATCTGAACCTTGGAAGTTGCCTTTGCTTGGCATTACAAATGCATATTTAAGATCTGAGCAATTGGGAGGAAAAATCACTATTAAGTGTGGGACTCAAAGAACATTTTGTGGAGGTAGTAATATATGAATTAGAGCTTGAAGGGAGAAAAGATGTTAATTGGTGGAAATAGGGTGGACCTGGTGTGTCTATTCCAGGGATGGGAGAAAGCATGGGCAAAGGAATGGAGTTGGAAAAGGGCAGGACAGAATCAGGGAGAATGAGTAAATTTGATGAGTAACTCTGCTCTCTGTCTCTTTCTCTGTGCCCCTCCTCCACTATTTCTTCTTATTTGTTTTGTTTTACTTAGCAGCAACTATGCATAGAGATGTCCTCTGGATTCAGGAATATCTGTGTTTAAGTCCTTCCTCTGATATATACTAGCTCAGCAACCCAGAACAAATTACTTAACTGCCCAGTGCCTTGGATAACTCTCTAAAACTATAAAATGCAGAGAAGGTAATGAATTTTCCTCAGCTGGGGGTAAAATCACAGACCCAGTGCCTATTCTTATCCCTTTCTTTTACTATGTTATGTATTAGCATTTTCATTTTAGGTGCAAGTTTGAGAGCTGGTTTTCACATACTATATATATTTCCTCCTTACATTACCAATGACTCTCAAAATATATATTAGACCTTTTTATGTTTAGCAACATATCTTTCATGCATCTTACACATAGTAAACATAAATGTTTGCTGAATTGAACTGACTTAAGTTAGATAGCATTCATAGGCATCATTAATTTATTCTTAGCAATTCTGAGAAAACATTGAAAAGGAGAGTGTATTATGGAAAAGCTTGTTTTATTCCATGAATTTTTTTCTTTGAGGCTTTAGATGCAGGAATTTAGACTTTTTGTCTTATTCTGAGGGTGTGTTTTTGATCTTCCTTGTCATCATAGCCTTTCTATGGTCAGAATGTTTTTCTGATGTTCATTTTTCAGCTTATTTCTTGCTAAAGTGGGACCTTGCTTCCCAAGTGGAAGGAACACTGTCTCAAACTTTTTTGGGCAGCTGTTTTCAGAGGTAATTCTGAGGACCTTTAAGTTCTGGGCTGTTCAGAAGTGGTATGATCTAGAGCAGCGATTCTCAACCTGTGGGTCGTGACTTCTTTGGGGTCTAAGGACCCTTTCACAGAGGCAAGCCCTTAGCAATCTCAGTTCCTGGGGAGACAAGGCTCAACAAAGCAATAGCCAGTGTCCTCATCAAGTCACTCTCTGCCTGTAGAACAGTCCCAGAACCCCTGAAAACATATTTCCCATGGTCTTAGGAACCTCCTCTATCTGTCTCCAGGCGGGTCTGCCCACATGCAGACATGCCCACATAAGACTATTAAAGTGTTGGGGCATTACGAAGGTTGAGAACCACTGATCTAGGGGGAGTTGTGTTTACTGCTCTTCTGGACTGCATACTAGTTTATGAACAACCACAAGCACTCTTTTCAACTCTGAAAGTGTGACCAGGGTCTCTGCTTTCCTGGAGCAGTAAACTCTACTGTGCTAGTACTCTTCCTTGCACTAGGACTAAGACCCAGGACTGTGACCCAGATCCAAGTACAGGTAGTGCAACAGGGTCCAGCCTTTGGTGTCAGTACACCTCCTTCTGCTCCATTGTCTAATCCCCTTACCATCTATGGGTTAAGAGGTCTGGGAACTTCCACTACTGTCACTGATTCAGTCATCCTGGGGCTTGTTCCTGGCTTGCTGAGTCTGAGTCTATGCTAGTGTGGCCTGTACTGGACTGTGTTCCTATCTCACCCTGGTGCAACAGACCTTTCCCGATGACCTTATAAGTTGTCTTTGGCTGTGAAATTGTTTCATTCTGTCTTTTTGTGGGTTCTGCTGCTCTAGAATTTGTTTAGTCATTATTTAAAGGTATTTGGAGGGATTTGGGGGAGAACTCAGGTGAATCCCTGCCTTTATTCCCCATAAATTAAAAAATTTTGAAGAAAACTTAAAAAAAAAAAAAAAGACAGTGTATTTTAATTTGAACACACTGAACAACCACTTCTTAAATCATGGTTAATATGGAAATTTTTTTTGTATGTCACAGACCCACATTCATTACAAAAGATTCCTTCATGTTATCTGAAAAGAGATATGTATTACATTAAAAAGATAAATTTATTTTATTTTGTCAGAAGTACTTGTCAGTGACTCTTTGGAGGTAACTGTGATGTGGAACCAACCAGCTGACAACTTTATTTAGGAAAACTCTCTACTACAAAATATCTGCTAATGCAGCTAACACCATAGGAAATAAGAATTCTTTTGTTGACTAGCCATGTTCTTCTCTCCTTGACAAGTAGGCAATATTTGATTACAATATGGGTACAAAATCAATTGCTGGGAAAGATAACATTGCCTGTGACACAATGAGTTCTTAAGGTGCTCAAGTAAGCTAATTTATTGGTCTTTTGCAGTATGAAGTAGAGAGCTTTAATTAAAGTAACTTGTTTAGTCTTATAGGTCCACAGTATGTCATGAAAGTGGTTGTATTAGTAGTGGTAATATATTATTATAGCAGTTGCTTATTTATTAATAATGTCTATCAGCATCTAAGTCTTCTCAAATTAAATTCTAAATCATGAAAATTCATCTTAAAGTCAGTATCACAACAAACATAGCTCTTTGTCTACTTCCAGCTAAACCAGGGACTGGAACAGAATTGTATTATTTGTTGTGTCCTCAACTGACCCCATATCTTTTTTTTGTTTCTTTAATTGAGTTGAAATCAAACCAAAGCTTTACAAAATACAAAAATGCTGGGAATAAATTAAAGCCAGAAATAATAACATATAGTTTCTAAAATTAATGAAGAGAACATAAAATATCAAAATATCCTGTGACCTGAGTTTCCATTTCATTATCAGAGCTCTAAACCCTTTTATCTTTTGTAATCATACCAGACCAGGTTGGTGTTTGTAGTGTGTGTGTGTGTGTGTGTGGTTGTGTGTGTGTGTGTGTGTGTGTGTGTGTGTGTGTGTGTGTGTGTGTGTGTGTGGTGTGTTCCCAAGTTGTAGATTTCGTCGGTTGCTCCAGAGAATTACTGGTCCTTTGCCTGGTGGCCTATGTTATATTATGCCCATTTCTGGAGAATATGAAGGTAGAAGAAATGTAGCTCGTGCTTGAGCTTTGCCTCTATCCTACCCATAGTCCTCTCTTCTGGCACACATACACACACATACACACACACACATTTTTGTTGTTGTTCAGTCATTTTTCAGTGAGTTTGACTCTTCCCAACCCCACTTGTGATTTTCTCGGTTAAGACACTGGAGTGGTTTGCCATTTCCTGCTCCAACTCATTTTACAAATGAGGAAACTAAAGCAAATAGGATTCAGCAATTTTCCTAGAGCCACACAGTGTCTCAGGCCAGATTTGAACTCAGGAAGATGAGTCTTCCTGACTCGAGGCTGAGCATTCTCTCTACTGGACCATCTAGTTGTCCGTGTGTGTGTGTGTGTGTGTGTGTGTGTGTGTGTGTGTGTGTGTTTTCAGACACTTACTACTGTATGATCCTGAGCAAGTCACTTAACCCACGGAGTCACAAAGAAGAAGAAGCTATGCTCTTCCATTTCCCTGATTAAAACCCTCTCTCTAGAGACATGGGGAATCTCTTTCCCCGTTAGATATAGTCTGATCTGAACTATTTTGATGGGGCTTTTGCTATTGGCTTTCATACATCTCATGCACAAATGCTTCCTAATCATTGTATAGATAATTATCATGGAACTACCTTTGCTCCTTTTTTTTTCTCTTTGCCATGGTCCCCTTACATAAAATATCTTTATTCTCTAATACTTTTATAAAGCATTCATTTGTTTTAAAATCGGTTTATTGTTGAATATGTCTAAAATATACCTTATTATTTTAATTCTATAGCCTGTTTCCATGCAAATTTTCTATTTCTGTCTCCATCAGCACCATTCCCCCCATTTTATTACTCTTCATGTCCAAATCTATTACTAGCAACTGTTAATTTTATCACCACCCTTTTCTCTTGTATCTATCCTATCCTTTCTACTTCTATACAACCAGTATTAGTTCATATCCTTACATCTTTCCTGGAGTGTTGTAATAACATCTTTTCACCTGGTCTTCCTAATCATACACTCTTGTTTCTTTCATCTATCTTCTACAATACTGTCAAAATAATCTTAATATACAAGTCTAATCACATCACTCCTTTGCTCAGAAACTTTCAGGGGTTCCCTAATGCTTAAGAGATAAGATAGATACTCCATGGTCAAGCAATCAGGACCCTCCACAAGGTACCAACCTACCTTTCCAGTGTTATTTCATAATATTTCCTTTCCACATCATTCTGTTTAAAAAGGGCTCTTCTCTACTTTGGTCCTCCCCTTTGTTTCCTCTGTTTTAGCTTTCTTAGAATGCATGTCTCAACCTTAACCTACTGGGATACTTCTTTTCTGTGATGGCTCATCTCCTATTTTATATCATTCCTGAAATCTTCCCTATTTTCCCCAAATGAAAAGAAAAAAAAGATCAATTCCCCTTCAAATTTCTTATAGTACTTTCCCCCAGACCTTTCTGTGCTTAGATTTTTGTTTTGTATCATAGTTATTTGTATGTTCATATCTTACCTACCTTATTTGAATATAAGGTCCTTGAAATCAGGAGCTATATTGCTGCTATTTTTAATTTTTAAAAATGTGTTTTGTATAGACAATTCTTATTAATCTGACATGTTCAGTAGGCATTTAACAGGTGTTGTTGAAATTTTTTTTAAACTAAATTTAGGTAATTAAAGGAAAGTGGCAAGTCAGAGATGACTTAAATGATGTGAACTGGGATGACTGGCAGAATAGTGACATCACAAAAAGAGAGAGGATAAAAGAAGACCAGGTTCAGCAGGAATATGATGAGTTTAAAAACAATTATAGAATATTAGAATTCAAAAGAGGACTTAACAATCATTTAATTCAATCTCTTTATTTTGCATATGAGAATGCTAAGGTTTATGGAAGTGATTTGCCCAACATCATACTAGTGTAAATGGCAGACCAGGACTTTTGCACACAGATCTTCTGAGCTGCAATCAGTACTCTTATTATTATACCACTAGAACCTAGGTCTTTTGACTCTTGGTCCCTCTAGGGCTCTCTGAGATGCCACTGGGATATCAGCTTAGAAATGTTCATCAGCAGCTGGAAATATAATACTGGAGCTAGGGAAAAGGGCTGAAACTGAAGAGAGAAAATTTGGGAGTTATCTGAATAGAAATGATAACTGAAATACTGAAAACAGATAACAAGGAAGAGAAACTTTTGAGAAAAGAAGGTTGGAAACAGTATTTTGGACAATACTTTAAAAAGGTCCAGGAAGAGGAAGAAAAGTTGGTGAAGGACACAAAGAAGAAACACTGAGAAAGTTAAATCAAAAAAGCGTTTATTATTAAGAGTACATAGGGAAAACACAGAAAGAGAGAGAGAGAGAGAGAGAGAGAGAGAGAGAGAGAGAGAGAGAGAGAGAGATGAAGAAGAGGAAGAAGAAGAAGAAGAAGAAGAGACAGAGGAAGAAAAAGAGAAAGAAAGAGAAAGGAAGGAAGGAAGGAAGGAAGGAAGGAAGGAAGGAAAGAAGAATAAAACAATGATGCTGAAGCCAAGGAAGGAAAGAGTTTCTAGAAAGAGGTAGGGGAGAATAGTGTCAAAAGCTTTTCAGAGACTGATTGATGACTGGGAAAAGGTTATTGTATGTGATGTAGGAGATGAGACATGCCCTTCTAGAAAGCCACTACAGTAGAGTGGTATGGGTGGAAGTCAGATTACAAGGGGCTAGGGAATAATGAAATGGTCAGGAAATTAATACCATGGTTATAGACTTCCTTTTAAAGACTTTTCTTTAATAAGAAATATAACCCACACTGGTTTCTCCTCTCTTTTACCCTGACAAAACTTTTATTGTTCATACCCTATGTTTTGTTACTGTTTTTTGTTCTCTGATTATTTCACATAAGTTTATCTTTTCTATTGGGAATTTGTTAAGGACAGGTTCCATATTATATGTATTTTGTATGCTGGACTATTCCTAATAAAATGTTAGTACATAATAGGCATTCAATTAACAGTGTTAAAATGAAAAATCCTGAATTTCATGCCTACTTTCATTGTATCTGCCTTTTCAAAGAGAACCCCTTAAATGGTCATCATCATGAAAGACACTTTGGCCAATTTTCCATAAGGCCAACCTTAGTTTCTACTAATTTCTTTGGGGGTATAGATAGAAATAGAAGTTACACTGGCAAGATGCTTAAATTGAAGGAGCTGTTTGAACTGTTCTGCTCAATTTTAACAAGGAGATTGGTTCATTGTTATGATTTATTATTACTAATTCTCATAATGTTCAGGTATTTGCAAATAAAAGCTACCTTTGCTATCATGCTATAGTTGTTTCGACCATGAATTTTAACAAAGGCACTGCTAGAAAGAAAGCAAAAGAAAGGTACTACAGAAAAATATCACTAAAAATAAGCCAAGGAGGTGAATAGAAGAAAAAAATTAAAAGTCTCATATCTAATAAAATAGAAAAACAAAAGAGTGATTGTTGATTGGGAATGACAGAGGAAATTATGGCCATATATGAAGCAGACTATCATCTTGTAATACTACAAGGATTTCAAAAAAATATTTCTTTGACGACTACAAGAAGTAATGGAGAATAAGGCAGAACCAAAATAACAATACATAGAATAAACTGAGATTAATTGTAATGAATACCCTCAGTTTTATAAAGCCAAGACTGTAACATAAATAGAAAATAAGGAACTACTGATATAAAATGTAGGATACATTTTCTTTTCCTTTTTTTTTTTTTTTTTTTTTGCAGGGGGGAAGGTAGGACAATTGGGGTTAAGTGACTTACCCAAGATCATATGGCTAGTTTTTGTGTTAAGTGTCTGAGGTCGCATTTGAACTCAGCTCCTCCTGACTCCAGGGCTGGTGCTCTCTATTCACTACACCACCTAGCCGCCCCCAGTAGCATACATTTTCAAACTTGCTGGCATTGTTAGTTGGCTATGCTTAATTGTTTTACTTTGTTAAGAGAGGATTGATTTGGAGAAGGAATTTACTAGGAAAGGTTTGTAATACATGTTTTTTAAAGCAATAATTTTAAAATGGGGGAAAAGATTAAGGCAGACATAGTACCCTTACTTTTTTCTTGTTCATTCCTCCCTTTCTGAATGGATGTTTAATAAATGTTAAATTCAAATAGCTGGATTTTCCTTTAGTTCTTTTTGTACAGAAATGTACTGGAGAATCTCTTGGGTTGCTTATAATCCAAGATTTTAAAGTATTTAACTTAAAACTCATTACAGTGGGGTATTAGTGAAGCTATCTGAACAATTTGCAATTGAAATCAAATCAATTGAAAGAGTGTTGAACTTGGTGTGGTCAGACCTACTTGTTTAAATCTCAGCTTTGCCCTGTGTTACCCATGTGACCTTGGGTAAATCACTTAATCTCTCTGAACCTCAGTTTCTTCACATATAAAATGACAAGGTTGGACTAAATTATGCCTATCCTCTAGATCTACAATCCAAAATACCCATAAAATTCCCATTACCCCCAATTCCCGTTCCAAAAAGGTTCTCCCATAAAGGATGAGAGAAACTGTCACAAGGGAAAAAAAAATTACCCTTGGATACTTGGATACACAAGAAAAGTTTGCATCTATACAATATTCCAATACCTGCCTGGGTGAAGAGTTGAAAATCTGGCATTACCATAGAAAAATTATATCTGGGTATCTTAGAGAAAGTTTCACTTTGTTTCCCCTGGAAGTTTCTGCAATTTGTAGATACAACTAGACTGTTAGATTGCTTCTCTAGCTCATATTCCATAATATAGGTACTATCTGCCTTAGGGACAGTTTTATTTTTCTCAGTTTAAATTCCTCATGATTACTGCTGTCACTAAGAATTTTTCTAAAGGAAAATTTCAATTCAAAAGATTGAGGATATTTCTCCTCCCCTTCTAATATTTGCCTATTTCCCACATGGAATTAGAGGCCTTACAAAGCATGCCATTGTAACATTTTGACAGCTGGGAGAGAAAAAAAATGAGTTTCAGGGAAAACTTGTGAAATTGGCTTTTTCAAAGTCTTTTCATTTAGTAGTTTTGTTTGAAGTTTATGCCATATCCACAAGGGATACGAACATCCAAGGAAAGATGGCAGTTTAATTATTGTCATCAAACATGCTGCCTAATAAATTGCTTAGTGTGGCAGAGAAAATTATAAGTATTTTTAAAGTAAAAAAGGTTGGTGAAGATAGAGCTTTGTACAGAAGGCCAATGAGGATAGAGAGTTCTATATCTCATTTGCCATCTAGTCATGGAGCATGGCATTATGGATACCATTTTAAATATTATATCTTTACATAAACTAGGAGTGGCTTTTGTTAGGATATATTTTACAGTCCCACAGATTTAAGATTGGAATAGATGTCTTTCATAGATTTAGAGTCTGAAGGGATTTACTACATGATTCACTTCTGGGTCATCAAGTCCAGTCCTCACATTTTACAGAAGAGGAAACTGAAGCCAAAGAAGCTAAGTGACTTGTTACCAATGATCTCCTAATTGCCAAATCTAATGGCCTTTTCTCAATCTTCAACCTTTTTTAAAAAACCTCTATACATCCTTTTAACACTATTGATCACTTTTCCTCTCTGGGTTTTTGTGATATTGTTCTTTCTTGGTTCTGCTGCTTGACTTTTCCTTCTCAGTCTTCTTTGCTGGTTCTTCCTCTCTATCATATCCCCAATCACTGGGTCTTCTAAGGTTCTGTCTTGGACCCTTTTCTTTTTTTATTCCATATCAAGAATTTTTGACGTATAGCCCATCAGCATATATATACGCTATATATATTTATCTATATTGAAAATTATATTTCAATATAATTGATTTCCTTTAGAATCATGTGAAAAAATTATGCATGTATTTAGGGGTCTTTATCAGATTGTCAAAGGGGTCCATTATACATGAAAAGTGTTAAAAAACATACCTGTACTATACTATCTCACTTGATATAGATACACACATATACATGCACACATAGATATCTGTATATGTATGCACACATACACACAAATACATATACACACATATATATGTATGTAAGTGCATATACATATATCTCATAAGCTCCCATGGGTTCAATTATAATCTCTCTGTAGATGATTCCCAGATCTACATATATTGCTACATATATTGCTTTCACATCTCAAACTCAAAAATTCTAAAAGGGAACTCTTTGTCTCCCCCTCCAAAACCCTCAGGGCATCTTCACTGTGGAAGGCAGCACCATCCACCTCATCACCTAGGCTTTTGATATCTGAGTCAGCATCAACTACTCATTCTTGCTCGCCCTATATATCCAATTTGGTGTCAAATAATTGTGGTTTCCACATATTGTAAAGGTACAATACATCTTAGCCTTTTCTCCACTTACAAAGCAAAAACATAGTTCAGGTCATCCAAATAGTCTAGAAAGAGGTAACCTTGTGACTGGTCTCCCTGCCTCAAATGTCTGCCTATTCCAATCTATCTCTCACTCAACTTCCAAGATAATTTTTCTAAAGAGCAGGCTGAACATCTCACTACCACCACTACCACTATCACCACCCCACTGCCACCCCCACCTCCTTAATGAACTTCAGTAACTCCTTAGTATACCTCCAGGATGAAAATATGATCTCAGGTTGATATTTAAAGCACTTTATAACTTGGCCTCTTCCTACCTTCCCAGGCTTCTTATACCTTTCTTTCCTCCATACAATCTATGATCCATTTACAGACCTATTTGCAGTTCCTCATACAGGACTCTCCATCTCCCATCTGCTTACTACTTATTTCCCATACATGACACAGCCCCATACCTCCTCTGGTACCAGCCTCCTGACTTCTTTGATTTTCCCATCCCACATTCTGAAGGAAGCTCTTTTTTGGTCCCCCAACCACTAGAGTATTTCATCTAATCTGTGTTTATGTTGCATGTACATAATTATTTCAAAGTTATCTCTCCATTAAAATGGGAGCTCTTTGAGTGCAGGAACTGTTCTATTTACCTTTCTTGGTGTCTCCAACTCAGCACAGTGCATTACATGTAGTAAAAGGTTAATAAATGCTTGACTGACTTACATAAAGTCACAGAGGAAATAAGTGTCAAAGATGTGAGTTGAACCTGGGTACCTAGGCTCCAAATCCAGTGCCCTTTCCACTGAATGATTTCTGAACTCATCTTCCCCCTTGGGAATGATTTCTTTTTTAAAACTGTACCATGATATGTTGCTACATCATCGTCCCTTTGAGAATGAAAACAAAAATTAAATTTCAATTCCATTTCATCTTAACTATTTATTTTTGATAAAAGGAGTCACAATGGCACAAAGCTGATTACTTGTAAATAACCCTGGGACAAAAGTAAAAGCATCTTCCTTACTCCTCTCTTTCCTACTCTAAAAACACTTCAAAAACTGCTGCTTTATGAATGGAATTTATCCCTTTTCTTTAGAGGGGGATCAGCCAGCAAAGCAAATAGTAGTTAGCAAGTTTGCAAATAAATGCACCCTTGGGAAGTGAGGTTTCTTAGAGAATTAGTTTTCTCAGAGAATCTCTTAGCAGGGGCCTGGAGAAGTCTCCACTCCCAGACCCATAGCCCCCACTCCCAAAGCTTTTCCTGGCAAAAGAAACCATAGCAAAGCCAAGGTTTTTACAACTCACTGGAAATTTCAATAGAAGTTAACTGCCCGAGGGAATGAGTTTTCTGAATTACTTTTCATAAGTCTATTGTACCTATCCTTTTGCAGAACAAAGCTTAGGGAGAAAAAAGAGCTAGTCCAAGCCCTTTTAAGTGGCTCTTCTGCCTACTTTGTTCTAGTCCCAGTTATAGTGAAGCTATAGTGAATGGGGCAGGGAAAGGAAAAGACACAGAGGCAGAACTAGGAGAGAATATTGGAATCTAATCTGCAAAACATAAACAGAACATAAGGGAAAGAGAAATAATGGCTCCAGGCAGCAGCAACGAAACACTATGATTTGAAGTAAATATTTGTAGAATGGAGAAGGGCAGACTAAAGGGAAAGGGATCGCTGTTTGAGAATGCATCTACTCAAAATCACCATTGGTCTGAGATGGGGAATTGCCAGAGGCACAGGGAATCTTGCTAGGTAATTAAAGAGTCTCAGAGAAGACTTGATCCCTGGTCTTTCTGATTTTACTAATAGCCCTACTACTTCTTTGAGGTAAAGGATAATATAAACATATGCATTATGATAAGAGCTGGTCTCAGAATTAGGAAGACCTAGTTCAAGACCATTAAACTATGGGCTTTTTGAAAGCAGATGTCTTTTTTAAAAAATCTTTCTTTGTATCCCTAGCACTTAGCTCAGTTTCTAGTACATAGAGTTAATAAATGTTTATTGGCTCACTGACCCACCTCTGACACATACTTTCTGTGTTGCCCCAGGCAGGTCATTTAACTTTTTAATGGCCCCAGCAACTGAGATTCTAAGTTGTATATTAGTTACCCTTGGGTACAGGTAGATGGAGGCAGCTAGGTGGCACAGTGGATACAGTTTGTGCTCTGGAGTCAGGAGCAGCTGACAAACCACTCTATCATTTTTGCCAAGAAAACTCCAAATGTGGTCACAGAGAGTCAGACTTGACTGAAAGGACTGAATAACAACAACACTGGGAGATGGAGCATGCTCACTGGGAATTCCCTAGGCCAATGACTTCAGAGGTCATGGGATCATAGGTATAAGAGTTCCAATGGATCTTAGGGCATCTCAGGAAATCCCCTCATTTTAGAGATGAAGAAACATAGGCTCAAGATTTGCCCTAGGTAACACAGGTGTTAATTAGCAGAGTAAGGATTCAAATTAAGGTCCTATGACTACAAGTTCAGTGATCTTTCTGCATAAGACAAATTTTTTTTTTTGAAAGACCAAAATATTTATCTAACATAATTATATTTTGTTGTTGCTTTGTCATTTGGTTGTTACCAAATCAACCATAGCATGGCAAGCCCTTCTATCCTGCACTATTTGTGTGAGTCTGTCAAAGTTCATGTTCATTGTTTCCGTGACACTATATCTATCTCATCCATTACTGTAACCTTCTCCTTTTGCCTTCATTCCTTTTTTTTTGTACTCTGTTTTTGTTTATTTTGTTAAACGTCTCCCAATTACATTTTCATCTGGTTCAGATTGCATTGGGGAGTTTTTGTAGGCCATGAGTTGGACACTTCTAGTCTAGATCAGTGCTTCTTAAACTGTGGGTCATGACCCCTTATGGGATTGCAAGTGGAAAAAAAAATTTTTTTGCTTCAATCTGTATTCAAACTCTGTTCTTTCTAGTTCTTTCTCTGAATGTAGACATCTCTTTCCATCATGAGTCTTTTGGAGTTGTCTTATAACCTTGCATTGCTGAGAAGACTCTAGTTTATCAAAGTTGGTTGTCACATATACATTATGTCTGTAATTGTGTACAAATTTCTCCTGGTTCTGCTCTTCTCACTCAGCATCAGTTTATTTAAGTCTCTTCAGGTAAATATGAAGTCCATATGCTTGTCATTTCTTATAGCACAATAGTATTTGGTTACATTCATATACCACAACTTGTTTAGCCATTCCCCAATTAATGGGCATCCCCTTAATTTCCAATTCTTTGCCACCACAAAAAGAGCTGCTATAAATGTTTTTGTATATCTGGGTCTTCCTCCCACTTCTATGATCTCTTTGGGATACAACCCTAGAATTGGTATTGCTGGGTCAAAGGATATGAAATTATTTATAACCCTTTGGGCATAGTTCCCAGATTGCTCTCCAGAATGGTTGAATCAGTTCACAACTCCAACAAAGATGTGTTAGTGTTCCAGTTTTTCCACATCCTCTCTGGCATTTATCATTTTCCTGTTTTGTCATCTTAGCCAATCTGACTGGTGAGATGTGGTACCTCAGAGTTGTTGTGATTTGCATTTTTCTAATCAATAGTGATTTAGAACATTTTTTCACATGCTTATAGATACCTTTAATTTCTTCCTCTAAAAACTGCCTGTTCATATCCTTTGACCACTTATCAATTGGGGAATGACTTGTATTTTTAGAGATTTGACTCAATTCTCTCTATATATTAGAAATGAGGCCTTTATCAGAGACATTGGTTGTAAAAATTCTTTCCAAATTTCCCACTTCCCTCTTAATCTTGGTTACATTGGCTTTGTTTGTACAGAAACTTTTCAATATGTAATCCAAATTATCCATTTTGCATTTTATAATGCTCTCTAACTCTTGTTTGGTCATAAAGTCTTCCCTTCTCCATAAATCTGACAGGTAAACTATTCCTTGCTTCCCCACATTGCTTACAATATCAGCCTTTATACCTAGATTGTGCACCCATTTAGACTTGACTTTGGTATACGGCATTAGATGATGTTCTATGCCTAGTTTCTGCCATACTATATTCCAATTTTCCCAGCAGTTTTTGTCAAATAGAGAGTTCTTATCCCAGAAACTGGGGTCTTTGGGCTTATCAAACAGTATATTACTATAATCATTGACTACTGAGTCATTTGTACCCAATCTATTCCATTGATCCACTACTCTATTCCTCAGCCAGTACCATCAATATTATTGTTTTTTTCATAAAACTAGCTCTTAGATTTATTTATTAATTTAATAGTTTTCTTAATTTCAATTGTATTAATCTTTCCTTTGGTTTTCATTATTTCTAATTTAGTATTGAATTGGGGATTTGCAATTCGTTCTTTTTTTATCTTTTTCAATTGCATGCCCAATTGAATTTGCCCAGTTTCTCTAATTTATTCATGTCTGCATTCAGGGATATAAAAAGTCCTTTAAGAACTGCCTTTGCTGCATCCCACAAGTTTTGGTATGTTGTCTCATTATTGTCATTCTCTTGAATGAAGTTACTGATTGTCTCGATAATTTCTTGTTTGACCCACTCATTCTTTAGGATTAAGTTATTTCATTTCCAATTAATTTTTTCGTTTATCTTTCCATGGCTCTTTATTGCATATGATTTTTATTGTATCATGATCTGAGAAGGATACATTTAATATTTCTGCCTTCTGCACTGAATTGTGGGATTTTTATGCCCTAGTACATGTTAAATTTTGTGTATGTGCCATGTACCACTGAGAAGGTATATTCCTTTTTGCCCCCATTCATTTTTCCCCAGAGATCCATCATATCTAGCCTCTCTAAAATTCTATTCATCTCCTTAACTTCTTTCTTGTTTATTTTGGTTATCTTGTTTATTTAGATTTACCGGGTTCAGAAAGAGAGAGACTGAGATCCCCCACTAGTATAGTTTTGCTATCTTTTTCTTCCTCTAATTCCCTTAACTTCTCCTCCAGGAATTTGGATGCTATACCACTTGGAGCATATATGTTAAGTAATGATAATGCTTCATTCTTGATGGTGCCTTTTAAGAGCATATAGTTTCCTTCCTTATCTCTTTTAATTAGATCTATATTTGCTTTTGCTTTATCTGATACATGGATTGCTACCCCTGCTTTTTTTTTTTACTTTAGCTAAAGCATAATATATTCTACTCCAGCCTTTTACCTTTACCCTGTGCATGTCCTCTTGTTTCAGATGTGTTTCTTGTAGACAGCATATTGTAGGATTATGGTTTTTAATCCATTCTGCTATCCACCTCTGTTTTACAGGAGAGTTCATCCTATTCACATTCACAGTTATGATTACTATCTGTGTCTTTCCCTCCATCCTATTCTCTCCCTTGTTTATGTTTCTGTTTCTTCCTTCTCCCTTCCCCTCCTTAAGAGTTTCCTTTCAACCACCACTTCCCTCAGTGTTCCCTCCCTGTGCCCCCCATCTTTACCAACCTTTACCCCTTACTACTATTTCCCTCCCTTCTAACCACCACCTCCTTTTTAACTCCCCCCCCCCTTTACCCCTCCTACTACCTGTAGGGCACAATGGATTTTTAAACTTAACAGAGTATGTTATTCCCTCCTTGAACCCACACTAATGAGAGTAAATTTCACAGTGCTCCTGTCCCTCCCTCCTTTCCCTCTATTATAATGAGTTTTTGTATCTTTTCACATTAGAACCCTAAACTTAACTGATTATGTTGATCCCTCTTTGGACCAGAACCAATGAGAATAAAGTTCATATGATGTTCATCTCCCTCCCTTCTTCACCCCTACTATAGTATGTTTTTATGTCTCTTCCTGTGGCATAATTTACCTTTTTCTGCCTCGTCCTTTCCTTTTCTCCCATTACAGTCCCTTTGTACCCTTTAGTTAGGTTCTTTATCATCAGATTAATTCATTTATACCCACTCCATCTACCTATTTATATCCCTGTTAAATGTCATGATAATTATATAAATTTCAATATTGACAAGTATCAGCTTCTCATATAGGGATGTAAACAGTTTGCTCTTATTGAGTCCCAAGTTATAGGCATGTGTGTACGTGTGTGTGTGTGTGTGTGTGTGTGTGTTTTCCTTGTTTACCTTTTTACGTCTTTCTTGAGTCTTATAATTGGAGATCAAATTTTCCATTGAGCTCTGGCTTTTTCATCAGAAAAGTCTGGAAGTCCCTTATTTCATTGAATGACCATCTCCTTGCCTGAAAGATTATGCTCAGTTTTGCTGGGTAGTTGATCCTTGGTTACAGTCCTAGCTCTTTTGCTTTACAAAATATCAATTCCAATTTCTCCAATCTTTTAATGTAGAAGCTGCTAAATCCTGTGTAATCCTGACTGTAGTTCCACTATATTTGAAGTATTTCTTTTTGGCTGCATGCATTATTTTGTCCTTGACCTTGTAGCTCTGGAATTTGGCTACTGTATTTCTTGGAGTTTTCAATTTGGGATCTCTTTCACAAGGAGTCTGGTGAATTCTTTCAATAACTATTTTACCTTCTGATTCTAGGACCTCAGGATAGTTTTCTTTGACAGTCTCTTGGAGGATGTTGTCCAGGCTGCTTTTTTCATCATGGCTTTCCAGTAGACCAATAATTTTTAGGTTATCTCTCCTGGATCTGTTCTTTAGGTCAGTTGTTTTTCCAGTGAGATATTTTACACTTTCTTCTAATTTTTCAATCTTTATGGGTTTTTTTGACTGACTTTTGATGTATCATAGAGTCCTTAGCTTCAATTTGACTGATTCTAATTTTTAGTGAATTATTTTCCTTCCTTTTTGAATCTCCTTTTCCATATGTCTAGTTTTCATTTTTTTAGGGAGGTATTTTTTCCAATTACATTTTGAACCTCCCATCCCAGTTCACAAATTTTACTTTTTAAGGGTTTATTTTCTTCAGTGGGAATTTTTTCCAGTTTGGTCACTGTAGATTTAAATTCATCTTCTACTTCTCTAATTTGGCTTTTAAAATTTTTCTTGAGCTTCTCCAAGAATGTTTTTTGGGCCTGAGATCAATTCATATTTCCTTCTGTGGTCTCAGGTGTGAGTATAGAGTCCATGTTGTCCTCTGTATTTGGTTGTTCTTGCTCACTATAATAAAACTGGATCATTTTTCTTGCTTTTGATTTCTCAGCTTTCTTCTTACCCATTGTGAGTGCTTATTTCCTGACTGGGCTTCTCATGCTGGGAGCTAAGGGTTTGATTGTTGTTTCAATTTGTTTCAGTTTGTTTGTTTCAGTTACACCCTTCTTCAATGACTCCCAAGCCTGAGGCTGTTTCCACTATTTCAGGATTTTATTCTAGGTGGACATTTATCTCTGAGTTTTCTAGGTCAGGGAGGGGGAATCAGAGTAACTAGGGTTTACTCTGCCATCTTGGCTCCTGGAGGTTCAGGTAGGTGATTTTACACACCCAGGCTGTGGGCTGATAGCCCCAGGAGAAGCTGCAGTCCCTGCTGCGGGCCCTGTGTTTTCTTTTACCCAGCTCCTACCGATCCTCAGTTTTGGGGTAAGACAGCAGTGAATCACCCTTGGGGTGGGTGAGTCTTCTGGCTGGGGCTCCTTCTCACTCTGCTGTAGTCTGCTCTAAGGTCCACGCTGGTACAGCCTCTGTTCGCTCTGCATTCCCCCTGCTCAGACTTAAGCAGGCACTTCCTGGGCTGGGAATCTGCCACATTACGTCTCCTAATGGATTCTGTCACTATAAAATCCATTCAGATTCACTTTTTAAAGTTTAGTGATGGAATTCATGGAGGAGCTTAGAAAAGCTCCTCCTTCCATTCTGCCTTCTTGGCTCTGCCACCTTGTCTTCATTCTTTCCCACCATCTGGGCCTTTTCCAATGAGTCCCATCTTCTCATTAAGCTTCAACTTCAGTATTTGACCTTCCACTGAACAGCCAAAATTGATTTATTTAAGTACTGACTAATTCGATTTCTTTGCTGTCCTAGGGACTCTCAAATGTCTTTTCCAGCACCACAATTCAAACGTGTTGATTCTATGGTACTCAATTTTACCTACAGTTCAACTCTCACAGTTATACTTCGCTACTGGAAAAACCATAACTTTGACTACCACAGACCTTTGTTATATACTTCTTAATTTATTTATTTTTAAATGTGCTATTAACCCTTTATGGGGCAATGAGCTATGTGAAATGTACAAAATGTTTTGTCAAATGTGATATTGAGAATGCTTTTGACATAGTTCACTGGTTTATCACCTAGATCAGTATATACTGCACAATGGGCAAGGCTAGACTCCATGAACCAGGCTGCAAAGGTTTCAAGCTAAATAAGGTGGAGAGATTTAGATAGACAAGAGAAGTGATGTTTCTGCTTTTTAGCATGCTGTCCTGATTTGCCATAGCTTTCCTTCCAAGGAATAAGCATCTTTTAATTTCATGACTGCAGTTGTCATCTGCAGTGATTTTTGAGCCCAAGAATAAAAATGACACTGCTTTCATTTCTTCTCCTTTTATTTGCCAGGAAATGAGGGGACCAATTGCCACAATCTTTGTTTGATGTTAAACTACAAGTCAGCTTTTATTCTATCCTCTTTCACCTTTATCAAGAGGCTTCTTAATTCTTCACTTTCTGTCATCAGAGTTGTATCATCTGCATAGCTGAGATTGTTGATATTTCTCCCAGAAACCTTAATTCCAGGTTTTGATTTGTCCAGCCTGGCATTTTGACATAATTACATAAGTAGTTGCAAAAATTTAAGGCTCTTCTCCTGACTTCAAAGATCTTTAGAGATAATATCCTAAAGTTCCAGCAAGGACAGGTTTGAAAAGTAAAAAAGAACTCTGGTAAGACTGGCAAAAAGATGCTTATTCACTTTGCAGGAATGATTTTGCAGAAAGAATTAAGACACTTGTAAATACTGCTTCTGACAATATTTACTAATCTAGAGGTTTAAAATCTTTCAAAGACAAGATGTTAGCAAATAAGATTTTTGATTCTCAGGGATTTGGCAAACAAAAATGCTGCCTTTTAACAACTATTAGCACACTAAAGTTATGTTTTCACCAACATCTTATCAAGAAGTACATATGCATAAATATAAATAGGATGTTAAAAGAATTTTCTGTTTTTTCCTATGATCTGGCAAGACAAAAAAGCAAAGTGTTTTCTCACCATGTATTAATCTGTTTGTATGCTTCTGTGTTTTGGGGGAAGAGGGTTTATCATTAGGCATTAGCAGATTAGGCTTGGATTTCAATCTTAGAGCAACACAAAATTGTCATAATTTTAATTAAACAAGTAAGCAGGCAAGCATTTATTAGGTGATTACTATACATGCCAGGCACAGTGCTAAATGGTAAAGATACAAAGTAAGGTATAAACAGTTCCTGTCCTGAAAGAGCTTACATTCTAACAGGAAAGCAACTAAGTTGATGAGGTTTAGGGGTACTGGGAACCCTAAAATGTCAGGGTACAGGGTAGTGTTGACTGTAATGAATTTACCACTCAAACCATCCCCAGTCTACAAGTAGTAAAGGTTATTGTGATGCCAATAAGGTGGGCAAAGTTCTTTAGGGAATTTGCAACTTAATGGGGGTGATGCTAAAGCTTGTATGGAAAAAGGGACAGAGCTTAAGGGAGACACCAGCTTAAGGGTGGGGGCAGCTCTTTAAGGGAGACAACCTGTCCTTAATGGAGATAGTAGTTCTTTAAGACAGACAGCCCCCAAGGGAAACAGACCTCTTCAAGCAGGCAGCCTCCCTCAAGGGAGATTCCCCCCTAGACCCCACCAAGTGAGAGAGCTGTTTCAGGGAGATGCCCACTAGCCAGGAGAAGCTAAGGATTTTTATAGAGGAAAACCCACTGTGGGCAGGGAGATGTGGTAATTCAGGACATATAGGCAAATGAACAGGATAGTTCAGAGTTTCAAGGATATCTAGGCACATCATTATTCCATTGTTTAGCCCAGCGTCAGAGGGGCACCTGTCAGCTTTGATATTTCATAGACCAGCCTCCTCAAATCTCAATTTCTCCTAAAGTAACTTTAAGTGGTACTTGAGATAATGGTTTTCTCATTGAACAGCCTATTTGAATCTCTTCATCTCCCCTCTCAAGAAGCAGGCACCCAAATTCATTTGGGAAAAAGGGCAAGGGTCATGCATTCCTCATCAATGCTACGTACAAGATATATTCTGTGTAAAAAGGAGGTAGTCTCAGAGGAATGTCTTTGGGTGAAGGGGGTGGGGTAGGGAGACCTGTAAAAGCTTTGGCTAGGATTTGAACTGAGTCATAAATGAAGTGAGAGAACCAAGAGGTGAAGAGGGAGAGCATTCCAGGTATGGGAACAGTGTACCAGTAAACCTTTACAAAATAGAGTCACTTCGGTTACATTGCTACCTACCTACAAATGTCAAGAGTTTATTGAGTTTGACAGCAAGGGAGCCCCACTCACAGGGGCAGAAACTTCCAGAAGGAACAAAAGGACAAAGTTCATATAGGTTTCAATTTAGGCAAGAGGTGAATTGGGTATGGGGTACCTCTGGATTGGACAAGGCCTATTGCTGGGGCTAGCAGGAAAGATTCTTTGGGTTGGCTAACTCTTGTAACCCTACCCTAATAAATAGAACTACCCTTGCTGTTTCAGCAGGAAGGTCCAATACAGGGTGGGAGTTGGAATACAGAGTCAGAGACAAGATTGGGGAGCTACAGGCAAAATGGGATTGCTTTTGTTTTCTCAGCTACCTGCAAGAGCCAATGAAAAGGCACAGAGGTACATCTGTCCATGGATCATTTGGGACCTGGAAGGGAAAGGTAGTATAGTTGTGAACAGTTTTGAAAGTCAAATAGAACATTTTATATTTGATCTTGGAGGTAATAGAGAGTCATTGGAGTTCACTGAATAAGGAAAATGACATGGTCAGACCTGTGCTTCAGGAATATCACTTTGATTGCCTGGTGGAGAATAGACTAGGGTGGGGAGAGAACTGATGCAGGGGACCAATCAAAAGGTTGATATCAACCCAGATGTACTATTAAGTTTTCCATTTCTCCTTCAATAAAATGAAGCACAGCACCTGACTCACATAAAGTGCTTAATGAGCATTTGTTGATTGATGAAGACTCAATGTTTGAGTATTTTGTAATGATTTTATAATTCTGGAGAATTAAGTTATTGCTTGTTAATTTTCATATTGGGTGAAAATTTACAGGATATTGAGAGAGAATTTTGATTTGGTGTTTGGTGTTTGGTGACTGTCTATGATGAAGGTACACAATAAAATGTTAAATAGACAGAATCATGTATGACCTTGAAATATCTGTATCATAACCACATTCTTCTAAAAATAAAAACATCCATAAAGGTGAAACAGTAGCATTTGCAAGTGGTTTGATAATTATAAGAGAACTGACTATAACATCTTTGATAAGAAGTAATTATTTTTTCTTGCAATACCAAAAAATTGAAGTTTTGGGTTTTTTTTTGCTTTTTGAAGGAAGACTGGGCAATTGGGGTTAAGTGACTTGCCTGAGGTCACATGGCTAGTAAATATTAAGTGTCTGAGGCTGAATTTGAACTCAGGTCCTCTGACTCCAGGACCAGTGCTCTATTCACTGCACCATGTAGCTGCCCCAAGTTATTTTTTCTTATATCAATGATAGATTTAATAGGCTTATCCTATAACCTGAAATGATTTTATGATATATCTGAAGAAAAGTAATTTTTCAGAAAGCGTAATTAAATTTAATTACAATCTACTTTATTTTTTAGTTTTGGTCTTATCATTGGCTAGCCTTGTAATAAATAAGTTGAAGTTTCCTTATATTAACTTTGCAAATTATCCCTAGAAGTATAATAGATTTTTTTTTTTAAGTTCAGGAGCATTTTATAGGATCATAGAGTTTGAAAAGATCCAACACTCTCATTATATAGATGAGGAAAATGAGGCCAAGAAAGGTAAAGTACATTGCCCAATATCACAGAGGATGTAAGATTCATGATTGGGGTTTGAACTCAGGTCTTCAGACTCCAAAGCCAGTGGATTGGTTTAGTTTTCTTTTCCCTACTGTACCATGTTATTGTGGGTACAAATATGTTCTTTTTTTAAAATTTTATTTGGTTTCATACCACATTAAAAGTAATTTACTTCTATATAAACAATTTCAAAAAGGAAAATAATTTCAAGAAAGCATTTATTGATTATGTTAAAATAGTAGTGTGAGCATATGTATGCATGTATGTATGCATGTATTATGTATGAATAAGAAGTCTCTGGCTTCCATTTACCCAAAGCTGCTTAAATCTGACTAGCCATCTAGGAATAATATCCCATTGGTTAGTTTGGGGAATTCTTTCTTGACTGCCCCTCAGGACTTTCCTGCTCTCCATTCTGTTCCCTTAATCATGAGACCACCTATCTGTGCAACCGGAACCTACTTTTCACATTCCTATAGTGCCATTTCAGCATAACTAGCTTTATGACAGGAGGAATAGTGGGCAAGCAGAAAGAAGAGAAAAAGAAGAAAAATTACAATGATCATTTCTTACCTCACTATGATTGCTTTAACTCCCTGAGTACGAGGGCTGATTTCATAGGCAATATTTCAGTCAGCAAGGCTAGCCCATAATCCATATCCTATGTGTCTACATTCTACAGGTTCATCTGGCTACTCATCCCAGATCGTTCACCCCACTTTCTTTTTTTTTAATTTTTTTTTCTTTTTGGAAGAGGGAGGGGCAGGCTGGGTAACTGAGGTTAAATGACTTGCCCAAGGTCACACGGCTGGTAAGTGTTAAGTGTCTGAGGACAGATTTGAACTCAAGTCCTCCTGACTCCAGGGACAGTGCTCTATTCACTGTGCCACCTAGCTGATCCCACTTTCTATAAGGAAATAGCCAAGAGGACCACTAAGGTTAGAGCCTTTTCTGATATTCAGATGAATAATAATCTCTGTACCAAAATTCAGTTCAGTTCTATCCATTTCAGTTCAATTTAATCTAACAAACATCTGTGAAACACTTTTTAGGTACAATGTACTATGTTAGAAACAAATGATTCAAAAACAAATAGAAGGCAAAAGATGAGAAGACACTTCAGGTAATTATAGTTGCTACAATGTTACCCTATTCAAACAAGATTTAGATGCGCCCCCCTCCCCCAAAAAAAGAGAGAGAAACGGATAATGGGAAAAATCATTTCATATAGAAATTTAACTGAAATAAAGCAATTACAATAGCAAGAAGGCCAAAGGGAGCCCACAAACCACCTGAGCCAGCAAACATTTAATTTGTTTGCTTTTCAGGGAGACATGGAAGTCAAGGGCAACAATGATTTAAAATACAATTTCCTTTGTCTATATAATATCATGACAAGTATGATAGAAAATTATGAACAGCATTGCTTCACAAAACAACAAAGTGGAATGCAAAATGTGGAAAATTTAGTGTGAGATTCAATTAAGCCCAATCATTCCAAGATTATAGATGAACTGGTAGGAGGAAAACAAACACACAAAATAGAACAGCTTTGACAGCAATTCTATAATGTTTTATTTTTATGATTGATGAGAGTGGAACTAGCACATCTGAAGTATAAAGCCCTGATTTTTTATCTGTAGTAGATAAAAATCAGAAATGCTATTGTATGAGGCACACACACAAACACACACACATGAAATTCATGTGGGAGGGTGACATAATTTTGATGGTTTTGAGGGATTGTTTCTTGAGATTTCTGAAAAGATGAGAAAGTACTAAAAAACTAGAAAAAATAGAAGATACTTTTATTTAAAAGAAAGACAATTGAAGGGCCTTCAGCAATTATTGATCAATATACCTATATTCTCATGCTCTTTATGAAGATGATTTATATGAATATCAAGAGTGATTCTGATGAAAACATGAGAAGGGAATAGACAGACATTTTTTTTCCAAGTAGACTACATCTAAACACAATCAATGGAAAAATATGGAAAAATAAAAGACTGTATCATGCATATCACTGATTATGGAAAAAAAATAAGCATTATCTGTAACAAGGATAAACTAGGAGTCTTCCCAATAAAATCAGAAGTGAAACAAGGATACCTATTATCACCAGTATTATTCAACATTGTACTAGAATTGCAATAGCAATAATAGAAAAAAAGGAAATTGAATGAATTAGATGGGCAAAGAGGTCATAAAACTCTCTTTTTGTTGATGATATGATTATATACTTGGAAAATCCTAGAGATTCAACTAAAAAATTAATTGAAATAATAATTTTAGCAAAGTAGCAGGATATAAAATACAAAATAAATTTGCATAAATCATTAGCATTTGCAAACAAAACTTTGCAAGAAGAGATAGTAAGGATATTTCATTTAAAATAAATGTAGACAATATAAAATACCTGGGAATATAGCTGCCAAGATAAACCCAGCAACTATATGAGTATAATTATAATGTATTTTTATACAAATAAAGTCAGATTCAAATAATTGGAGAAATAGTAATTGTTCATTGGTAGATGTAATGGTAATTAATTAAGCAGGTAGTTGGTCCTTAGTAACTAAGGGCTAAGTACTTCTGTGAAAGAGGCAGAGGATATGAACTCTGTCTTCTGTGTGAAAGAAACAGAAGGTGTGAACTCTGTCTCCTATGTGAAAGAGACAGAGGACGTGAACTCTGTCTCCTGTTGCTGACGTGGCAGGAGGGAGTTGGCTGAGATAAGAAGCCTGTGTGTGTGTGTGTGTGTGTGTGTGTGTGTGTGTGTGTGTGTGTGTGTATAAGAAGAGTTCCAGGGACAGAGAATCAGAATCAAGAATTTTTATCCTAGCTGGCTCCTGGTGGAGGAGAATCATGGAGACTGAAGCCAACTGAGAGTGAGAGAGAGACAGAGAGGGAGGGAGGGTTTCTCTCCCAGCATCTGGAAGCTGACTGAGAACTGAATTGGAGTTTTCTTGAGACCAGGATCTGGTGAAGGCTGAAGTTGCTGCCACCTGGAAAGCTGAGATTCCTTCTGGGTACTAGGGCCAGCCAAACTGCTGGAGGACTGAAAAAGGATGACTGGGATAAGCCTTTGTTTGTTTGTGGCTTGGCTGATCCTTGAATTCTCAGCAACAGAAGTTGTGATGGGTTTGAGATGTGTGGGACCCTGTGAACTTCAGTGTATAACAGAACTGCCCAAAGGACTGGACAAGCACATGTCTGCCTCTGAATCCAGGTGACTGTTTGGTGAATTCAAAGACCATCCTGAGTCAAGATGAAGAAAAGGCCTCCCCCTCCCCTTGGATGCATGATGAGATTGAAGTTTACTAGACACCAAGGGGTGGAGGGTTTGTGTAATTTTCTAATGATTGTATTTTGTGATTAAGTTAGTGACTGATTGCTAGATAAGGGACTGATTAATTTAATCTATGATTGCCCCATGAATGGAAGATTGGTTATTGTACTATGAAATAACTGAATAATTAAGTAAGGAGCATTTCTCCTTTAGGGAAACCAGATGATTATTCTTTTGTTCTTTGTTCTAAATATTGTAGCCACTGTAGTGAAAACTATGTGGCCATTCTAATGTTAAGCTGTTGTGAATACTATATTGTGATTTTCTGTGATAAGATGTAATGTTGTGAATATTATATTGTGATTTGTTGTGAATGTTTGCCTTGATTTGTGACAGAATAAATGGAGTGTTCACTATAGTGTGTAATCCAAACCTTCAAAGCTGTTCACAGCAGCATTCTTTTGGGAAGCTGCTTGTGCATGGAGTTACAGTAGGCTGAGTTAATATAATAAAAATAATGATTCTACTTAAACTAATCTATTTATTTAGTGCCATCCCAATTAAACTATTAAAAATATTTTATTGAGCTAGAAAAATAATAATGAAATTCATTTAGAAAAGCAATAAGTCAATAATATCAAAGGAATTAATGACAAATGAAAATTAAGGCAGTCTAGCACTACCAGATCTTAAACTGTATTATAAGACAGCAATTATAAAAACCATCTGATACTGGTTAAGAAATAGAATAGTGGATCCATGGAGCAGAGTAGGTATATAATTCACAGTAGCAAATTAATATAGTAACCTCATATTTGATAAGCACAAAAATCTAAACTTTTGGTATGAGAACAATTTGGTAAAAATTTCTGGGAAACTAGAAAGCAGTTCATCAGAAACTAGGTATAGATCAATATCTTATATCACTTACTAAGATATGGTCAAAAAGGATATATTGCCTAGATATAAAGTGAGATATTATAAGTAAATTAGAAGAGCATGGAACTCAGATTTACATAAACTTATAAATTTATAAACTCAGATTTATGAGTAAATGAATTTCTGAATAAACAAGAGATAGCATTGTGGGATAGAAAATTACTAACTTTGATTACATTAAATTAAAGAGGTTTTATACAAATGCAACCAATGTAGCCTAGATTAGAAGGAAAGTATAAAATTGGGAAAATTTTTCATAACTAGTTTCTTGGATAAAGGCCTCATTGTCTCAAATATACAGAGAACTGACTTAAATTTATAAGAATATTAGTCATTGTTAAGTTGATAAATTTCAAAGGATATGAACAGGTAATTTTTGGAAGAAGAAATCAAAACTATACACACACACATTTATATATACATATAT
>CM053586.1:116860492-116916593 GCA_028646515.1 Pseudochirops corinnae | reverse complement strand
AAAAAAAAATATCTGTATGTACATATGTACATATCTATATCTACTATAAGTGTTGTGTATACATATACACACATATATGCACATTTTGGCATAATAAATCACATATACACATATGTGTAGTTTATATAACTCACATAAGTTGTTACATTGTGAGCTCAATTATTATTATGCAAAAATAATTATGTGTTTATTTACATATGCACATACATACATGCATACATACACATGAGTGGTGTGTGTGTTTGTGTGTGTGTGTGTGTGTGTGTGTGTGTGTGTGTGTGTACACCTTTTTGCTCCCCAAAAGGTAGAATTGGGTCTATGCATCCTTGACTTTCAGAGAGATAATTCATTTTTTAGAGGGGCAGGCGCTTTTACATAATACCATGTTGATATTGAGTAAAAAGGAAGAAAAATGTGCCAGGTTTTGGCCATATACAGAGGCAGCTAGATGGCCCAGTAGTGAGAGTACTAGGCCTGAAGTAAAAAAAGACCTGAATTCAAATCCAGCCTCAGACATTTTCTAACTATGTGACCTCAGGCAAATCACTTTACCTCTGTTTACCTTGGCTTCTACAACTGTAAAATGGGGATATTAACAGCATCTCCCTCCCAAGGTTGTTGTGAAAATAAAATGAGTTAATGTTTGTAAAACATTCAGCACAGTGCCTGGCATATAGTAGGCACTGTACAACTATTATTAATCTATCTATCTATCTCCCCTTTGTCTTTTGATCTATTTGTAGAAATGAATAGATCTTATGGAAGAATTGGTGTCATGGTACAATTTTCAGCTTTTTCTCCCCCTCCCTCCTCTTCAGCTATTTATAACTATAATCCTTCTAACACAACTCCATGGGAGGATGGAAAATCAGGGTCATTCATTTTCAGTGAGAAACATCTAAGGCAGTGGTTCTCAACCTTCCTAATGCTGTGACCCTTTAATACTCATATGTGGGTGTATCTGCATGTGGGCAGACCCGCTAGAGAGGGATAGAGGAGCAGGGTCTTGGTTCCTAAGACCATAGGAAATATGTGTTTTCTGATGGTCTTAGGCGACCCCTGTGACCCCTGTGAAAGGGTTGTTAGACAAACCCCCAAGGGGTCACGACCCACAGATTGAGAACCACTGATCTAAGGCTTGATAAATACTAGATTTTATAGGATCCCGTGATTATAAATGTAGAGCTAGAATGGATGTTAGAGGGTATCTTTTCCAGTCTCTTTATTTTGCAGTTGTGGGGTATGTGGGTGTTCAGAAAGGACCAGTATCTCTGGTGTAAGGGCTTATGAAGCCCTTTTCAGGGCTGTCCATACACTTTTGGTCACCTTCACCCAACTCCCACCTATGGCTCCAAGAAGCTATAGCATGCCCAGTGGCCACACCCTATTAAACCATTTGGGCAGATGGGATGAACCAGGCTGAGGGTAACTGAGAGGCCTCAAACCATCATTGGGTTAAGGAGATGTCTACCCTAAGCATGTCTGGCGGAATGGGCAGATGAGAACAACTTCTTCCAACCCCATGAAGGTAGCTGAACCAGATATTTTACAGCAGTAGTAACCAGTGCTAAAAGGGGTTAATAGATTCACTAAGCATCACATAGCCAAATCTTCATGATTCTACATCTAGCCCTTTATCCTCTGAGTCTATACCATGATTCCATTGTTACGAAATTTCACAGGACCATTGAGTCTGAAAAGTTAACATTTATGGGTAATCAAGTGCACATGAAGGAGCATATTTTACTTGAAAGAAGATTAGACTAGGAATCAAAATATCTGGATTTTAGGCTTGAGTCTGCCATTGATTCATTCATTATACAACCTTTAACAAACTCCTGTCCTACTTAACTCACATTATTGTTAGGATTTCATGAGGAGACGAAAGTGCTTTGGGAATCAAAAGGGGCCACACAAATGTAAGTTCCTATTAATATAGAATGGACATAGTTAAAACTAAGTAATAGGAATGTGAAAAGTCATACATGTACAAAGTCAAGAAAATCATTTCTGAGATTTATGCTTCATAGCTAATCATTTTTTCTTTCTTTTTTGACATATGTAAATAGCAGCTACATTTTTAAAGGTTAGATTGGTGTTACTCTATTAACTCTACATAAGATAATCTCTTATAGCTGCAATTAATTACAGTGTCAACGAGGCTAACTTACAAAATTTCAAAGGAAGGAAGGAAAGAAATATAAATAAGCTCAAGAAGTGCTTGGATAAATTCATGTTAGATAGCTGCATACTGAGGTGCTGACATGGGGGAAGTCAGGGATGTTGAGAATATTTCATTGACTTTGACGTTAACAGAATGGAAAAGTAAACATGGGATGTTCTTCTATACAATACTTCTCAGTGCCTTTATCTGGGACAGAATCTAGGATTGGCTGCCATGTTGTTCTGATCCAGTACAAGAGGTTTTATGCTTTTATGTTCTGTCATGACACTACTAATAACTAAGATTTCTATGATGCTTTGAAATTTGCAAGGAGCCCTACGTAAATTATCTCATTTGATCCTTACAACAACCCAGTGAGGAAGGTACTATTATTACCCTTATTTTATAGAATAGGAATTTTTTTTTTTGTTTTTTGGAGGGCAATTGGGGTTAAGTGACTTGCCCAAAAAGTCACATGGCTAGTAAGTGTGTCAAGTGTCTGAGGTCGGATTTGAACTAAGGTCCTCCTGACTCCAGGGCCAGTGCTCTATTCACTGTGCCACCTAGCTGCCCCTAGAATGGGAAATTGAGGCTGAGAGAGGGTCAAGTTAAGTTATAGGATAATAGATTTAGAATTGTTAGTCGATCTTAGGGGACCATCAAGACCAACACTTTCCTTTTGCAAATGAGGAAACTAAAGAAAGAAGAAATTAAGCAACTTGCCCAAAGCCATACATCTAATTAAGTGACTAAAGCACCATTTGAACCCTGGTCGTTCTAACTCCAAGTCCAATGTTGTCTCTACTATGCCACCAAGCCGCCAGTTTTTGACAATTTCATATTTTGAAGATCACATATGAATCTTTCAATTGGGGATCCTCAAAATCTAATCCAAAGACAACTTGGTAAATGTCAAGGGACCTCTGTGGGAAGACTTTAATTTAAATCTACATTAATATGTGGGATTTAGAGTTTTTGTTTTTTATCAGCATCAATACAAAGCATTCATTACTGGCCATCTTCTTTATGCAGGACATCAAAATAAATGTCTTAGCTGCTATAATCCACCCGTTCTAGGACTCCAAGGATAGAGGCTCCATAGGACATTCTGGTATATGAGTATGGTATTTGAATACCCTACCTTTATGGGTAATGATAGGGCCTAGTCTATATTCAGACTATTCTATAAACATGTACTAAGGATTTTTCTTAACCATGCCAGCAATTTACACCCTTAGATATGGAAGAAATAAGTTATGTATAGATAGTTAAAAGCAGTGAGTTGGTTAAAACATATGACTGGATCATGAGCTGGTGTCTAAATTTTCATTGGCCACAGGGTACATTTGTCATTTCCACTCTGTCATCTCCACTGAGAGCTACTAGGGGGTATACCAGGCTTTAAGGAAGGTTTCATGGACCCAGTAAGGGGAAGGACATAATGGAAGGCTAGCCTTATCATCCTAAGTCATATCGTCTTGGGAGAGAAGGGGGCCTCACAGTTTGGGACAGTAGTAGAAAAGGTACTTCTATCATGAAGGGTAAGACCATTTGTCATTATATAGCAAGGATGGGGATTTACTTCAGGGAGGTTAACTAAGACAGAGAGGATAGGTAAAGAAAGAAAGAGATTCTAGGTTTAAGTGTATAATAAATACATCTCCAGGAGGGTGAGGGAGGTACGTGCCAAGTTGAGGCAGAAAAATGTAAAGTGTAGGAAGGAATAGTTTAGGAGGCTAAATAGAAAAGGATCTTTCTTATCCAGAGAAATGAGGGAAGAAAGCTATTATCTTATAGATTCCTGACCAGACAGCATAAAGTAAGGGAGTTTATTTTTGGTTCCTCGCAGTCCAGAAGCCTAAGAGTAAAAACTCTGGGGGTTTTGTAGGCACCTGCCACGGGCCTTGGATTGCTACATGAAGACTAACATTTGAGGCAAGTAGATTCCAGAAAGCTTGAGTCACCTTGCCAAACTGAATCCAGTAAGAAAAAAAAAAGAAAACAACAACAAAAATAGTAATCTAATATAAGGGCTTCTTAGGACTGGGCCACTGATAGAAAGAATAAGATATAGCTCGAAGAAATCAAACAGCAATGAAGAACCATGGCAGTTTTCTTTTCTTCATAGGCTTGACCCAGCAATAATTGTGTCACTAAAGCAATACTGAGACTTGGGGAATCTATTCATGTATATGACTTTTTTCATAGGTCTTTATAAAATATGTGAGTTCTCTTCATGTGCTTCTATATTTTGATATTCCACAGATGTTCTAATTCTAATCTTAACAGGAATAAAGGTAGGTTCTTCTTGTTTATTAGCATAAAATGACTCACAACACTTTTCCTTTCATTATTTCTTAATGCTTTTAAAGGAATCTTCATCTTTATTATGATTCCCTCCTGTTAGAACTCTGAAATTGAAGTGATCACATGTGTAGGGCCATCCTTCCTTTGAACATACAAATTTGTTGAATATTCACCAAAATGTATTTTAAAATGCAACATTTTTGTATTATATAGCCATAAAAATTTAACAAAGGGATGAGTATAAGAGAATTCAAAAAATAAATAATAAGTATTTTGATATGCTACAGGCAAATAGTAAAGTTTTTTTTAATTGTTTGATTCTATAAATATTCTACTGAAAATGTTTATCATATTCAGGAATGGAAATATATATCTGTAATCCAATATACCAGGGAGGCTGAATCTGACAGATCTCTTGAGCTTAGGAGTTCTGAGCTGCAATGGAATTAGCTTAGTGTCCGCACTAAGTCTGGGTGACTGACCCCTTGGGAGGGAGAGGTTGCCTATGGAGGTACAAATGCTCCTGTGTTGGAAGCAGAGGCTCTTACAGATTAGTGGTGGCAGCAGGCCCATGAATAGACCAGGGACATTCAGACTTAGTAAGACAGGAAGACCCAGTTTAAAAATAAACAAAGGAAAACACACAAAACAAATAAATATTTTAAAAGAAAATGTTTATCATATTTAGTTTATAAAATGAAACTAAACTGTAATGAGTAGTATTAAAGTTATGCTCTTTATATCTGAAATGTTTAAAAATATGAAACTAAAAATATAATTCTCAAAGAAATCCATCCACATAAATTATACGACCGACCTTGCTTTAAACATCAATTCTTAAAGGATTACAAAATAAGACAAAATATTAGAATTTTCAAAGGTTAGCAGTTGTATTATTGAGTTAACAGTAATAAGTCTCTACTATCATGCCCTTATATGTTGAGTTTTGCTTTTCTTCTTAAGTTTCTGTTTATCAGAAACCTGACTCTTGCAGCCCCATTGGAAATACATTAAAAAAAAAAACCTCTTTCATGTCAAAATTTATTTTCCCTGGATGTACCTCATACAAAATTTCCCTGGAAATTTTCATAAGGTCATTCCTAGCATTTTAGGTAGATAGGTGGTGCAATGGATTGAGTGACAAGCATGGAGTAAGGAATACTCATCTTTGTGAGTGAAAATCTGGTCTCAGACACTTACTAGCTACGTGACCCTGGGCAAGTCCCTTAACCCTGTTTGCCTTAGTTTCTCATCTGAAAAATGAGTTAGAAAAGGAAACGACAAACTTCTCCAGAAGCTTTGCCAAGAAAACCCCAAATGGGGTCATGAAGAATAAGACAACTGAAACAACGGAACAACCACAACAGCATTTTTTCCAGACAGCCTTTAGGGGTATAAAACTCCTTCTGTCCTCAGAGGAGCTCCAGTCACTTAGCACATGAGGTAGTAGTCCTAACACTGTCATTCATCATTGCTTGTTTACTGATAGGTCCTGCCTTATCCCCAGTCGTCAAGAATCAAAGGTTGAAGGTAACTCTAGCTCTTTGAATACCAGTTCTGGGCTGGCAGTGAGTGCATTCTCTAGTACAAGAGACTGCTGATGGATACCTACTCCTGTGCAGGCTTCCAGTAAGTCAGTTACACACTGTAAATACACGTCTCTTGTGTAAGTTATTTCCTCCACACTTTCATTCAAACCTGAACTCCTATTAACTGGTTCATTAGACTAACATCACTGAAAACCTTAGCTGAATATTTCCTTAATTAATCACTTAATTTCATTCTCTTTTATTTGTACCATTTTTTCCTTTCCTCTTAGCAAAAATTTAATCAGCTATTTTATTAGATTTCTTTATTTTTCCCCTAAACAATTTTCCTCTTTGAAAACTTGCAAAACAATATTTTAAAAGGTATACAGAGTCCCCCATTTCATATATAAGAATTTATTTGGAAAATGTCCAGCACTAAAGCGAAATATGAAAATTACCCTCTAACTGCTGTTCTGTAACAACACAATCGAGTAAAAATGTCAACATGTTTTCTTGAAATAAGTATTTCCTTTCATTTATAAATAAAATTATCTTGTCACTCAAGAATAAATTGTATAATTTTGTTCTCCGGATATGTGAGTTTTAAGTTTAAAAGATTTAACATCCACATCTTATTAACATTATAAAAGTATTAAATATGGTAGAGATATCTTGCTTAAACTACCCTCCTACCTTCCATCATTCAAATACCAGTCCTACTATTTTACATTCCTAAGTTTCAGAATGGGTCTTATTGTTTTATGAAATGAGGATCTTGAACTAAATGGTCTCTTCTAGGGGTGGGGAATCTGCAGCCTTAAGGCCACAGTACTACTTGAAGACTTAGAGGACCACATGTGGCTTCTGGGCCAAAGATTCCCTACCCTGGCTTCTGTCCCTCCTAGCTTTAAATCTTATAATCCTGATTTTTTTCCCCAATGGAAATAGTAAAGAGGGAAGGATTTTCTTATCATAGTATTATAGATTTGGAGAGAGAAAGGAACTACAAGGTAATCTAGTCCAACTTCCTTTTCCTAGGTAAGAAAACTGGGGCCTAGAAAAGTGACTTGACTTGCCCAAGTTCACAAAGACAAGAAGCAGAAGGGCCAGGATTTGCATCAAGACAGGGGTGTGCTAGAAAATGTAGCCACACAGTTAAGTTTAATCTGCATTATTAACATTTTCTTAATCACTTTGTTATGTGTAGACAATCAATAAAATAATAAATTGGGCACTGATTTGTAACATTTGTCAATTTTCAGGGATAAAAGCTCACAATGAAAATTTAACAAATGACTCTCATGAGCTGGTTGAAACTGTCTCTAGCACAGACCTGAACCAAGGACATTTACTTTATTTCTCTTTCCTTTTGCTCCCAAACTCCTAGGGATAAAAAAGCAACATATACTCGTTGCTTCCACTTCCTCACTACTCACTCATTTCCCAATCTGGCTTCCAACCTAACCACTCAATTGAAACTGTTCCTGTCAAGTTTATTGAGATGTCCTAACTGCCCAATGGCCTTTTCTCAGTCCTCATCATTCTTGCAGCTTCTGAGAATGTTGGTTATCTCTTCCTGCTCTCCTTCCTAAAATTTCCTAAAGCAGCATTCTTTTGGTTTTCCTCCTACTTGTCTTTGTACTTTGTTCTTAACCTTCTTTGTACTAACTTCTATATAAAACCTTCCTTAATTCTTTCAGCTGCTAATGCCTTGCCCTCCAGAAAATATTTTACATCTCCCTATTTATGTAAATGTCAATTTCCCTAATAAAATCAAAGTTTCTTGTGAGCAGGATGTTTGTTTATCCCTAGGACATAACATAGTACTTGACATGTTTATAAGTGCTTAATAAATGTTTGTTGATTAACTGATTGACTGATTGACTGGATTGTCAGCCATGACTAATGTCCTTTGTGTGGTAGTCCTAGATAGTCCTAGATGCTCTGTTTTCCGGGGATTTCATCATGTAGTGACATGAGAGGTGGCACAGTGGATAGAGCTCTGTGTCTGGAGTCAGGAAAGACCTGAGTTCATAATTGGCCTCAGATATTTACTAGTTGTATGACTCTAGACAAATCACTTAACCTTTCTCCGTTTCCTTAACTATAAAGTGTGGATAATAATAGTACTTACCTCCTATGGTTGTTGTGAGAATCAGATGAGATAATATCTGTAAAGCATTTAGTGCCTGGCACATAGTAAGCATTTAATAAATGTGTTTCCCCTCCCTATTCTATGCAGATAATTCCTATAAACATTCAGCTGGCATCTCCCCATTCAGTTGCAATCCTGTGTCAACCTTCTGCTGAACATCTCCACCTGGTTTTCTTACAGTCTTCTCAAATTCAAAAAATCCAAAAAAGAAATCTTCCTCCACTAAATCCATCCATTTTCCTTACTCCCTTATATACTTTGAAGGTATCACCATCCCTTTGAATTATTCTTGATTTTTAAAATTTTCTCTCCCCTGCTCCCATAGTCACTTGTTGAGTCTTGTCATTTAATCTTCACAAATTACTTAGTACTTACTCTGTCTACATTTTGTATTTATTTAACAGTGGGCATGCTCATTTTGTTTGTTTATTTGTTTGTTTTGCCCTAGGAGAATGTATTGATTTGTCTTTGTCTTTTTGTTCCCTGTGCCTATTACATGTTGGATCAAAAACTGCCATAGGAGTCAACATGTGAGAGAAAACAATTAGCAATGCAACGAACCAGAATTTAAATGGGCAGTCTTTTTAAATGGTCACTAGTTGATGGTGGTGATTTAAGTGGCTGGAGCCTGACTAGCTCCTTGTAGTTCAGTCTTCAAATGTATTAGAAGAGAAAACAAAATTATTCTGATCTTCTCTGTGCCCGTGAGCTAGTGGGGATCCTTTCTACCACTGTATGTTTTAAGAGCTTCTTTATGAAGTCAAATAGGTTTAGAAGGGTTAAGATCAATTCAAGGACAGAAAGTCAACTAATACACTCTTAGAACTCACTCTACAATATGCTTTTTGCTTTGTTCCACTTAGTCTAGCCAAATAAGTCTGGGTAATTCTTTTCCAGCGCTTCTGAACAGTAACTACCGAGTTTTCATTGTGGACATCTTTGCTGTTTTTATGAGAGAAACAAAATAATTCATCCTAAAAGTGCTGCTTGCTTTTTAAAAAGGAACTACTGACATCTAAATAGTTGTTCCGTCTATTTTCTTACCATAAACGTGCTAACTACAAAATGCCATCATAATGATAAGAAATAAATGGAAATATTCTCATCTGGACAAGACAATAATAGCAAGGCTTTGTAAAATGAAGACTCAGAAATTTTTTTCTCTCTTTCTCTCTTTTCTACATAAGACTTTATTTCTGGCCCACGGGAAAGAAAGGTTTTTTTTTTTTTTATTGCAGAGGGCATCACATTATCTTCCAATATTTACAGGCATTTTAATTTATATTCAGGTCAAACAAAGTCTCCTAGATTAATGATCATTATGTACTTTTAATTTTAAGAAAGATCCTGGTTTTCTGGATCTTTTAATTGATTTATTTATTGTACATTCTCAGATTATCTAAAATGAATGTCCAAATTGGAATGTAACAGTTACAGAAAGGAATTCCTGGAATAAGTGTCAACAGTTTGGTGGCAATACTGTCGATGCCGTGCAAACGATAATTTATGATATTTTACAATTTAGGTCTGAAAGCAAGTTTCCTGAAGAGGAGAAAAATACAAAAACATAAGAACATGTTTAATAGGAAGATTATTTGCTTTTGTCTTTTGTTATTTAGTATGTTAAGCATATTGAAATAGAATTAAGTAAATAACTATAATAGGTAATTAATCATATTAACATTTAATTATATAGTGAAAGCACAGCTATGTATATAATATTGTAGCTATGTAGGTAATAATTTTTTTCCTAATAATTTATCTATTTTGGGGAGTATCTCCCTAAACAGATGTACATATATACATATAGATGGATAATGTATAATGCATATACACAGATCTCTAATATTCTATTCATTTTAAAGAGTGGGTTCATATATAAACACATAAATATATGTATATAATATATTTCTAGTCTGATTTAACATTAATTCCCTTTGTACACTTTACCTTCTAGACAAACTGCCCAGTTTTTTATTCCCTCTATAAGATATCACTTCTCCTTTGCACAGCCTATATCCCTCATATCTAGAATATTCTCCCTTCTCATCTCTATATCCTGGAATCTGTAACTCCTTTAAAGGCTAATCTCAAGTACTGTTCACTTCAAGATGCATTTCCACAACACCACTATTAGGTCTGTTACCCAAGGTGATGAGGGAGGAACGAAAAGAACCTATATGTTCTAAAGTATTTATAAAGGTTTACTTTGTGGTGGCACAGAACTGGAAATTGAGGGGATGCTCATCAATGGAGGAGTGGATGAATAAATTGTGGTATATTTTTGTGATGGAATACTACTGTGCTATAAGAAATGATAAGCAGGTTGATTTTAGAAAAATATGGAAGGACTTAAATGACATACTGAAGAGTGAAATGAGCAGAAAGAAGACAATGTTGTATACAGTAACAGCAATATTGTTTAAAGAGTAACTGTGAATGACTAAGTTATTCTGAGTAATATGAATATTCAAATCAACTACAAAGGACCTATGAAGAAAGATGCCATCCATATTCAGAAAAAGAACTAATATATGGAAATGTGTGTGGTATGATTTCACATATATATCTCTATGAAATGTTGACATTCTCTGGTGTGGACTTGGGAGAGAGAAAATGAGGGAGGGCAGAAGACAACTAAGAACTCAAAATGTAACAAAAAAGGATGTATTTCTTAAATTCCTCCAATTCTTGGTTTTCTCCTATGTAATGACTTGGTATTTATTTCATTTATATTTTGTAATTGCTCTACTATATACACATTGTATCCTTTTAATAGAACGTAAGTTCCTTGGGAACAGGAATCATTTTACCTCATTCCTATACCTTCTGTCTAATATAGTGCCTGGTACACGCATAGAAGTGCATATGTTCATATATAAAATATATGTGCATTTTGTGGAAGGAATAAGAATGTCCACATATACCTGGGAAAGGTATGTGCATATGTGTGCATATCTAGATATGAGAATATTAAATATGTAAACATTAGTAGGGTTCTTTTTCTCTAATCTTCTACCCAATTTGGTATAACTTTTCTATGTGTTTTTTGTGCTATCGTCTTTACATATAACAACTGAAAAAAGGTGAGATTACCTTGCTGAGACTTTTTAAATTATAAAAGCTACTCCTCCAGTTATATGTTTATATGACTTTTTCTTTTTTGTAGTCAGGTAAGTTCAAATAGGATATCTCTCGATCCAAGATGGCATCTAGCAGCATTGGTGATCCCATTCCTTGTCTTCTGGAAGACACAGGATTTGGCAGAACTCAATTGAAATACACATAGTGAAGAATTCTCAGTATTGGCCATCTTTTAACCTGTAGTGACAGCCTGTACCAACTGAGATCAGCTGAGGGGTTGCTTTATAATTTAATTTTCTAAACAGAGCACTTGGACTGAACTCTTTCCATTAGCTTATTACTATCCACATTTAGTAATACTTGTCCCTCACTTGTGCACTTCACCCCTATTTATTTCTCCCTTCCTGGCTCACTAATTGCTTTATTTTCTTTCCTTATTTTCTCTTTGCTTTGAAATCTTAATTACGTAAGAAAAGGTTAATGCTGAAAAGCTTCTTATCCCCTTAACAGGAAAAAAAAAATGATATATACATCTAACAAGTCAATGATTAGTACAGAGAAAGGCAGCCAATTTCTTTAAAAATCATACTATCTATGATTAGTATTTCTTTCCATAATCACATACTTGAAGTTTTGAAAGAAATTTCTCTTACTTTTTTCATCTGCAAATTCTTACTCTAGAATGGAGGTAAAACTGGATTCTTAAAGGTTATAGTAGTGAATCACCAACTCTGGCAGCTTCTACTATGCTGGAAGTCCTTCTAACATTGTTCCAGCTATAGATTATTCCTGTTTGTTTGTTTTTCAAACCAGTCTAAGTATAGAGAGGTTTCTCACCAGTATGCTGGCCATGGCAATTTGTGATAAGGCTAGGAACTGGACCATTGATTTCATTGGTTCAAGGAAATCCTGAGTGAGGAGGCTCCATGCAGATTCAAGTTGACATCTTCTCTTCAACTCTTACTCTTAAAGCTGCCTGGAGCACTGAGAGGTTAAGTGTCTGGACCAGGGTCTCACAGCCAGTATGTGTCAGAGGAAGGACTTAAGCCTCTTTAATGTTTACCTAGTTCCAAGGTCAGCTCTGTATTAATTTTGTCATGCTGCCTCTGACATAAAACACAACAAAACACACCTTCACAACTGAATACCTGAAAAGTATAGAGAATAAAGATTTTAATGGTGCAGGTCTTGAAAGAAAGAAAAACGCAGCATGATTTTCAGTAGCTTGTTTAGTTTGTTGGGGTGGCTTGGTTCTGCTTGCTTCTGCAATGATGGTAGCAAAATGATAGAAAAGCAGCAGAAGGTAGTAAGAATCAGTCAGTCAGTAAGCATGTTTCAAGTACCTACTGGATTTTAGACTGTGTTAAGCACTTGGGATACAAAAAAAAGGTGAAGGACAGCTTGAGCCCTAGGTCTCGAGGAGTTCACAATCTAGTAGAGGGAGACAACGTGAAGCTATATACAAATAATACACATACACACAGAGGAATCACACTGTTCTTAAACTATAAACATTAACTTAACTGTTAGCCCTCTAAAGGTAAGATTCATACCCAGTGACTATCTGCTGAAGGGATCGAATTTTTTTACTTTAAACAAAACCAGAAGACATAAAGAAATTGCAAATAAATGGCAGGATGGTTCATAGATTCTTATTGGATGAAAAAATGAAGGACTTGTTGGAATGAGTTTTAATTATTGCTTTATTTATTTTTTAATTATTATCAAGCCTCAAAAGGTAACATCATTTCATAGGACATTTGATCACTTCAAATTAGAGTTCTCATCATAAGTATTTGTAAAAAGGTTTCCATGAAAATAATTACACTTTGGTTACAACATTGCTTGCATAGGATGAGGAGCTAGAGAAATCTTAACGAGACCTCAACTGGGTCCTCCAAATTAAAATAACATTTAATATGACTTTAGTGCAATGTAGAGGGGTCAAGTTTAAGAAATAAGAGAAACCAAAAACTTGTATATTGCTCAAAAGTCTTACACCTATACAATAGGAATAAGAATTGCTAAACATGTAAGTGACAAGCAATATATTACATTATAAAATTGCATTTTTATCAGAAATGACTCAATATTAATGTGTGAGTCATTTGCTAGTCAATTTTCTGAGTACAGTCACACTGCTGAGTTATTAGAGAAAATTTTTAAATACAAAAATAACCTGGGAAGAGATTAAAGAGAAAAAAAATACGTCAAGCAATTAAAACAACTTTAACATCTCCATGGAATAGGTCTGGAGATTGTGATCACAGAGCCCTGTCAGAAATTATACATATATGGCATACTTTTGAGCCTCTCTCCTCTTATTCTCTGCATGGGAAAACAGAAGGCATATAGGGGAGAAAGTGTACCTGGAGTAGTCAGGTCATCAGTGTTGCTGTGTGAGGACTCATGACAGACATCAATGAGGACTGCACAGGATGAAAAGGTGTTTTGGGTTTGGAATCTTTCATGGTCTACTTCAGTGAAGAAATATTAACATTATTGAAGGCTGATATTTATAAAAGTATCAAAATATGAAAGGCCAACCAATGCTCAGACGATTTGGTTAGATATGTAATATCAAGCAAAAGACTGATGCATGATTACAATGAATATATGTTATCAAAACAAGGGACAACCTTGTGTATGAATGCCAAACCTTCAAAAGTACAATAATGGTAAAAACATGAAAAACTTATTTAGCCTCTCAAGCATTTACATACCCAGATTTTTTTTTTCAGTTTTCATCCAAACATTTGCTATGTGGAAAATATAAGAAATGAATGGGATATTTTGACATAATTGTCCTTTAGCTAGGATAATAAATTTATGGTACAGGCAGCCTAACCACTGAAGCACCAAGCAGTAGTCTGAAAGAGAAATTACTGATGGAGAAAGAAAAGAAAAATAGGGTATTGTGTGAAGCACTGAGACACTGAAAGTGATCTGTTAACATGGAATTTGAAATAGAACTGCTATTAAAAGTGTGTAAATATAAACATTTATATCAAAAATCAAAATGACTCAAATTTTATACTCATAGTATAAATGTAGAGAGAACATTTATCATGACTTTAAATTTAGCCCTAGATTCATGAACAGTTTTTAACATCAAAATATTTACTTGATTATGTTCCTATCAAACTTTAACTTTCTATGAACTCCCTAATTAAATTCACCCTTGAAATATTATTACCCTGTTGACATCATGTTTCAGTAAGTACAGATTTTAAAATATCAAAGTCTATATGAAAGCATTAACTTTCCTTTTTTGTGATTTAAATTTTACTAATATACCAAGTAAAGTCAGGGCTGAACTGATTTAAGAAAAATCTATAATCTTAGCTAAACTGGAAACCTGATTAGGAAAAACAAATAAAGAGATTAAAACCTTGTGTTGTCAAAATAATATTTTGGAGAAAAACAGCCTGGTTGACTGTCAAAGCTAATAAGTTTCCTTGTGAGTAACACTTACAAAAATAGACTGATGCAAACTGGAGTCAAATTAAATGTGTTGTGTGTGTGTGTGTGTGTGTGTGTGTGTGTGTGTGTGTGTGGTTACAAAGAAAAATACATTCAGGTACCTAGTAATATCATAAGAACATTAATCTATTATAGAAAACATCTCAATCACACAATACATTATTTTTTCTTTTTTTAGTAATTTATTTCTTTCTCTTTTGCAGACTGATGCTAGGTGCTTCAGTGGTTACTCAGCCTCTGTCATAAATTTATTACCATAATTCATGGACAATTTTGCCAAAATTTCCCATTTACTCCTTATGCTAAATACAACAGCAAACATTTAGATGAAAACTAAAAAAATCTGGTTATGTTCAAACAGATGTTACGTAAAATGTCAAAAAGACATACAGATATTTGATTTTTTTTTTCATTTTTCCCACAGATGTTGCTATCACAAAGAAAAAGCCTCAATGCTAATAGCTCATCTAGAGCCAGATCATCCCTTCTCTAATTTTCCCAAAATATTTTCTTCTGGAAAGAAACATTCCATCTTGCATTTTTTCTTCAAAAGGGAAAGTAGAGTGTAGATTAGTGACCCAGTAGAAAGAAGGCTAAAGAATGAAAGACCAATGAGGAAATTGCATTTCTGGCAACAGTTCTCCAGTTGCCTGTCTAACTTTATAAGCCAGGACCACTGAGAAAAAGAAATGTAATTGCTTTGAAATGTCTAAATATCTCATAGTAATATTCCCCATGTTAAAAGTCAGACTTGGCAGAATACAAAGGAGCAAAAACAAGAGGCAAACTGAAATTTTGCTCTCTACTAAAAAAAAAAAAAAAAAGATAACCTCCTCTAACCTATCAAAAGACCTTATAATTACAATAGAGGGTAAAGGACCAGTTCTCACAACATCCATCCACAAAGACCAATCAGCTGAGTGATTTTTTACCTTGAAAACCAGAAGACTTTCCTTTTGAGTCACTAACATCAAAATGAAAGGGATTGCCTAAACAGACACAATAGAGAGCTGGAATCGTCAGACCCCAGTATGGGAGGAAAGCCAGGGAACTAATTAGCAATGAGTAAGTGGAGTCTGAACAGTGTTCTTGCTGGTTCACCAAAATTTGTGTTCAGTAATGAGCTTTGACTGCCACTTTAACAAGATGACCAGTTTTAATGATTTTGGAATCCAATTTAATTGCATGTTATTGTTTTTGTTTTCTTTGCTTTTCAAATGTCAATTTTAAGGTAACTTGTTCCTATTAGGAATATCTTGGTTATTTTACATCCAATCCTAAGTCTCTTCTCATAATAATATTTTTGATTTCTTGAAAATACTCAAATCGCAGGTGGTAGATCTAATAGTATATGATTCTTCATATAAAGAGTTAACTATTAAGAGGGTTAAATTCACTAGACTTCTCCTAGCAAGCTTGGATCTTACCAAATATACCATATATAAAGTTGTAAGGGAGAGGGAGGGGAGCGAAGGGATCTCCCCAAGGTTTTTTCTTTTTTTTCTTTATGGTTTTTTTTTTTGGAGGGCAATTGGGGTTAAGTGACTTGCCCAAGGTCACATGGCTAGTTTTCGTGTTAAGTGTCTGAAGCTAGATTTGAGCTTAGGTCCTTCTGACTCCAGGGCTGGTGCTCTATTCACCACGCCACCTAGCTGCCCCTTTTCTTTTTCTTTTTCAACTAAACCTCAGTATACACCAGCATGATGGGAAACACAAAATTGGAAAAAATAGTCAATCATGCAGCAGCTTTTTATGATGTCTGGTTGTAGTTGAAGTTGCATAAGAAAAAACCTTTTTGGAGACCCTAGGAAGGGAGATCTAACTAATATAGCAAAGCCATAAAGTGATTCTGCCTCCGGCTGATCCTTTGAAACAAAATGTCACTCACCTCTCACCCATCCCCAACTAGATAGGATTGGGACTGGCAGGCTCCCCATAGGGGAGATATTAAGAAAACAAACAAACCTGTTATCTATTTTACTGTTTCTGACATTCCTATCCTGAACCTCTCAAACCCAGTTTGCTGCTTCTAATCTGCTCTTGGATAAGAAAATAACCATATCCATCAAAATATATCGTAAAAGTCTAAAAAAGTCTAAATGGTCTCTGACCGAAGATCTAGGGACTTCTTCCATGGCATAAAGCATATTTTTAATTGAAAGCTACTTCACTGCATATTGACAATCCAATAATTATCCCCAAACCATCAATATGTCCCATAGACTGTTGTTCAGAGATATGATGAAGGAAGAAATGACAAGACTTGACAAATGATTGGATAAGGAGGTGAAGAAGTGAGGAGTTCAGAATTACACCTAGATTATGAGCCCTGGGTGACTGGAAGAAGGGCCGTACTCTAGTCAGCAATATAGAAGTTAGGAAGAAGAAAGGGTTTGCTCTCTTGTAGATGCTTTTGTCTCACTCTTTATTTCTGTAATTTGTAAGGTGGTAAAACCCCAGCCTATTAGATTCTGAACTTGTGATTAAATAATAGTATGTTATCTGTAATATGCAGTTAAGAAAGCTGTACTCAGAACTGATATTCACCTACATTTCATGTGCGAGAGACTTAAAATCATTACATGCCAAGGATTCTAGGAGTTTATTTTTCTAAACATATTAAAGGCCACTGATGAAAATGTCACTCCAGACACCTGAGGCTTCTTTCTGATTGCATCGCTGTTAATTCCTAATCAATGGAAAGTATTTTCAAGAGGCATTATTAAGTGGCAATCAGCACAAAGTTCAAGCTATTGAAATTTGGTGAGCTTGTCTAGTTCTGTACAGTAAGATAATTAACCCTAATATACCATCTTATAGAAAATGAATATAAGCAGATTATTTAAGTTACATTAGTAGTTCAAATCATATATCATGGCAAGTGATCATTATTATCTAGAAGTACATAAAAATCATTAGCATGGGATGCTGCCACCACACTGATGTAATTACCTCATCACCTGGACTATTGCAATAGCAATATGTAGTTGAACTCCCCACTCCCATCCATCCTTTTCTCAGCTTTCAAAGTGTTCTTCCTAAAGCACATATCTGACCATTTCACCCTCCTATTCAATAAGTAATAAACTCCAATCACTTTATAGTATTCCAGGATAAAATATAAAATCCTCTGTTTGGCTTTTAAAACCTTCATAACTTGTCTCTTTTCTACCTTTCCAGACTTCTTATGTCTACCGTCCTCTATATATTCTGCGATTCAGTGACTCTCATCCCCTTGGTGTTCCTCAAACTAGATATTCCATTTCCTGTATGTGTAGATATTGTAGATATCTACATATCTACAATATGTAGATATTCCAGTATTCTCATTGGTATTCCCCTATGCCTGGAATTACTTTCCCCTGCCCCCTCATCTCTGCCTCCTTGTTTTGCTGGCTGCTTTCAAGTCTCAGCTAAGTCACATCCTCTGCAAGAAGACTTTACCAATCCTTCTTAATCTTAGTGACTTCCCTCTGAGATAATCCCCAGTTTTCCTTGTACATATCTTGTTGCACAGTTATTTTCATGTTATCTCCCCTATTGTACTGTGAGTTTCTTGACTAAAGAGATTTGTTTCACTTTCCTTTATGACCCTAGCACTTAGCACATAACAGGTGGTTAATACATGCTTGTTGGTTGACTGACCATTATCTATCCCTCAGGTAATTAGGATATTTTTTTTTCTGAATGTTATAGAATCTTCACCCCTGGTGAAACAGATTCCCAAATCCGTAATTTGGGAAACACCACAAAGACTAGCATTGAAGACTTTCTCCTGGGAGACAAATACAATATCTAAACTCCTATTTTTATCTGACTCATTACATACTTCCATAGAAGAATATCAAGGAATAAAAAACAGACTTTTTTGGAAGAATGCCAAATGGGAAGATGATCAGACTGCCAGAAAGCCAATGGCTTAAGTCTAACAAATCAAAATGTCCAAGGAATGCTTCTTTCCATAATCATGGATGACTATTTTGAAGGAAAATGTAAAACTACTCCAAGCATGATTAATTCCTTGAAAAGTTCAGTCTCTGACATGCATGCATAGATCTGTCAGGACTCATTCCTGGAGCACTTATATACCAGAAAGGAAAGTATTTTGCAATTACATACATTCAATTCAATTCAACAAAAATTCTAGTAGGGAACTATTGGGTTCCAACCACTGTATTAGGCATTGGGGGAGATGTAGTCCTTGACATCACAAAGCTCAGAGTAATATTAGAATCAAGCAAATACACAGAAAGCCACAAAATAAATAATAAATAAATGTATCACAGAGCCACAAAACCAATATAAGGTTGTTCAAACTTCACTCTTTCAATTTGCTCTGTTGGCATCAGAAAAAAATGGAAGGATCAGGACTACATTGGCTAGGTAGCTACCCTTGGTTTCTTATCTTTATGACATGAGTTGTCATTGCTGGTGAGCCTGAGTAGTTAGATTAATTGAACACACTGTGCCTTCAAAGGAAAAATCACACTATCTATTTAAACACACAAAGCATTTGATTTTGCACAAGTATATGCACACATTCACATTCATACTCACACACATCATATTTTTTGGTTCCCAAAATAAGAAAGAGCCAACCGAATGATATTTTCTATCCTATAGAGCCCCCAGGATATCTAAATTCTCATGACTGGAGAATTGATTTAAGAAGCCTTCAGTCTAAGACCAGCTCAATGACATTCCATTGTAGATTGAAAATATCATCTTTGTTGGGCCCTCAATACCAAATCTATGAACAATAGGCATAATTAAACATAAGAAGCAGCTAAATTAAGGAAACTAAATGATAGAGCAAATTATTTTATTTTTGCACCTGTGGAGTACAGTATGCCATTGTTGTTTTCTTGCAAAAAAATACACCACAGACTATTTCATGCATAATGATTGGAAGTATTAGGTATAGTGGAAAGTATTGTGGACAATAGATTTCTCCTCCAAAGACCAGGAAGATGTCAATGAATGTATTTTTCAAGTCTTAATGAGAATACACAGCTGCCACATATTCCATTCAGTACATTTCAATGTAACTGATGAAAATAAAGATTTAAGATTCCTGGTCTTAAAAATGGTAAAGGAGAAAAAAAAGAGACTGAAAAGAAACTTCAAGAACAAACCTGATGTGTCAACGTGGCTGCAGTTTTCGTTTCTGCTCCTTGAGATGTGCAGAATTATTGTTTTCCACAATTATAATCCACAGAGTTTATTGTATAGCCATGCCGAATGATTACTGTGGGATTGACATATAGAGGAAAAATAAAATCTATAGCATTGATATGTAATCAATCAAGTAAGCCACAACTATCTGTAATGCTTACTGTGTGTTTGAACACCGTGCTCAATAGATTTATGGCTGTAATAATGGAGAGTGGCATCCTTAATTTGCTTCACTACAAGTAAAGAAAGCTACCTTGAAATAAGAAAAACAAAATGACAAGGTAATCTGAGGAGACATTGTTAAGTTATGCAAGGTCATTATACGTTTATTTCCAGCAGCGATTTACATATTGTTGGCCCTAGTCAAGATAGAAAGCAAAGGTGCCAAGGAAAGAATCTACCAGTAAACTCACCATGAGCTAAGATAACATTGCCTGCAGAGAAAAAAAACACAAAACAAAACAACCCAAGCATCTGTCTCTGTGAAATGCCAAACTCTCTCCTACCAGACATCAGTCTAGCATATAGCAGAGCAACATTGTAATAAATCTTTCCCTTATTTTATCATGGCCATAGGATGTAGTCCTGCTCCATTAATTATAGAAGCAGAGAATCCCAGAATGTGAAGAGAAATTAAAGTCACATAATCACATAGCTTAAGTGGTCTCAGAAGCCATCTAATCAACCCACATCTGAATAAACTGATCGGTCCACAAGCATTTATGAACTACCTACTATGTGTTAGGCATGGTGCTAGATTATGCAGATATAAATGCAATGTGAGAAAGTCCCTCTTGTTCAAAAAAGCTTACATTCTCCTAGGGTATGAAAATATCCACAGATAAGTAAATGCAGGCTAGAGGTAGCTAGATGGTGTAGTGGATACAATACTGTACTTGGAATCAGGAAGTCCTGAATTCAAACCCTACCTCAAGCACTTATTAGCTATATGATCCCTATGCAAGTCCCTTAGAATAGTAGCTGACATTTCCTGTTGCACTATTAGTCTTCCCAAAACTCTATTTATCCATTCATCCATCCATACAATATACTATACATATACATATAGACATATTTTACATATCTATATATCATCTATTTCTCAGTATAATTCTGCGAGGGAGGTTCTATACATATGAGATACAAATGTATCTCCTATATATATAAATGGGATAATATTTATAAAGGGCTTAACACAGTGTCTGGAACATATTGGGTACTTAATAAATGCTTATTCCCTTCTTTCCCCATTTTACAAATGAGGAAATTAAGGCTCAGCAAAGTTAAACAATGCACCGTGGTCACAGAGACAAGATTCAAATCCACATCTCTTTAGACCCCAAGATTTGGGCTCTTTCCATTATTCTCTACTTCTCTCTACTGTTGTCTATTCTAGGAACATCAGTGGAAATACTAGAAGTCTGTGATCTGCCAGATAACAGAAAGCTTAAAATAGGGGAACTTGGGCTGATCAGATCACTGAATTTAAAAGAAAAGAGCCAGATAATATTTGAAAATTTAATAATCAGGATAAGAATCAAGCCAAGTAGAAGAAAGAGTACATAAATAAAAAGATAAGTAATAGGTCTTGAAATTCTGAATGTCTCTTGATATATCTAGTCAATCATCAGAGGTGATTTTTACCAACAGCTAAGGCAAAATAAATGTATATGATGTTCTGAGTCAGATGTATTTATTACTCCTTTTCAGAAACCTCCTTCTGAGAGCAATGAAATATTTTATATTCTCACTGAAACAAGTCATGCTGTTTAGTCCAGACGATGCTGTCCACATGCTTATAATTTATCACGTACAGTTCTGAATCAAGCTTCCCTGTAGTTGAAGTGAGTAAGAACAATTCATGCCCTTGAGAGCTTGCAATCCCCAAATGACTGCTGAATGAATTCAGTCCACATAAATAAATAAGGTACAAAGATTCTACTGGATGCAGGTTTCAGGAGACAAATGAATCTGACTTTAGGATTATGGAGAAGGTGAGTGAGAAGGCCTAGACTATAGGCCCCGGAGAGATGAGAAAAACATCTGGGACCGAACAAGTGATGACAGATATAGGGATTCAGAAGGACAAGAAGTGTGGCCTACTGGAAATGTATAGGGAAGCAAACAAAATTTTAAAAAGTGATAGCATCTAGGATAAAAAATTCTTTGAGCATATTCACCAATTGGGATAATAGCCTTACTTAGAGGAAACTGTCAACAAATTAGGTATGTTATCTAAAAATAAGAAGACAGACAATCTAGGAGAAGCTTGAATAAAAAAGTTTAGGAGGAAAGAGAAGGGAACACAGTTCAAGAATTTGCTTTAAACATGAAATTCCCACCTGGAGAGATGGAGAATAACTGACAACACATTCCCCATAGTAATCTTTCCTATTTTAGAACAGTCAAAAAAACTCTTTTCATTCCAAGACAGACTTGTAAATCTAAGCTTACCAAAGCACATCTGGAGTCAGAGGTATGTGTGTGTTCCATATTCAGCAATGAACACTTGTAGTGACGAAAAGGCTAGAGTCACTGCTAGTAGGGAAAACAAAGAAGGCAGGTGGCCCTCTAAAAAAAAAAGAATGTTTGATAAAGAGGAGAGAGAAAATAAAGGAAAGAACATGAAAAACATATTTACATACATCCCTGTGCCATGGCAGTCCAGACAAATTGCCTATTCCCAAGGCAGATCCCAAACAGGACTTATAAGGTATCAGGAGAGTCTTAGGGCCACATAATTTGATGAAGAAAGGAAGGAAACACCAGAAAACACATAGGCAAGAATGATCCTTCTGGTGGGGAGAGAGCAGTCTTACCTTGATCCCTGGGGAAAGTCTAATTTGCCTGAACGTATCAACTTACAACAGACACTTTCTAAGTCATTCCTCATCTCTCTCTATCCATGTTCAGAGCTAAAAATCCCAACTCCATTAACTTTTCTTCACTTGATCTATTTTCCCATCATTTAATAATTTCTTATTGCTTTTCTTTGAATCATTTCAAATTTCTTCATGTCATTTAAAAAATATTTCAGAAAAAAAACTGGATGAAATTAATTAATAAGGACTTTGCATTCTCAAGTGCAACATTAGAACTATTACAGTGTTCTCCTGTTAATAGTGAATCATAGAATGTTAATACTTGATGGTACCTAATTTAACCTTATCCTAGCTCATTCATTTTAAGCAATCACTGCATTGACTTTTTGATGTGTACTCGGGTTGCAGCCTCCCATAATTTTAGATCTACTTCTGCTTTACTTTGTTTAGCATTTTAGTCAATCAGGCAATAAACATTTATTAAATGTCCATTGTGTGACAGGTACTGCAATAAGCACTATGGATACAAAAAAAACAAAAGATAGTCCTGTATGCCAATGAGTTCCCCATTTAATGGGGGAGACGCATAAATAGCTATGCGTGTGTGTGTGTGTGTGTGTGTGTGTGTGTGTGTGTGTGTGTGTAGAATTGTTCATTCTTCAATTCTAGACTCAGATTAGTACTTTTTTGAATTTCACCACAAATTTGACAATATGTTTTCACAATTTGCTGAGATTATAGGAAGTTACGCTATATGAAGACTGGTTGAAAGAAATGGAGATGTTTGGCGCAGAAAAGAGACTTGGCTAATGGTAGTTTATTTGTTTTCGTGGAGTGTGCAGAAATATATTTTATTTGTCTTTAAATATCTTCTCCCTTAACTCCCGTATGACAATTTTGAGTTCCAATAAATCTGGGCGTGCTGTTCCTCTAATACTTCCATTTTAAAGCCAAAATGCCTTTGCTCACGCCATTCCATTTGCCAAGAATCCCAATACTTCCTTTACCTTTTTACACTCCACCAGTTCATCCAGGCTTTTAGCTTAAATGCTATCTGGTTGTTGCTGACCATTGAGTTGTTACAATCTTCCCTGACCATATCTCAGCCAGGAGTGTACTCCTTTACAATTGAGTTTGTTCTGCTCACTTACTACCTCCAACTTTGTGTCGTAATTATTTGAACTTATGTCTTATATTCTCTGTTATTTAAGGGTAGGGACCATGTCAGGCATAACTTTATATATTTTACATAGCCTGATATAGTTAACTTCTCTTAATAGGCATACAATAAATATAAGTTGAATGAATGAATAAATAAAGCAATTGATTATATGACCTTCACCCCTCCTTGTTTAATTAGTCTATATCCTTTATTTCCTTCACTAGAGATAGAGATCATTTTAAAGGCCCTACTCTTGTTTTCAAGTAAAAACTCTAATTATGCTAACCTTCCTGTAAAATCTTCTTTTCGTAGAAGTGATATCAGTAGTGAAAGGTGAATATTACAATCTTGAGGTAATCAGTTGAAATCATGGGAGAAGAGTGTTAATCACTAAGATCAAGTGAAAGCTGAGATCAGTCAAATGTGACTAGGCTCTGTGAAGTCAAAAAGTAGGACAAGGACAAGGTAGAACTGTTAGTCCTTTAAGAGTGACACAGTATTCGAAAATTCTACAGCTTCAAGAATTATGATCAAATGGTTAGCACAGCTCTTTGTAGCTTTCAGAAGAGTTCTGTTGCTATGGCTGACAGTAGGCTTTTTCTGCCTTTTAAACTAGGTTTACCTACATGACTCAGCCCAAGAGAGTTTGGCACAATTGAAAATGCTATTTAAATTTCACCTTTTATTATATTTATAATTTGATGAGTTTTGTTGGTCTCTGACCAAGATGCTACACTAAGCACCTCATCTCTTAGAGGGATACTTTCAAGGCATATAACAAAGCCTGGAGGGAGAGAGAACTAAGACTGAGTGTTGCTGCCTCCTCTTTCTATCAAATAGAAGTGGGTAAGTGGCCCATCTACTTACCATCTCATCCCCCAGAAAGACAGCCAACAGAGAAATTCCAAAAGATCTTAAAAAAATCCCTTAGCCCAATAAAAAGGTCCTGACACACTCCTAGAGGGTAAAGCCCACTCAGGTTTCAGGTAGGAAAGAGGGAGTTAACACAAGGCTTTCTGTTTCTGTTCATAGAGCCCTGACTCCCAAAGTTTCCAAAGCACTCTGAAAATTATCTTGTCTCATAATATGCCACTGAAAGACCATCACCCTCACTTTACAGGTATAGAAAGTGAGGCTCAAGAGAGCTTAAATGACTTTTCTGTAGTCCCATAGCTTGTATCAGAGTTGGATTTCATCATAGACCTTTCTGACTCCAAGTCTATCAGTCCATCCACTATGCTATGTTGGATTATCTTGTATTTGTAAAATGTGTTTTCTTTCCTCTGATTTGGGGTATTTTAATAGCTAGAATTTTACTCTCCCTACTTGTATCATCTTTCTCAGATCAAGGACACAATTCCCTGAAGCTGTTTTTATGGTGTCAACATGCAGATTATAGAAATAATGGGTAACACCCAGTGAGGTATCGCTTTGTCCAAAACTGAGCCATCAATAACTAACTTCCAATCATTCACATTCCCACCTACTGCTAGAAAGTTCTAATTTTTCCCATCTCCTAATTAGGGTATCATCTGAAACAGACCAGGAAATCTTACCAAAGTCAACTTCTATTAGGACTAAACCTTCTGATGTATCTACTAGGTCTGTCACTCTGGCACAGGGGAAAATTAGATTAGTCCAAAAAAAACTATTCTTCACTAAGTCACATTGATTTTCACCAAGCATTAGAGGCAGTTCCAGGTGCTTGCAAATTGATCCAATCCAGGTAATCAGAACAATCTGTAATTTTCTGGGTTGTCCCATTGCTTTCTTTTCTTTTCCTTTTTTAACAGCCATAATGCTTACCTTTCTCTACAGATACACAAGGGTTTAAGATTTTTGAAAGACACAAAGCTCCCCCTAAAACATGACTCCTTTCTTCTATTCACATAGATTTGAAAGGTTTTCTCTTACAGTGAGTGCAGGATCTTCTGGAATCCTAAACTCCAGAATAATAGAATTGACCAGAGGAGGTGGCTCCCATATCAAGACCCTTGCACCCTCTATGCCAGTGGTATCAAACTCAAATAGAAACAGGAGCACTAAATGGTACATAAGTTTCTCTATGGGTCACATATTGACTTAGAATACCACATGCTAATATTACCTATATATTTTTATTTTGTTAAATAATTCCCAATTACATTTTTAAAAGTCTGATGCAGGGTGCCTTGAGGAGTATTAGTAAGCTGCTATGTTTCACGTCTCTGCTATAGATTAATAGCAAGAGGTGACATTTTTAAAGTAAATGGGCAAAATTGCTCGTATAATGATGTTGCTGGCATTGTATTTTCATTTTTAGATGACACTTAAATGATTCGAGATTTAGTTAATTTTCTGTTCAGGCTGTTGGATTGTTTATCTTTTTATATCAACAGTGTTACAGTATAAATATTAAATGGCTCAGATGTTTCATTTCTTCCCACCAGTCATTTATAAGTAAGGTATAAGAAATGCTGACTTTTTAATGCTTTGAACATATTACTTGAAATAGTAGTGATACTCATTTATGTAAAAAAGCTGACAGAAAGAAACAATGGTTAGGCGGAAAAAATAGGAGCTCCTTCCAGATTGTTTGTAGAAATACAGTCTTCATGTTATGGTCACAGCTCTTATAGATTTGTTGGCTATTGATGTGGAAGCAATTATATAGAAATGTTCATGTGAAATATTTCAAAGAATACCAGAGTCTTGGTCACATTTATCCAAGCAGCTGTAAATTAATATGCAATTTAAAATTTGCTTTAGATGGTTATTTTCCAATTTTACCAACAATTTTTAGATCTTGCTCTTAGCATTTGAAAGGCCTTAATGACCTTTTTTCCTTTTGTAGTTTATATGAAAATTTCAAAGATTGTTACCCACTGTGACCAAGTCTACTAGAAGTTTGACTTTTATAGAGTTGAAAAAAAAATCAGATTTTGAGACTTGCTTATTCAGGTTTTCCTAGATAAACTGGAAATAACATCAGCTTTAAAATATGCTGGTAAGGTGTCTTGTAGTCTGTCTCCATAGTGTTCAAGCAGAAAGAGATCCATAAAAATGTGGTAGCTATTACCAATATTTATCTTTGTGCATAACCTGGCTTTGTTAACAAAGGAAAAAGGATAAAGTATTCTATGTTATTCATATCTCAATCGTTAATTCATATTAGGGAAGAGAGAGGAAAAAAAGAGACATCTCCACACCTATTTATTTCACTGCTCAGTGATCAGGATGTCATTTTATGTCCTGTAATCACCACAACCAATTAACCAATTTGTAACCTCATCATTTGGTGAAGTAAGTGTCACTGAACTTCCAAATGAACCCATTTACAGTCATATCATATTTTACTTACTCTCCAGATGGGATCTGGCTTATTGATGACTTCCATATAACACAATCAGGTTTAACAGCAAAACCTTCCCACCCCCAAATTATCAGAAATATAAAAATTCTGAGATTAATTAATACTTTTAGTTTTCTATTGTTCAATTTTCTTTGAATATCATAGAATCTTAAGAGTTGTAAGAGAACCTTAGAGGCTATCTGGCAACATTCCACCCATCAGTATCCCTGACTGAAGTTAATCTAACCTCCACTTGAATATATCCAGTGAAAGGGTATTTCTGTCTCTTTGCTGAGCTGAAATCTTCCTCGCTGTAATTTCTGCCAATTAGTCTCAGACCTGTCTTAATGGCTATTATTTATAACTGAATATAAAATTAATATTCCAATGATCTGATATTTAATCAGTGTATTTCCTCTACCAGCACAACACCTCTGTAATTCAGATATTTTTCTTCCTTTAAAAAAATTGAAACCTTTCTATTTTTTAATATATTTCATTTCCTTTTTCAAGATATCTCTCCCATCTCTCCTACCCAGAAAACCATCTCATAAAGAGAATTTTAAAGACTAAAGAGTGGGTAAAAAAAGAGATTCAGCCAAACTCACGGACATATCAGTCAAATCCACAAGCCCCAAAATATGCAGTGTTCCATAGCCACAGTCCAAAAGAAGGAGGTACATTGTTATATCATATCTCTTCCTTATGAGCCAAATCTGGTCATCATAACCTCCATATTCAGTTTCAATTGTCTCAAAGTGTTATTCATTCCATTTATTTTGCAGTAGTTGTATATTTTTTACTGGTTCTATTTACATCAATTCACCTCAGTTCATTTAAATTTTCACACGCCTTTCTTTTTTCTTCATATTCACTGCTTCTTAGAGCTTGGTAATATTCCATCATCCTCATACCACAATCTGCTTAGTCATTCCTCAGTCAATAGATGTGAAGATAATTTTCAATTGTTGCCCTGGCTAAAAAAATCTTCCCATTGAACCAACCTAGTGACAAATCTCTCCAAACTTAGCTGGGCAGGTCGCCATTCAGTAGGCATATAGTTTATCCCCAGGCCAACACTAAAAGTCTTAACAGCTAGATACCTTTGTATCCCACTAGTAAAACCCTCAAAAGCTCTAGGGTCACCTCCATATCATAATAAGGTAGCAAAATATGCTTTAGATGGGAAATTTAAAAAGTAAGATATTCATTAATGAATATAAGCTAGACTCTGCTTTCAGACCTTATGGGGATAGAATAATAATCATAGAATCATAGATTCAGATCTGAAAGAAGCCTGAGGAGGTATATACTCTAATCTCATTTTACAGATACAGAAACCAAAGCCCATAGATATTGTGATTTGACCATGGTGGCACAGTTAATGAGTGGCAGACGTGGGATGTGAACCCAGGTTCTTGTATTTCAGAGACAATGTTCTTCCTATCATACGCACCAAGCTGCTTCCTTGACATTTATAAACAGCTTTGAAATAGAAAGAAAGGAAAGGAAAGGGCAAGGAAAGAGAAAGGGAAAGGAAAGATAGATTATGGGCAGCTAGGTGGTGTACTGGACCTGGAGTCAGGAAGACCTAAGTTCAAATCTGGCCTCAGGCACTCTCTTTGTGATTTGGAGCAAGTCACTTAACCCGTTTACTTTAATTCTCTCATCTGTAAAATGGGGATAATAATAGCACCTTTTCCCAGGGTTGTTGTGAGAATCAAATGAGATAATAAAAGTATAAAGTGTTAGTATAGTGCCTGGCACATAGCATACACTACATAAATGTTAGCTATTGTTATTATTATTGAAATTATTATTATTTACATAAATAGATGATAATTGATAGAAACATATATATGTGTATATATATATATATATATATATATATATTTATATTCTGAGTATCACAACAGGCATCGCATTTTATTGTTCAGGAAACTGAGTCTCAGAAATATTATAAGACTTCCCTGAGGTCATACTTCTACTAAAATTCAGAAGCAGAATTTGAACACAGATCTTGACTGTAGATTGATTACTCTATCTATAATACCATGCTTCCTCAATATATGCTGTGGTGTTCTATTTACAATATTTCTTCATTTACATTTTGGTCATAGAACTAGAACTACCATCAAGATTGCTTATATTTAAGAGACAACAATCTTTTTTTTCCCCCACTTTCTGCAGTCTAACTAGTCATCTCATTGCTTGTTAAAAAAACAACCAACCTTTAGAAACTGGGGACCTATATAGAATGCATTCAATTCAATTAAATAAATGTTTATTAAGTCCTACAATGTGCCAGGCATTATGCTAAGCCCTGAGAATCCAAAAAGAATTGAAATACAGTCCCTGCCCTCAAGGAGTTTACAATCTACTAAGATTACAGAAGACAGAAATTATGAAGGAACTCTCAGTCCACATCTCTGATTATCTTTAAAAAAAATGCAATATATGTATGGGCCAGATGATGTTAGCTACATTTAAATGATTTTCATAAGCAGTTAAAAAAAAATACCAGGAGTGCTGAGCTTTTATGACAAATTGAGGAGAAAATAAGTATTTTTTGGCATGATAAGTAGGTCACTTTAAAGGCCAGATATCAAATGGATTCCCAACTGTCATCTACTTTTCTGATCTGATATATAGAATCTTTGTGTTGGAAAGGACCATATAGGTCATATAGTCACACCCCTCATTTTACAAAGAGGGAGGCTAAGTCCCAGAATGGCTTCAGTTTCAACAGTCTCACTAAAAATACTATAACTCACTTTCATTCCAAAGTTGCAAAGTAGAATCACTGGTAATTTAGAATGTGAGAAAACATTACAGTTTATAAATGATTACTTTTCATGTACAGGCATGCCTTAGAACATTGCGAATTAGGTTTCTCTCTAACTCAGTCATTGAGAATACCAAGCATCAGACAAATAATTATAATAATAGTAATGTATTATTCAGCTAAGGAAATGATGTGAGTCAGAAATGGATGAAACAGAAAGGAAAATTATTATGATTTAGGTCTCTTCAAACTAGATGACTGATTCAAAGAGTCAGTTTCCACTCATATACATATGTAAACACATATTCATCATAAAATTTATAGTTTGTTTTTCGGAGATAATAAATTATTATGTTAAAATATCATAATTCCTTACTCTGTCAATTTTGTATTTCTTCATAATAAAAGCCTTGAAAGCTCCAAATTCCACCCCCTCTCACTTCTCTCATGGGCTCAGACACTTAACACTTACTAGTTGTGTGACCTTGGGCAAGTCACTTAACCCCAATTGCCCTGCCCTCCCCCCTCCAAAAAGCAAAAAAAAGAAAAGAGAGAGAGAAAGAGAAAGAGAGAGAGAGAGAGAGAGAGAGAGAGAGAGAGAGAGAGACTTCAGCAGCCAATGGGTAGGCCAACCCACAAATGAAAAGCATTCACACTAGGTATACGTGACAAGTAATTGTCTAGTTTTTGCTTGAAGATCTCCATGGAGATGGAATGTACTATCTCACTAGGAAACCCATTTCACTTTCATACAACTCTAATTGTTAGGAAGTTTTACTTGTTTGTTTTTCCCCTTGACATGGAGCTAAATTTGCGTTTTTAATTTCCATTTATTGCTGTTGGTTCCACAGTCTGGGGCCACACGGAACAACTCTCCTGTCTTGTTCATATGACAACCCTTCAAACACTTGAAGACAATTATCATATGCCACCCTGCCTTTTCTTCTGGCTAAAAATGTTCAGTTCCTTCAACCAATCTGCTCATGAAATGGATTCAAGGCTCTTCACTCAAGTTGCAATCAAGGATTTGCTCCCTTCCTTTATTCCAGAGTATTACTAAGTATATAATAGGCAGTTGGTAGGACAAAAGAAGCTGAATACATAAGGATGTAATGATGAAATGATGTAAAATTATAAGAGTTAGGGTAAAATATCCAGAAAATGAGAAAATAGATACAGGTATGAATTGTTCTTGATAAATAATTGCTTTTTATTTCAAAAAGGTAGATAGTTTCTGTGGTAATGATCGTTATTAAGCCAATTCTATTCACTACCAGTGCAATTTCTGTGGCTCTAATTAATATTTATTATTAGTTGCATAGCTCAATATGCAGAAACTAACTTGCAGGATGAGTTTATAAAATGCCATTAAAGCTGTCTATATTTCACGGTCTCTCCATGATATGGTCAGTAAGATCTTTATCCCTGAGTTTTAAAGTATAATGCCTAATAGCTGTAAAGGCCTTTTTATCCAAGGTAGAACAAATACCGTACTTGTGATCAGTTGAGTTCTAATCTTGTCTTTCCGATACTTACTAGTTATGTGACCATGGGTCACGTGATTCAGTCATTCCAATAATGTCTGACTCTTCAGGATCTCATTTAGGGTTTTCTTGGTAAAGATACTAGAATGTTTTTGCCATTTACTTCTCCAGCTCCTTTTTTATAGATGGTGAACCAAGGCAAATGGTTAAGTGACTTACCCAGGGTCACATAGCTAATACGTATCTGAGACCAGATTTGAATTAAGAAAGATGGGTCTTCCTGAGTTCAGGTCTGTCACTCTATCCATGGCTCTACCTAGCTGCCATGGTCATGGGTACGTCACTAAAAAATCTCTGAACCTCAGCTTCTTCATCTATAAAATGATGATGATAGCAATGGCTAGTATTTACAGCATTTTAAGTTTTGCAAAATGTTTTGTGTGTATTATCTCATCTGATGGTGATACCTGTGTCTGAAGAAATTTGCAAACCTTAAAATGCTATCAAATCGATCAAACAAGCATTTATTAAGTGCCCAGTAATTGTCAGGCACTTGCTAAACTCTGGAGATAGAAAGACGAAAAAGAAGTAGCCCCTACCCTGAGGAAGATCATGTTCTATCAGGGGAGGCATGTCTTCTCTGATATTATTAATATTTCTTAACTATCACCTTACATTGTCAAGAATTCAGAAGTAAGTAAAAAAAAAAAGAGAGAGAGAGAGACTGGACGATTAAGAGAGAAGCCACAAAACCTATTCACTAAGGCTTCATGTCCTCGACTAATAGATGTTCTTGTGGCTCCCAACCCACAGCCTACTTATTTCATATGAAGTTTGGTTCTATGAGCCTTGGCTATCTGGATCATTAGGCTACAGAACATTAAAAGATACAAATGAGGAGGGTGAGGAGATAAGACTGGCAAAGCAGCTACAGAGAGAACATTGGGGACAGCCAGAGAGAAAAGAGACAGAAAAACTGTAAAAAGTTGATAGGCATACACTCTGTGATATTGTTCTGAAAAATGGTGTTACAATAATATTAATGAGTACATTAGAATAAAACCTCACATGAATACCATGAAGTTCTGATGAAATATTGCTTGGACAATCAACTGAGTTGAAAATTGAATAGCAAACAACAATCCAGGTCAGAACTTGAAGTCCAGAATCATTAACTCTGCAGAATATCAGTCTACTGATCTGTTAAGCATGGGGTTCTCAAACACACCTACCATGGGTATAATAAAGCCTCAGAAAGCTTACTTCCTAGGATGCAGCTGGGTTATATCTATATTAATGTATGCATATTTGGCCAATTCAGTGGCAAGGGAAGGGAGACATAGAACACAAGGTGTCTGATGAAGGGAGACACAGACACAGTATTATTCATCTCACTTTTACCAAACTGCTTTCTTCTTGGATATTGGAGAAGCACACAGAAATAGCCATAGGAGGAAACACCAAGCAATATTCTATGCGATGAAAAGAGTGTTTGATTTGGCATCAGAAGGCCTCCCTTTAAATCTTGATTCTGCCATGTGCTACTTCTATATGTATAACATATCACATATCACTCTACCTTTCATCTAGGTAGCACAGTGGATAGAGTGAAATGAATAATGGGAAAGAGGAAATAGTCTGCTGAGACTTTTCTTCTGGAAACTTCTGCTGAGAGCTTCTGAGAACCAGGCTGAGGAGCTACCATAAGTGAGAGAGAAGGATTTCTGCCTGAGGGAACCTGTTCTGTAGCTAAGGCTTGGGAATGTGGGTGTTCACTGCATTAACCATGTGTACCAACTTCGTGGTTACTGTAATAACTTTGACTTTCTGGTTCCGGGACTCGGTTTCCTGGTATTTGAATAAGGACTTGATGTGGACTAGACACTGTGAGCTTCAATAAGAAACAGGAAATGCATAGAGAGCTGGACAAGGAATTGGGAACTGTTTGCCTTTGAACTCAGATGGCAGTTGGTTAGATTCGAGCAGTAGGTGGGACCATGGAAGAGGAATGATGGAAGCTGAGAGCCTGCCTCGAGTCAAGATGAAAAGACCTCTCCTTGGATATTTAATGCTGACAGATGAGATTATAATTTACTCATATCCTAGGAGTGGATGGCCTTTGTACTTTCCACTATCCCTTAAGAGGGTACTAAGTAGTGACTAATAAAATTGTAACTTAATTGTGACCTAGGGGTGGATGGCCTTTGTACTTTCCACTGCTCCTTAAGAGGGTACTGAGTAGTGACCAATGAAATCATAACTTGATTACACCCCATGAGTGGAGGACTTTGACCTTTGTACTTCATGTCAGTTAAGGAGGCCTGCCTCCTTAAAGGGTGATTGAATTAAGGATTTACTAAATGACGGACTAACTAAATGAATGTTAACTTTTGCTTAAAGCTATGTGATCCCTTTGGTGAAAACTACATGGCCATTTAGTTGTGAAATTATAATATTCTGAATGCTGTACTTTGTTTTCTGTAAATGTTCTGATTTGTTAGTGAATAAATAGAGAGTTCACTATACTGTGTAGTCAGAACCTTGAAGCTATTCACAGCAGCAGTCCTCTGGAAAGCTGCTTGTGCTTGGCTTTACACTGACACATAATAGGTGCTTTATAAATAATTTCTTGATATTATTATTGTCTGTTTATCTGTGCCATTATGCTGGCTGCCTACCCTCCCACCCCCCACCATGCCTATGTAACCCCTGTGTCAAAATTCATTAGTTTGGGACTCTCTCCTTACTGGTAGAGATGAATATTCTGCCTTGCTTTAGGGGCAGACAGAGTTGGCAAGAGTGAGAGAGAGTAGAGCTCTTCAGTCTCTTTAGTCTTCAAGTTCTTTTCAAGCTTCAAGTCACTTCAGGCCTTTCTGATTTCCAGCTTTGGAAAACGATGGACAAAGCCAGCCCTACTTCAGGTCATTGAAGGTAAAGAAGATGGGAAGACATACGTGGAGCTAGAAGTCTCCATTATGTACCTATCTCCAACTTGCTACATTGGAGACTAGCAATTTCTCCTTGGATTAGATCTCAGACTCTCTTGGTTGAGCTGAATTAACTTGCTCCCATGGGGGAGCTCTTTCATCTTGCATTGTCTGCTATATATCCTTCTATGTATACTTTCTCTAATTTCTGTTTTGCAACCTATCTGAATAAATGAGTTTCTTGGCTAATTGCCATATGTGTGTTTATTGTGGATTTGGTATTTGGTGGGAAAGGAGTCAAGCCTTGGATATAAAGCTTGGGATCCTCCTTCTTCCCCCAATAATGAAACAGCAATCAGAAGTTAGTTCGAACCTGATCCTAGAGATGAAAATGGAGCAGATAGATATCATTCTAATCCAGTACCTCATCTCTCTGAGGAAAGCAGAATGGCATCCCCTGGTCCCACTTCCTCCTTCCCCTCTTGACAGGAATTAAAGTCGTCCTTGGAGAAGAGTGGAGAAGAGGCTGGAGATATCTACTCTGCCTTCCTTCAAGCCATATAGTGACACCCCTATGCTTCCTTTTCTGTCAGCCCATGATATATGTAGGGCCTTGCCATATCTGAAATACTTGTTATCCTCTCTACCTCTTAACTTCCTTGATTTCTATTAAGATGCACTTCAAATTCCTTCTTCTGGGAGCCTTTCCTAGTCATTCCTGCTATTAGTGCCATTCTCCCTGAAATTATCTTCCCTCTACTTTGTATACATCTTATATGTATCTATTTGTTTACATGTCTTCCTTGGAATAGAATGTAATCTCCTCAAGGTCAGGGAATGCTTTTGCCTTTTTTTTATTTCTAAGACTTTACAAAATGCCTGGCACATATTGAGAGCTTAATAAATGCTTGTTGACTAATTGATTGACCTTGGGCAAGTCACTGGAACTCATTTTTCTCATTTGTAAAATGAATGGGTTTGGACAAGGGACAGGCTTGAAGGGACTCTCAATATCCCTCCTAGATGGAAACTTATGATCTTACAAACAACAATAACTGACATTTACTTAGTGCTTTAAGGCTGTGAAACATCTGATATACATTCTCTCATTTGATGCAATTGTTGCCATTAACCATCCCCAACCCATGATGCTTACTACAATTAGCTCTTCTTTAAAAGGATAAACCAATCTTTCCTAAAAGCAACCTAGAAGCAACCACACTTAGAGACTACCAGCAACAGAAATTTCCCTCCTTCTTCCTTAATTAGTCCAGTTCAAATGCAACCTCTATCCACAGCCAGCAAGGTGATTCAGGTATCTCTAATTCAGGTCTGCTGCTCTGCATACTTCTACTGAGTTTCTTTAATTATAGTGCTAACATTGCAATCCTATAAATAGTATGGTCCCTCCTGAACAAATTTAACCTCATAACATTGTTTAATTTATCTTGTTTTCACAGAATAAATGATAAACCTTAGGCAGGATACACTTATACCAGTCTTAAGAATCATAGCAATCTGGGGCCATTTAGTGCAGGAACATCTTTATACCCTTTAACAATACCTCATGGCATCATTGGGTCATGGTATAGTACATTAACTGATATGCCATAACATGACTCTGAAAAGAGAAGTATGTAATACTTTTTAGAAATACATCCCTCAAGAATTTTTCTTAAAGGATCAATGTTTGAAGAAATAAGCTTTAGTTATATGGAGCAAATCATTCCTTAATGATGCCAGATAAATGAGGTACCATTGTACCTAGGAAATACAAATCAAGGTAGTTTGTAACATCTGCCTATTAGTCTTAATAAAGTTCACTTTTATACCTTAAAGAGAAACAGGAAATCCCAGATCTGTAACTTTTCAAATTGCCACTTGTGAGTTGAAATTAATTGATTTCACTATCCTGAAGACCTAATTGGGCATCAAAACATCTGGAGACTGTGCTGATTGCTGAGAATAGAAGGCTTAGGCTTTTTTCCCCTAATAGTAAGGGAAAAGATATGTAGTTGTGATGTAGTGGTTGCAAACATTAAGAGTAGTACTGGTTGCAAATATCGTTATACTTGTTCATCTTTCCTTGTTTCCATGGCAACAAGTAACTATGTATAGTATAGGAGACCGCTGGCTGCTAATCTGATTAAATAGTAGCAAGTAAGCCAACATCATTGTAGTATGTGAACAGTCTAAAGTTGAATATTTATAATCAATGCTATTTTAGATTAACTCATGAAAATAATAAAAAAAAAAAACCATAATTCTGAGAAAACCAGACTGTTCTAGTTGTTTTCAGAGAGTGGGCTAAGTGCTAGAAAGCAGATGATGTAGAGACTCAGGATCTACTTTTTCAGTGAAAGTCATTCAGTCAAGTAGGCAAACTGATGCACTTGAAAATATGAATTTTAGCCTCTCTGCCTGTGCCATTGATTACCTGGGTCCCTGCACACAATTCACTTCTGGGTTTTGGTTTTTTCATCCAAATAATGAAACAAAAGGTAGCATTGTCAAAGATCTTTAGGTTTGTTTCATAGGTGCTAATATTTATACAGTGCTTTTGAATCCTTACATAAGGATCTTCATATGTTACTTGTATGTGACATTAATGAATGGGAATGAAAGGAAAATACTATATTGGGAAGGGGTCTTGCCCAATTTGAGAAAAATGAAGGCTCAGAGAAGTTAGGTAATTTGTCCAAGGTCACTACTAAGGCCAAGATATCCTGACCAACAGTTCTGTATTTTATACCATAGAAATTATGTGGTACAGTGGATAGAGTGTTGGCCCTGGACTCAGGAAGACCTGAGTTCAAATCCAGCATCAGAAACTTACTAGGTTGTGTGACCCTGAGCAAATCACTTAATCTCTGTTTGCCTCAGTTTCTTTAACTGTAAAATAAGAATAATAATAGCCCTTCCTTCCCAGGGTTGTTGTAATTAACAAATGAGATAAAGTTTGTAAAACTCTTAGCACAACATGTGGTTCATAATGGGCATTTAATAAATGCTTATTTCCTTCCTTCTATAGCTTACCTCTAGAATGGACTGGTAGTCCTTGACAACAAACAAAATAAACAATGAATTCTCCAAGGAATATTCTGACCTTTACCTCTGTTGATGTTCATTGCTTACAACAAACATACACACTAACAATACACTAATCCTTTATGGACATCAGATAGCACTGATTTGAATAATGATTAACTTTCATACTCTGACTCAGACAACCATGGCAATTGGGTACACTTTGTATACAATAATTCATTAATCAGAACAAATTTGACTTCTTCACAAAATAGAAATAAAATACATTACCCATTGGCCTTGACTGAAAAGAATGTTCTATGTTCAATATGGACTACAAATTGCAACAAGGCAACACTAAGGGCACAAATTAGTCCCTAGGAGGACTCATTCCTTTTGGAAGTTTATTAGTACTCTCATCTACTAGAGCAACATTTATCATACTGCTAAAATAGCGTGCTAAATATTACTCCAGGGGCTTGAAGAAAGTAACATGCCTCATGACATCTCATTTAATCTATATCTATGATGGGACAATATCTCATTTCTTAAGTTTCTCATTTGCATATGCTGTCTATTTACTCCAAATGACTTATTATTCATAAAATCCTATTCTATTAGAGTTGGAAAGAACCTCAATCATCATCTAGTCCAACCTGTACCAGAATAAGATTTCCCTTTATAACCTCCCCCCAAAGGAGTCATTCAGCCTCACTTTTAAAGACTCTCCTGAGAGAAAATTTTCTGTCATATTGGATAATCCTTAAAATGGACCACTCTCATTGTAAGTTTCTTTCATACAACATGGCCTTGTGAAGCTATAACTGTATCAGTGTGAAAATTCCCTCCACCAATATAATTTATAGTCTTTGTTGTTCAGTCATTTTCAGTCCCATCTGACTCTTCATGTCCTATTTGGGGTTTTCCTGGCAATGATACTGGAGTGGTTTGCCATTTCCTTCTCCAGCTCATTTTACAGATGAGGAAACTGAGGCAAACAGGGTTTAATGACTTGCCCAGGGTCACACAGTTAGTAAGTGTCTGAGGCTTGATTTGAATTCAAGATGATTCATCTTCCTGATTCCAGATCCCGTGCTCTATCCATCATGCCACCTAGCTGCCCCATAATTTATAATGTATAACATACTGTTTTAAAGAGGCTTAGATGTGTAATGAATTACTGTCTCTTAATTCCAGTGCTCTATATACTCTATATACTACTACTCTATATGCTATTATATATATATATATATACATAGCCCGCAATTTAGTCTTAAAGAGTAGTCTTGGGCACTGAGAGATTAAATAATTTGTCCAGGGTCACACAGGCATTATGTTTCAGAGGCAGGATTTGAACTCAGATCTTCCTGAGTATGAGACCATTTCCCTATCCACTACACTATGCTGCTATTAATGTAATTTCTGTCAATTCTTCAAAAGAAAATCTGGCACTATTAAAAGAAACTCATAATTAGTCAGACCAGAAACTAATTTAAATGTATATTATCACTTGCTTTCTTGCTAGAACTAAACTATGTTTGGAAATTATAATTAGCAGCAAATTATGAACAGTGAGGCTAGTTATCCATCCCCTATACTGTATTGCTTTTCTCTATGTCTGTGTATGTGTATATACATATATAAACATATATGTGTTTCCATATGTTTTATATATAAAATATGTTTATATGCATATATTTTGAATAAAAATAATATAAATTTAACACAAAAAGAAATAATTTTGACAATATTAATCCTTCTGATTTAATAAAAACAATTAAAAGGAACAAAATTGCTTATATTCATAGATATAAGTACCTGTTGTTATTATTGAAATATAATGGGAAATCAGGGTAGGCCTAATTTTTAAAAAAATCCCTGTCTAGGATAAAATATACTTAGTACTCTTACAGTCTCTTTTTCTATTGCTTTTGTTTCTTTGTGCATTTGACTTTGCAATGGAATCTGACTGAAGAAAAAAAACTGAACCTTTTACTGAAGGAACATGGATAAGGTTGGAATGACTGTGAAAGAGAAGACACAGCCAGTGTAGCTCTGGCCAATGTAAATTTGGAAAACTGAAGATTTTTTTTTCTTCTAGCTGATTGTGACTTTAATGAGGGTAACAAAGAAAGCAGGCCACCTCTATTGTATACTCTCAATTGCCTATGCGAGTGCAACACATCATACATACCCAGCAGGGTGAAGAGAAGGGCAAAGGAGGTTAAGGACAAGTTCGCAGGAAACAATCTCCTGTACCCTTCCAAAATGTCAGTGAAACAAATGGGAAGTGGAATTAATGGTACATAATTAGTGGAGCAATTATCTTAAATAACCATGAAATTATATTTTGCCCCCTTAAGATTTTCTCTCCACTGCTATAGAGTACAACCAGGAATACTTTAAGTCACAAATGTAAGAGGAGGAAGAGAAGCATTAAAGGCAGTTAGGCTGTCCACGTACCACATTTTTTAGCTGTGGCACTTGCCTTGCTAATTGGCTTGATGTTTTGCTTAAATACTAAGGTACATGTGACCGAAACAATCACACGATACTTCATTTAGGTGCTTAGTGTCAGGAAAAACAGCATTTGTGTAGCAGAGAAATGTTTAGTCTTCATAAAATATGCCAGTATAATGAAAGGAAGAGAGAAAATAACAGCAAGCAAGTGGTAAAACATAATTCACTCTTCTCACCTACACTTCTAATATCACAATTACTATTTAAATAGAAGAAAATTCAGTAAAGCTGAAAACCTGCCCCTGCCTGTTTTGGACCCCCCTGATTCTGGCACAGGGAAAAAATGCTATGAGCTATAAAAAAATGTCACATTTCAAAGCCTACAGTCAGGGCATCAGTGATGATTTGATTGCCAGCTTAATTAAATATGGTCAGGACTTTGCTTTCCCAGGCCATTCAAATAAAACCTTCTCATCCTACAGCTGTCTTGCCTGGCCCTCATTCTGGGGGGAAAATCCATCATGGACAAGAAAAGAATTATGCTTTAGATTGAAAAGTGGCTTTTCATTTTCGTGTGTTACAATCAGGCAACTCTATCCTTTTGGTTGACAAGTATGATATTGCAACCATACTGATGTAATCTTGGTTTAAGCCCAATATTTCATGAATGCTTCTCATTTCTAGCCAAGATTTAGAGATATCAACAGTAAACACATCATGCCTTTATGGTGGTTTTTGCTCCCCTCTGACACCATTTTTGTGATACATTTTGTTACATTAATAGAATTCTGGGTGGTGTGTGATGTGGTATGTATGTGTGTTTACAGGACTGAATAAGTGCCTTGTTATTTTCAGAGAAACCATATACTTCTTTTTTTTACCACTCATAGAAAAATGTTGGGTATTATGCCACAAGAGTGAAACCATTTCAGCTTTAGTCATGAGCAATATGCTAATGAAACAGCACAGAGCCCCACGAAATCATGTCAACATAATCTGCAGTGTGCACAGGAAAAATGAAATGTCAGCCAGTTCTCACAAATGGCAAATGGTTTTACTGCTCAAGTACATGGCTTATAAATCTGTTGATTCAGGACAGGAAAAACACAAAGAGTAGACCTTGGGAGGAAACTGAATAACTACACCTTTAAACTTTCCTTCCAGACAAATGATGAGATTATGTGGGTGGAGCTTTAATTTGAGGTCTGTTTCCCCTCTCCACACTATTCAAATGATTGATTTAGTAATTCTTAAGTCAAATGATCACTTAAAAAAAAAAGTGTGTGTGTGTGTGTGTGTGTGTGTGTGTGTGTGTGTGTGTGCCCTCCCCCCCTTAAAACACTAGGGGAAAATAGTCTCTCCTTACTTAAATTAATGCGTTTATATATACCAAGTAATCAATTTGGGCAAAAGTTGACAAGGATAGCCATAGATAGTAATGCAGTAGCATTAGGGGCATTTCCCATATGGCATAAGTAAGGGACTTAAATGTGAAAACAAAATGGCTGGTGCTTTATTTTTTAAAATATTTAATGTGTATCAATAGGATTGCAAAATTTGCTGTTTCAGATATAACTACATTGATTTATACTTTTTAAGGAAGGATAGATTTTACAAACAGTATATGACAAAGAAAGGAAGACAATGTAGATATGTTTGTCTATGTAGAAAAAGTAATTGTGCTTTTTTAAAATGTCTTAAATGCAATGAACAAGTTGAGGGACCCAGTTTTAGGATGGTAGTGATGAATTAGTGAAGAGAGGCCTAATAATGGGGCACAAATAGCAATATAAAAAACTTTATGGACATATTTAACTCTAACGTAATCCCTAAGAACATTAATAGAGGTCATCCTTCATCAAATTTTCCACTAGATCTTGTCCATTTAAACAAATATTTATTCTTTCTGCCAAACTCATCCAGAAAGTTAACAACTTACATGTAGATTATAATGACAGTCTCCCAACTTGTCTTCCTTCATCTAATGCCTAGTCTCCTGGCATATCCCACAAATCTCTGCCTGATTAACCATTTTAAAATACCATTTTCATTATATTATGAAGATAATTGCTGCTTATGAAGCTATATCTGCTACATGGATATAGAGGTATAAAAATTATATGAAGAACTTGACAAGATCCTGCAAACTCTGTGTGTGTGTGTGTATGTGTGTGCATGTGCTCACGTACGTGTGTACAGGTGAGTGTGTGGATATTTAGTGGATTCAATGCAAAGATGAACACAGGAAAGGATGGTGAATAGTAATTACAAAAATATAGTTCAGGTTCAAGGGAATAAAGAGAACAAAAATCTGTAGAGTATTCAGAAATCTCACATATCTACTGGTTACTGGGTTGTTTTGTTTGTTTTTTAAGAAATGAGCTAGACAGTACTGGATATGGCAAGCACCCAAACAACATCGCACACAAGCAAGTAAGACTTACTCTCTTAAGAGACAGGACACAACTAATTACTGATGGTGGACTCATATCGGAATTGGTTATCTGTTTGCTGTCAGATCATCAACTAGTAAGAGTAAAGGTCAAAACCAACATCAAATTAGGAGGATACATGATGATAAGAAGTAGCAGATGTCTACTGTTGCAACAGCTTCCCCCTGACCCTTTCAAATAAGCCACTGAAACTGAAGAATGGGAAATAGAAAAAGGCAAATATTTTGACATGTATTACCACCATTTCCTGGAAAATTTTAACTGACTTTCTTCAAGACAAAATTTTAAATAGTGTTTAACCTCTAAGATTATTTTCCATATACACAATAAATATCTTATATGTACCTATTTATATATTATTTCCCCCATTAGAATGTGAACTCCTTGAGGGAGAAATACCCAGTGTTTAAGGACAACGCCTGGCACATTGTAAAGACTTAATAAATGCCTATTTGTTAAAATAGACACAATAAGGTCATTAAAAGTATCCTATGATCCTCTTGATTGAGAGAGAGACAGAGACAGAGAGAGCTACTGAGGGCAACACTAGTTTAGAATACAAACATATATATGTGTAATACAATGAAGGAGGATGGAAGAAAATAATGAAGCACTTCACCTCATAGACAATGAAAAGGAATGGAGACAAAAACAAATCTATAGAAAACTTGTATGAGACCTGATGAAAACACAGCATTCATATCCAAGGATGAAAAAAGGACAACAAATAGGAAATGGAACAAAATCCTCTATTAATCTATTTTCACCACCAATGACAGTAGAAGTACTGCATCTAGATAGAACACCTGGTCCCCCATGTGCTTTATAAGGTGCACTTAGAAAAATGAATTTGGAAATGGCATTAGGACTAGATCAAGCTAAACTGAGAAAATTCATGCTAGAGGTGACACAATAATCAAGATATTAAAGAATTGCTTTATGTATGTTAAGGAGAAAATGATACTAAGAAAACGACAGATAGAATGGGACAGTGGATAGAGTATTGGTCTTGGAGCCAGGAAGACCTGAGTCCAAATTCCACCCCAGATCCTCCTTAGCTATGTGAACCCCTGTTACTTACTCTTTCTTAGCCTCACTTTTCTCATCTCTAAAATGGTGGCAATATCAACACCTATGTTACTGAGCTCTTGTAAGGATCAAATTAGATAACATATATACAGGGCCTTGCAAATCTTAAAACACTATATAAATGCCAGTGACCATTATTATTAAAGTAGGGGGAGATCACAAACACTAATACCCCAAAAAGGTGTTTAAGAAGGTATCAACCTACCTATAGACCTGATTTTTCACCTTTTAAAATATTTATGAAAATGGTCTGCAAATGATTGAGGAGTATTCTTGAAGAAAACATGAAAAAGAATACCTAAGAATTTATCTATAAAGGGGCAGGTTGGTGGCACAGTGAATAAAGCACTGGCCCTGGAGTCGGAGGACCTGAGTTCAAATGTGACCTCAGACACTTGATATTTACTAGCTGTGTGACCTTGGGCAAGTCACTTAACCCCAATTTCCCTGCCTTTTGCCCTCAAAAAAAAAAAAAAAGAATTTATCTACAGTATTCTAGAGCACACCACATCTTTATAGAATTGACTGAATGTCATAATGACTACAAGATCCATTTATTTATTGCTTGTACATTACAAAACAGCATTTGGCTTAGAACAAAATATAACCTTAAAGGCTCTCCTGCAACAAGGAGTAGTATCTCATGCATATTATTATACAAGATTATACAAAGTTCCTTAATAATTGCATCAAACTACCTTTGGATTATTACATTCAAGAGAGACATAAAACAAGGAGATGCACGTTTGTTAAAGGTATTTGTCATTACTGTGGAACATACCTGGAATAGGCTTAAAAATGGAAGAGGGATCTTCTGTAGATTACAGGTACATGAACCAGTTATTAAAATGTTTTGATAATGTTGTCCAATATAGCTCTTGTCCTTTGTACTTCTATGCATTTTACTTTATAAATTCTAAAACACGATTCTGAGAAGTGGTCCATAGTTTTCACCAGCCTGCTAAAGGGGTCCATGACACTAAAGAAGTTAAGAACCCTTACTGTAGATGTAAATTTCTCCAGATACTTCTATTTCTGTATGATACTACTCTGAGAACAGTAAACCTAGGAACTTTACAGATCAGGACATTCAATGAGGCATGCTAGAGGCAGGTAGGTGGTACAGTGATTAGAGTCCTGGGCCTGGTGCCATTAAGACTAAGTTCAAATAAGGCTTGGGTAACAGCATTTCGAACCTGTGCACGTTACTGAACCCCTATTGTCCTCAGTTTTCTCATCTACCTATACAATTAGGATAATAATAGCACCTAATTACCAGTGTTGATGTGAATGTAAAAATGAGAAAATATTTGTAAAATGTGCTGGAAACCTTATAGAGCTAGATAAATGCTAGCTAGCCAGCAGCAGCAGCAGTAGCCATAGTAGTAGAAGTGAAATCAGTCCACTGAGTTATACATGATTATATCTTTTATGGCAACTTAAGACGGGCAGAGACATTGGCTCGGAATTGAACCAACAGAACAAAGTAAGCTGGAATTTATTTTAAAAAAGCATGCAGTACTTTTGATGATAACCAAGCTACTTTCTGGCCTTATGGCTGTGTTCAAGGATTTAAAGGTTTGAGTCATGTAAAGCGGTATTAGACTTGCTCTGTTCAAACCCAGATTCAGAACTAGAGGCATGGCTAGCTATTGAAAAGAGACATATTTAGACCTGATGTAAGGAAAAATAATTTGAGCTGGTCCAAAATGGAATGGGCTCTCCCAAGAAGTATCTGGTCCTCCTTCTTAAGAGGTCTTTAAAGAAAAGTTGTATGGTCATTTCTTGATTATGGTGATTTGTGAGTGAGAATTTATGCTGATTTGGCCTCTAAGATCCCTTTTAAATCTGAGATCCCATGATTCTGTGATGGAATACAGGCATTGCCTCAAGACTCCTCATGGGGCATATGCAGTACAAAGCCTGAAAATTATAATTACCAACTAAAAATCTTGATAGCTTCCATGAAACTAGACCATAGAGAATGTTGTCACTAGGGCATTTTAGAATTCAGTGGTGCTAAAATTATTTGTAAACGATTAGGCAAGTTCTGTACCTTACCCTAAATTATCTAGTAAGAAAATTGGCAACTGTCAAAGACTTTGGGAAAAAACATACAAGAAAAAACTATTCATCAGCAATTTCACATAAAGCAATTAGAAAAGCAATTAATGAGTGGTGAGACTTGGGGACTAAAACTGAATTACTGGATGGGAATGTATTTGTTTAGCCATCACTTCTTCAAATGTCAAGCAGAACTCTTCCACAGTTAATATTGGGTGATATATTGTGAAGGACACTTGAAAACAGATTGTCTAATTGAGTTGTGTGACCTATGCTGAGTTTCCCCATCCAAGATATAGTCCCTGCCCACCTAAACCCCTTCCCCTAGAAAAGGTTTAGTGAAAACCAGAAGGCAACAGCTCCAAGATATAAACAAAAATCCTACAAATTAAATTCTTTCTGGTCTGGGGCTATTAGATGGGAGTGAGTGCCAGCTTTTCTTTTGATGAGAAGAGAAATCCAGCTTAACAGTCCATCTGGTTCATCAGTCAGCTGAGTGAAAGGCAGAGGGGTACTCTTAACAGGAGCTTTTTATAGACTAAGCCATAACATGATTCACCCTCATGATTTAGCAAATGAACTTCATCTATAGTCATGTGCACCGGCAAAGGGGTAGCTACTCCTCTACTTGTACCACACTGATTCTTATAAACATGAATTAGCACAGATTCAGAAGAAAATAATTGCAGAACGGTAGCACTGCAAAGGACCTCAAACATCATCAGTCTCTTCATTTGACCCCTGTGTGCTACTGATGTGTATTACTCAAATTCTTAAGGAATTAAAAGTTCTGGATAGTAATCATCATAACAACCACAGTTAATAGCAGACAGATATTTTCTTTTCTGCTCCCTCACCAAGCCTATATGCCAGTATAGGTATGCAGTAATTACATTGGCATAACCCCTCACAAAAGATTTACCATCATGGGAGATGCTGACTGGGCAAAACAGTTTTTGAATAAGCATAATGAGACTACTCTCCTGCTCCCATATGTAGAAATTCTCTGGACATCATTCCATGATATTGATACCCTTCTCTCATTGGAGGCCCTCCTGAAGCCTCCAGTTTGGAGGGGGGGGGCGGGTCAGGTCAGCCAATCTTCATTCCCCTCCTGGTTATGCTTCTGACTTTCTGAATGTTGCTACCATGTGCCCCCTCATTTTCATCTTCTTTTTGTGTATGATCTTCTCCACTAGAATGTAATCTCCTTTGTGGGCAGGCACTGTCTTTCTTTTTTGCTTTTATATGAATCCCCAGCACTTAGCACAGTGTGGGCCCATAGGAAGCACTTGCTAAAAGCTTTTTGCCTGGTTGCCTGTCTGACACAACAGTAAAACAATTAAGCTATGAAAAATCTACCTGATAGGGTGTGCCAAATAACTATTACCTAGTTTCTTGTTGAGCAATCTTGACTATCTCATTCTAAATAAAAGTTAATTTTAAATAAGCTTTTTGGATGCCTTTTGCTTTTATATCACGTTCATTTCTATATATATCACTACCCTCATCTAGTACTGAACCTTCCTTTCTAACAAAGAAAAACTTATTGGGGCAAAACCAATATAGGATCTGACAGTTTATTGGCAAAATTTTGCCTCTGTGTAGGCTTCTCTCTCTCTTTTTCAGAGGGAAGGCTTGTAGGAGTTGATACAGAGTAATGAACTCATACAAGCCTTCCCCCTTTGAATTCTACATTTTTTGCTGTACAATAATATCTCATATTGTTATTGTACCATAATTTGTTTAGATAGTCCTCCATCCATCATAGATCCCTCCTTTGGTTAAAGTCCTTTTTTTAATTTGAGTGCTTTTCAAAGTGAATCTTCATACACTAATGAAGTAGGACTTTGGTCCTAGGAATAGTGTGTGTGTGTGTGTGTGTGTCTGTCTGTCTGTCTATCTGTCTGTCTGTCTGTGTATCTGTGTGTGCATGTGTGTGTATATGTAAGTAAGAGATTCAAACAGATTAGAATTTAGCAATGGATCATGTGACTTCATGGTTAAGAGCTGTCCAGTTTGGGTTGAAGGTTCAGGGAGGTCAGGTCATCTGTCTGAAGTTCTTGGTGTAAAGGAAATGAAGTAGATTTGAATCCAAATCCTTTGACTTTAAATCCTCTCTGCTGTTCTTTCTCAGAAGTTCAGAGTTCATCCAGATAGCATTAATTTCTTGGAACTACAGCCCTAAGAGCTGAAACCAGCCTTACCTAAAATCAGGCCTTTTCCTCTTCCTTTTCTTACCCCTTCCATTAAGCATAACATCTTCTCTTATGGTATGGTGGATAGGGCAATGTACCTTGCTCAAGTAAGAAAGACCTTGGTTCAAATTCTGCCTCAGATACTTATTTCCCTGGCCAAATGACTTAACCTCTATGTGCCTCATTTTCCATATCTGTAAGGTAAGGATGTTGAATTCAATGCCATCTATGGGACTTTTAACTCCAAATTCATAATCTTTTTTTTTCTCATAGAAACAATACTAGATTTAAGGTCAAACTTAACTTCATTGTCATTTTGAAAAATGCATGACAGTAAACTCTACACATGCAAAAGGCATGACAATTAGGTAATGAAACTGATTCAAATGCATCTGGGAAAACTCCTCTGTTGCATTTTCTAATCACTACCTGTACTTTCCCTTTCTCTCACTGTCCTTCTCTCTTACACTTCATCCTCTTAAGTCTCCCAGTTCTTTTATCATATTATATAGTCCTTAATATATCTCTGATGCTTGGAGAAGGAAAACAGGTCTTTCTGATCCTGATTAATATGCAAACTAGATAAACCTCCTCAAGATAACAAAGTTGACAGTATATAATTATACACGCATTATTTTCATGGAGTACAGCTGTTAACTCACTCAGGTCATGTTTTAAATTCATAGTTATCTTCTGTTTTTGCAAAGTGGGTGTTCGTAAATAGAAAGATTTGATGCTTCCTAATGCAACAAGAAATTAAAAGCAAAGTGTACTGGTAAAATGATGCAGAGCTCTCTCCACCTTTTTTATTTAATGAGAGAGGAAAAGAAGGAAAAGAGAAGGGAAAGAAAGGGAAAGGAAAGAGAAAGGAAGGGAAGAAGAGGAGAAGAAAATTGGGAAGGAAAGGAAAGGTGAAAAGAGGAGAGGAGAGAAATAGGAGTGGAGGTAGAAGGAAAGACAAATTCCTTCATCTCCTTCCTGGGTCACAATCCACTCCACAAAGTGCTCCCATCTTCCACTGACTTTGGCTACTTGTGTCTTTTACAATTCATCTGAAGGCATACCTAATCATTGTTCATCCACTGGAATTGCTACATAGAAACTCAGTAAGAGTTAAATCAAGCCGATAAGAATGTATTAAGTGTTTATTATGTAGAGACACTTTGGTGGAACAGTGAGGACCTAGAGTCAGAGAGGCCTGAGTTCAAATGTGACCTCAAATACTATCTGTGTGACCCCAGAAAAATCACTTAACTGCTTTCTGTCTCAGTTTCTTCAAGTGTAAAATTGGGAAAAAAAAAAAAACATTATTTACCACCCAGAGTTGTTGTAAGGACCAGATGAGACCATATTTGTGAAGCACACAGCACAGTGTCTGGCATATAGTAGGTATTTAATAAATGCTTATTCTCTTCCCTTCCTCTACTATATTCCAGCCACTGTGCTAAGAACTGAGAACACAAATACAAGAAAAAAAGCAAGGGAAGGAGGATGATAAGAGAAGGGCGATAGCTATGGATTCTAAAGCTAGGACTTGAAATCAGGAGTTGAGCAGCAGAGAGGAGTAGACACTGCTAGCCTTGCTGAGTGCCCCTCCCAGCAGTGACATTGCACCCAAAGGAGAGTTTCTTAAGAGCTCTATAGTGAGGAAAAAGGACATCAAGGTCCTGCAGAACCATAAGTACGAGTTGCCTTAATTGCATGTGTCTCTGTACCATACTACTTGAATTACAACAGAAGCTGTGTATATTTGTAGAAGAATGTTACCCAAGTTTATGGGAGGAATATATTAAGGCTATTGTTCTTCCTATGTCATCTTAGTAAAAAGCATTTGCTAAGAGCTAATTGTGTGTGCTGGCTGGTTATCAAAAGGAGGAGACACACCAGTGAAAACTTGGGTATGGTACCGTCAGCAATCCTTTCTTCTCTGGTAGCAGGGGTCCTCTTTGGGATCCAGTATGCTAATAGGAGAATACTGAGTAAGGGCACTAATCCAGAAGGGTAACCACAGTAATGCAGACTGTAACCTATTCACACATACCCATCTTATGTGACTCTTGTCCAAGTTATCCCACATCTTTGTCATAGAGGGGGACACCCAGTGTGCTGGGAACCTTTCCTGAGTTCTGACATGATAACAACATACTTCCTTAATGACATCTTCACATCACTTCTATATTACCTTATTTGTAATGTTCTATAGTCTTTTCAGGTTTATCATGTACCGCTCCATCATGCTTTGGGTTATCCTCAACAGCATTCTTTAGGGATGAAAAATCAGAAGTAAGCTTAACCCAGCCAACTGAGATAATTAACTCTATGCTACATTTGACTAATGCTTTCACCATTGCTTGCTCCAATTTTGATCTAGATTGTGTATGGTCTCAGGACTATTATGACCCTAGACCAACATAGACAGCTGTGAATGCCAATAGTCACCATCACAACAATAAGAAGGAAGCATGGTAGACTACCAAACCTCAAAAGTGCTATAGTATAAGACTATCATTTTCATCTTGTCTTTCCTGCCTCTCCCCCCACTCCAGTTAACTCTTACAATACTATTTTATACTTTCTTCTGGTTCCTCTCAGATCTTTTATTTTATTTTATTTTGTTTTTGGAGGGGGGAAGGCAGGGCAATTGAGGTTAAGTGACTTGTCCAAGGTCACATGACTAGTAAGTGTTAAATGTCTGAGGCCTTATTTGAACTTAGGTCCTTCTGACTCCAGGGCTGGTGCTCTTTTCATTGTGCCACCTAGACACCCCTCAAATCCTTTATTTTACAGAAGGCAGCCAGACCAGCCATGTCTTCATTCTTCTATTGGCTTCACTCCTGACTCTCTGGACTTTTTCTACCATATAATAGCAGCCTCTTTACTTTTGAAGTTCACTCTACCCATGGACTTCTCACACTGGAAATATACTCTACCCTTAAGGAATTCCATTGACTGGTTCCTCCTTGAACTTTCATTTTATGGAAAGTGCTCATGCTAGCCATGTCTTTTTTTCCTCTCCAGGCTATGTTACTATCTCTCAAGTCGTTCTCTTCCATGCCCCTCCTCAGGCATTTTTTCCCTACCCCTCTTCAGTGCATCCTTTAATGTCTTCCTCTATTAGAATGTTAGCTCCTTGAGGACAGAGGCTAGCTTTCTGCTGTGTTCAAACACCCAGATAGTTCAAATAATGCCTAGTGCTTAGTAAATTCTTATTGATATGACCTGACCTATCACCGTATGTAGGTAAGCTTAAAATATACCATTTCCTTTCTTGGCACTGCCAAATAGTTTGGCCACAGTATTAGTACTAGAAGCCACCACTCAATCTAATGCCATAGAGGGCATCACCAGGTTGCCTTCTGTCCCATTCTACTTTCTATACCTTAATCCCCTACAGTTGATCACAAGCACCAAATTCTTTATCTGGTGTTACTTCAGTTGAATGAATAGATTCACCTAAGTAAATGGCAAAAAGAACTTTCATTATTTGTTTTGGGGTTTTATAGAGACAGCTAGGATTCTAGAGCTTTCTAGGCATATAAGGGAGAATTCTTTCTATGAATGGTTATGATTCAATTCAACAAGCACTTATTCAGTGCCTGTTATGTGAAAGGTATCATGCTGGAAACTAGGGACATAAAGGCAAAATGAAAAGCAGTCTGCCCTCAGGGATATAATTTGTAGACAGATGTGTATACGCATGGTAATTTGAGGACAGAGAATGCATTCACAGCTTAGGAAAGGAGGAATGGTTTCTCCCAAATGGTGCTATTTGCATTGAGAAGTGAAAGAAGCTCTAGATTCTGAGCGATGGAGGACAGGAGGGAGGGCATTCCAGGTAAGGGACAGAGAACCTATGCCAGTGGTTCTTAACCTTCCTAATGCTGTGACCCTTTAATACAGTTCCTCATGTTGTGGTGACCCCCAATCATAAAATTATTTTCGTTGCTACTTCATAACTGTAATTTTGCTACTGTTATGAATCTATCTGATACGCAGGATGTATTTTCATTGTTACAAATTGAACATGACCCACGGGTTGAGAGCTGCTGACCTATGTAAAGGCAGAGAGGTGGAAGTAAGAATGCCAGGTTCAGAGAAAATATTAGCAAACCAATCAGTCCTCCACTTCTAACACTTTCTGCTATTTGGAGATGCTGCTGTGTACTGCCTGAGGCTATTTCTGAGTAGTTCATTTAGAACCCTGTGTTCTTGGCCTTTAAGCTAAGAGAGAAAAAGCTAGTCCTGAAGTCAAAGGGAAAGTTGCCAGATATGTAAAGATTCATTACATAGTCTAATATCTCATGAAGGGAACACAGAATACAAATTATATTTCATGCTTCTGACAAACTGTTTTCCTTAAAGAAAAAAAGTAATGAGTTTATTATGAATATATTTCATATGGAAATATGGAAAATTATGGAAAAGGAAATTATTCTATGAACATTGGTTATATTACTGGTTTGATTTGGATACTGCAATTGCTTTGGAAGGCCTAAAACTGAGTATCATCACAACGGCAGAAAACACCTCTTTGTAAAACTTTTTTTCCAGGTGGCAAGGCTTTTTACCCTTGCCAAGGAAATACAGCACTGACATAGCATTGGATTTGGAATAAGAAGACAAGGTTAAAAACTTGGTTCTGCTGCTTTCTAGTTCTGTGACTTAGGGGAAGTTCTTTAACTTCCTTGGACTTCTATCTTGTCATTTGAAAAATGGAATAGATTCTCTCTGAGATCCATTCTGTAGACAATAAGCGTGGCTGAGTGGGTAGTAGAATACCTTTGGCATCAGTAATACCTGGGTTCAGATTGGCTATGTGACCATGGTCAAGCCATTTAATCTTTCAGTGTCTCAGGCAAGTCACTGAGAGTCTAAGTTACAGATAAATTTCATATCTACCTTGGTGGAAGGAAGTTCCCTACTGGAAGCTCCCCACACTGATAAAATCACAAATATGGACAGTCAGCACAATGGTGGGCACATAGTAGACACTCAATAACCACATGTTGTTTGAGGGGGTGTGGTGAAGTGGAGTGAGTATTAGATTTGGAGTTGGATTTGGTTTCAAATTGTTACTTAACTCTTGGCAAGTCACCCCTAGAGACTCCTGGTTTAAGGTAATCTTTCATCTGCTATATATGTTCTTTGCTGTTGCTGTTTATTTACTTGTTGTCTCCCCCATTAAAATGTAAGTTTCACGAGATCAGGGACTGCTTTTGCCTTTCTTTGTATAACCTGGTATTTAACACAGGGCTTGGCTCTGTGAGCTCTTAATAAATTCTTATTGATTGATTAATCGATTGACAGTCACTTTGAGTTATCTGGAAAATGAAGGTGTTGGACTAACTGACCTTTAAGATTCCTTCCAGCTCTAAATTTATGATCTATGATTCATTCATTCAACATGCATGTTAATGCCTTCTAACTACAGCAGTGATTGCAGTAGGTACTGTGGGGATGGAGTTAGGGGTGGGATAAAAGTAAAACATGAGAGACTTTGTTTATTACAGGGGTAGCAATTTAATTAAGAAGACAAAATGTCAAACTATAGAACAACAAAGGAAGATAATAATAAATAATTAATATCATAATAATATCTCTATTAAGCCCTATTCCAATGGTTCGCTGTGGTTTAGAGATATCTCTGAACTTTTCAAAGCTATGACTGGGAGTAGTGAACACAATCTACAGCTTGTTTGACCAAACTGGGAAGACTTTAAGAAGGAGCCCAGCAATTGATTGTGATTGTCATCCAAAAACCCACCTGGCTAATTCTGGAGAGGTTTATTACCAGAACTTTGGCCACTAAGCGATGGATTTTTCAGCCATGGCAAATTGGAAAACATGGACATGAAGAAGTTTTCAGATGCTTTAGTGAAGGAAATGCTCACACTGAAGAAATTCTGTATCTTTCAAAGGATCAAATCAAATCATAAAAATGATGACAAGATCATATATTTATAAAAGGATTAAAACCATCTGTGCAAACATACTTGAGTACTAAGGGGCAGACAAGGTATTATACTGAAGATTTCTGTTCTGTGAGAATATTTTCCCTGTCTTGGAAGTTAACGACATTTTTAATGCCTTAAAAAATCCTGGGTGGACTTGTTGAGGACAAGAAATTATTTCTAATGAAATATACTTTACATGTTTCTTTAAAAAGTTCTAGACTAAGGAAAATTCCATTTCCCCTAGCTTTAAATTCTCCTGATCTCTGGAAAATTTTTTAAAATAAAATGCTGGTTACCATTTTACCCATCTATTCACTGTTAATCTATTCTCCTAAAAATGGTAATAATTAGATAATCTCCCATTTCCCTGAATTCTCATAGGCTTTTACTTATATGCCCTTATAACACATTTTCATAGTAAAAATGTTAAAATATATTAATTTGGGAAAATGTCTTATCTTCGCTACTAGACTGTAAGCACTATGAGGGCAGAGTTTTTTTATGTAAACACTATGAAGCAGTGAAATAGTTCAGTGAGTGGATAAAGAGCTGGATTTGGAGTGAGGAAATCCTGAGTTCAAATCTAGCCATAGATACTATGTGACCATAAGCAAATCACTTAACTTCTCTGTGCACCTTAGTTTCTTCATATATAAAATAGAGATTCTAATTTCTCAGGGTTATTACAAAGATAAACTGAAATAATATTTATAAGGCACTTTGAAAACCTTAAAACTTTATATAAATGCTAGCTATTAGTTTTTATTATTTAAAAGGTACCTTACACATACTCAATAAACATTCACATTATATTTGCTGAATAACTGAATAGATGCAAAAACACATCGAATTAAAGAAAACCAAGTAAGAAGAGGAGAATTTAATTGACAACAAGGTGTTTAAGTATAACTGTCAATCATTTAGTAATTTAAAAAAATAAACAAGGGGGTTTTAATTCTTCATTCATATACTAATTATAATTTGGAAAAAAAAAAAGAGGGACTTTTAGGTCAGTAGCATGGACCCTGGAATTAGAACACTGAATTTTAATCCCAGTACCAAGTTTTTATGACTTTGGATATACAAATCTTTTTGAAACTCAGTTTCTTTATCCATAAAATGAGGATAATAACTGCCCTACCAACCTTCCAATGAGTGTTTAATGTAGGTGACAATTCTCGGAAAGCTATAAAGTATTACATAAATTATTGAAATCAAAGTATTAAGAGGAAAAACAAACCTACCACTGAAATATATTCCACATAAGGAAACTTCATAAATTTAATCACTTCCATATCATTACAGATGATGGATTTATGTTTCCAGTTAAGCCTGATTCTATTGAAGTGTACCCTATATTGAAGATGGAAATATAAATAGCAGCAGAAAGATAAAACATGAACATCTGCTCATTCTTGTCTGCAGGAAGATACTTTAAACACCTAATTCCTGGAACTAATATTTCCATAAGAGAATACTTCTGGGAAGGAAAAACAAATCTTATTATCATAAGTTTTTACTTGCTGATGCTATCAAGCTCCCCTTTGATATTTTCTTTCTTGACAAATCAAAATAAAACATCCTGGCATTTAAACCACTTTGATTTTCTACTGAAACTAGATAAAGTTTTAATATAGTACAAAGTATTTTTAAACCATAGACCTCACATATCTACTCATTGGAAAGTGATATAAGCTTCACATTTTGAAAGAGTTACGTAATTTTTTTTGAAAAATGCATTTCTGTATATTAATTGTAGAAAATAATCTTAGTTCTTTTAATTAATATGTCACTTTACCCCAAAAGCTTAATATACATCCAGTGGGGCTGGTGGAAAGATAATCTATATTTTTTCTGATTGTTTATAGTAAATGTTAGTCAGAATTTGAGAATGGTGTTTCTGATTAATTGAGTATCTTGCTTAAACAAGAATAATCATAATAATAATAACTAGCATTTCATCAATTGTAATGCACTTTATAAACATTAATTCATTTTATTTTCAAAACATCTCCGGAAGATAGATATTATTATTATTATTCTCATTTCACAGATGTAGAAGCTAAAGCATACAGAGGTTAAGCGACTTGCTCAGGGTCACATAGCTAGCAATAGGTGAGATTATATTTGAACTCTGGTTTTCCTGATTTTAGGTCCCATTCATTTTACCACCTAGATACTTATTCACTTTAACTTAATAATAATTTCTCATCCCCTACTATTCATCATCTCTTCAACACTAAGCTGTGTTAGGTACTATGGCAACAAAGACAAAGATAATAAAGGTCCCTGGTTTCAAGAAGCTTACATTCTTAAATATAAAGTATAGAGTATCCCAAAAGTCTTAGTACAGTTGTGAGCTATTAAAGCTTGAAATTGCACCAAGATTTTGGGGGAAAGAGGAGGGAAGGCAGCAAAGAACAGACAGAAAGAAAAAGAGAGAGAGAG
>CM053586.1:116849502-116859992 GCA_028646515.1 Pseudochirops corinnae | reverse complement strand
CAACTATATTGAATTGCTTATCTTCCCAGTAAGGGTGGGAGACAAGGAAGGAAGGGGAATAATCTGGAATTTTAAATTTTAAAATAAAATATTTTTTAAAATTATTATTATTATTATCATTATTTACATGTTACTAGGAAATAAGATATACAGGCACTGGAGTATGGAGATCCATCTTGCCCTAGTGGAAAGTCAGAGGGGGCAGGGGAGATGAAGGAGGATATAGGAGAGAACAGATTGGGGGAGGGGATATATAGTGGGATCACTGTTTTGGGTTGGTGGGTAGGGGAAAGACAGGGAGAAAATTTGTAACTCAAAGCCCTGTGGAAATGAATGATAAATAAATGAATGTAAACTAAAAATAAACATTAAATTTAATTTTAAAAAAATAAAAAAAAGAAAAATTTCTGAAACTTCGTCATTTCCCTTCCTAAATCCTTTACACCTACCCTTTTCATTTTATTATTTATTTATTTAAGATTTATGCCCTTCCTCTTTGTGAAAGACTTTGAGACATCTAACATATTTGAACGCAATAGATGATAAATGTCCATTGAAGGGTACTTGAATTGAGCAGATTATAGTATTTGAACAGTGAATCCAGATGAAATGTTTCTATCTAATGGGGCAAAGATGGAAAAACATTGGATTTTATAGTTTTTGTTTTATGACCAGATAAAGCCCATAAATTTATCTGCAAAGTAGGTTTTTCCTTGGAATTAAACTTGAGCAGGGATTTATCATGTGGGACCTTGTAAAAAAAAGATATAGAGTAACAATTGACAGTCACTTCAAATACAGTTTTATAAAAGACATAGAGATGCTTTTTGGATGGATATATCTCATATAAACCCTCTACAAAGGCAGAAGATATATGGGCAATAATGCCTCAATTGAGACATTTCTAAAGGTCTACGGTAGTATGTCCTATTTTGCTTTTTTATTCCCTAACCATACAGGAATGGTTAACATATTAACATTAACATTAAGATGTCTCTTTTAAATATCAAGTGTTGTATGCAAGTTTTTCCATAAGTGTTGGATCTCTAGTTCAGCATTAAATTTAAAAAAAAAAATAGACTTTAGAGTCAGGTGACTTGGGTTCAAATCTCAGTTCTTCCACTTGCCTATTATATAACCCTGGGCAAATCACTTAATATCTCTCATCTATAAAACATGAAGATTATACTAGATAACCTCTAAGATCCTTTCCAGTTATAAATGTAATTCTATGATCCTGTCTGTAGCAGATATTGTCTCTGTTGATTAAAGCATCTGCTTTAAATAGCAAATAAGTGAGATCCAAAGATGCCCATAATATTGTTTGAGAGGCAGAGTAATATTCTTGCCCATTTCAGCAAGAGTTCCTAAGGGCAAAGATGATATTTATTCAGAAAATAGTTTTTAATCATCTAAAACTTGAATTTTAGGCATTAAGATCCCAAAGGGTTATGTCCTAATATAGACCAAGTAGAATCCTGGATTAGGTTATCTGTGACTGCCAAGTCATCAAGAGATTCTAAGTTGAGATGTGTCAGGGGGGAGTGGAACTGGGGAGGGAACTGAAGAAAATTCTTAATCTCTATTCCTAAAGTAATTATGCATAAGATAAAGGTACTCATTTCTTACCTTACCTTTTACAAACTAAAAGTTCCCCCTTTTCTTTCACACCCTGTTTCCTTAGTTTTAAGATTGTTTCCATATGTTTCTTTATGTCTCTGTCTCTCTTAAACTCGTATGTAACTATTCCTGTATGGTTAGAGAATCAATTTCTTCTGATTTGTTTCCCCTCTTTCTTCTCTCCCTGCTCTTGACACTTGTTTGAAGGAGCTTTGCTGACATTTAATTGACTTCAATACTGTAATACTATTTGATGATTCCATTTTTTTCTTCATGCCATCTTTCCTGCCTCTTTCTCCTGTAGTGAAGCTCAGCTCTCCAGGGACCTCCTTTTGACTTACTCTGATGATTTTCCACTTAATTTTGCCTCAGAAGATCACACTTCTTGACCTATCTTAGCCTCTGACAATACTAATCATTCTTTCCTCTTGGATATACCTCTCCCTTGTCTCCTCCCCCACCCCCCACTCCCAAGTGTCCTCTTTTAATATTATTTTTCAATGGCCTTTTCTGGATTTTCATCTTGGTTGAACTTCGTAACCATTGGTGTCTTCCAAGTGTCTACCCTCAGCTCTCTGTGTTTCTCTCTCTCAATAGTACCTCACTTGGTAATCTCAGTAGCTCTTTCAGGTTCATTTTTTATTTTTATGCAAATTATTCACATATTTAAATGTACAGCTCTAATCTCTCTTATAAGGTCCAGTCCTATATCACCACCTTCCCTTTGTACATTTCAAACTGGGTGTTTTGTAAGTATGTCAAACTCAACATGAATGAAATAAAACTCATTATCTCCACCCCTTCCCCAACATTTTGCTGTACATTTTTCATTATTAAAGATACTGCCATTCTCTTTTTTACCTATGCTCTCAACTTTTGTGTCATCCTTACCTTCTCTTTCACATTTATTTCATGAATAGAATCTTTCTTAAGTCTTATTTCTTTCTACTTTGATAACATCTCTTCTATACATTCCTTTCTTTTTACCACAGAGCCACTACCCTAGTATAGGCAGGTCCTCATAGCCTCATTCCTTGACTATTACAGCAACCTTCTGGTTGGTCTCTGTGCCTTGTCGCTCCTCCCCCTAATCTGTCTTCTACTCATATGCCAAACTTATTTTCCTAAAGTATAGGTTTCACTATATCACAATCTCTACTAAATAAAATCCAACGTTTCTATTTCACCCAGGATAAAATATAAAAATCTTTGTTTCATTTTTAAAGTTCTTTGTAATGTGACTCTTTCCTGCCTTTACCAGTCAGTCTTCTTTCATTTTACTCCCCTTCATGCATTCTATGATCCAGCAAAATTGACCCTCCTGCAGTTCCTTACATGTGATATTTCATGTCCCAAATCTTCCTCTTCACTCCATGTTTTTTCATTGCTTGTCCCTCCCTGGAATGCTCTCCATCCTCCTCTCTGACTTTTAGTTTTCCTTGCTCCCTTCAAGACTCAACTGAAATCCCACCTTCCTCAAGAGGCCTTCTCCCCTCTACCCATAAATTATGTCCCATTTATACCATCAGTAAATTTAAGTTCTCAATCTCTCTTTCTCTCTCTCTGAGACTCTCTTTCTGTCTCTCACACATAGTTATTTAATCTTTGTTTCCTTATTAGAATTTGAGCTCTTTGACTTCAGGAACCATGTTTTCCCCTTTGTATCCCCAGCATGCCATAGCTTAATAAGTACCTAGCTTAATAAATGTGCTTATTGACTGACTTTTTTCCCTGCATTTGTGCAGAAAATTATGTCACCTCTTGATGTCCTTAGGTGTTAGTTCTCCCTTTTCAAATTATCTTTATGTTTACTTTTAAATTTAAGGTTTATGTTCCTTACTAGAAAGTAAACTTCTTATCATCAGTCATTTAGAAATGAATGGAACTTTAGAGGTCATATAATCTAACCCCCTCATTTTTTCAAATAAGAAAAACTATTTTTTTCTTTTTGAACTCTAACCCTAGCACCTAGCACAGTGCCTTATACATAGTAAGTATTCAGTAAATGCCTGCTTAATTGAATTGAATATAATTTTCAAAAGAATTCCATTCTACCACCAAAATGAGTTACCTACAAAGTAATCTCCCCATAGCTGCATTATTTAACTTGTTGGATAGAGTTATAATGGATATTTTAAAATAAGTTTATATTCCTGAAGGGGGAATGATACAATCTTTTTTAAGCCTCTGAGTTTAAAAGAACATGTCTCATGAACAAGAGTCCTCATCTACTGGTGTCACAGTGCTTTGGCTTGATTTTAAGAAAAACAGTCTAGAGAACTTCTCCTAATGATTTTCCCAGTCTATAATATTGTGGAAAATGAGATCCTGGGAGATATCTCTTTTGTCATGTGACTACATACCCTGGTTGTTACTGTTAAGGGTTTCCCCAGCTTGGTACATAATATCTGAAATGTATTATATTAATTTGAATTTAAAATGATCAATACTCTTAGCTCTCTGCACTTTTTTTTAGAGATATTTCTTAGAACCAATTTGTAATGTGAGTGACTGAGATTCTACTATATCAGTCTACAGCATGTTTAAAAATGAGCCCTGGCTGTCAGGCTGAGGAGATAAGATTCTGTGACAGAGAACCCACCACCCCACCTTTCCCTATTGGCTTCCTGAGTTTAGGCTTTTGAACAGTCAGTGTTAGTCTTGATATGGAGTTGTTAGCGGATCATATAATAAGAGGAATTTACCCTCCAAATCTCACTGGGGCCGGTTCTATTGGTTTTTTTTCCACTTCTGAAATGGCAAAAATAAACAAACAAAAAACATTTCAGAGTATCTCTCTAACTTTCCTTTAATCTTTTCCTCCTTTTCTTTATTCTTCCCTAATTAGGTCTTCTCATTTTATGCTTGCCTTCCTTCTCACCTCCCGTCCCCTCAAAAGTCAAAATAGTAAACATGATTCAGGAGGAAGGTGGTTAGTTTTAATGAATGGGAACTTGTTTAGCCTTTCCTGCACACCTCTTCTCCCCCTTTTCTACACTTCCCACAGCTGGGAATAATTTAACCCCATTGTACTTTTCAACTGGTAATTCATCTCCTTTTAAAAATAGCAGCAAATATTAAAACATCTTTAACTTGTACAAATGGAGTGTTTGAACATTATTAAAATATTCCATGTAACAGAAATAAAATACTCATATTAAAATCCTCTTGGGAATTACTAAGCTTCAGGCCTCTCAATGAGTGTAATCATATTTCATATTGAAAAAAAAAAGAGAAAATACTGAATCAAAGGGGAACATTTTGTGTACAGCTTATTATACAGTGAGTGAATTTTTCTCAGATCTGTCTGAGCTGCTCGAAGACAGCATTAACAAAAATGATAAATAGGTCTGATGATTAAGCCAGGTGGCAAAGTCATCATTTGTAAGGCTGTCTAGATAGATACCTGGGTCTGAGAGGAAACCTGGGACTGTCTTCCTAAGGCTAAGGGAGATCAAGCATGCTGAATATGTGGTGTGATTGATCTCTTTGGAAAAGGATGTCAGCTGGAGTGTGCACAAACAATTCCTTCTGGATTTTCCTTAAAAGCTAAATTGATGGCAGCTTCCGAAAAGAGCAGCTCTGGCCTCTGTCCCTGCAAACATAAGATAAAGCTTCATCTCAGCTACTAATAGGAGGAACTGACAATAAAAGGGGCAAAAATTACTTACCTTGAGTGAAGTTATGAGAAGAAACAAAATGGCACTCAACTTCCAGATTAAGGAAGTAATTGCAATTTGGTGGTGTTCTTCATCAGGGATATTCAGGAGCCCAGCTGTGCAAATTGTTTGCCTTTTATTATCATTGCATTAAATAATGTCACTAGGAAAAAAGGATGTTTTAATTAAAAGATTATATAAAAAAGGGAATTACAATTCAAGTTTGCCACCCAGTAAATTGTGTCAGATAGAACAGAGTATCAACATTGTTTCATTTCCCATCTTGTCTTAAATTCTCAGTGACCTGGCACAGATAAAAGTTACTTAAATATATGTTTATTTGATTGACTTGAATCATGAATTATATTTATTTGACTTCATAAAATTGCATAGAAAACCAAATCTTAATTCTCTCCAAAATATCTTGTCTCTGTTTTTCCTTCACAGTTACTACCTTGGTTATAGACATAATAGACTTGGAAAACCTATCTTTAAGCAAGATTTCCTTTAGTTTTGCTAACCTGCTTTCTTTTAGCGAGGGAACAGTCTGGGTATGGGAAGGAAGATGAACACTTTGGGAAATGAAAGGAATATACAAACAAAAGATCAATAAAATGAAAAGATAAGATGACTTATTGTAAAGGATTCCTAAAATGAAATTCTTCTTTTATTCAGGTTTTGATTTCTTAAGGGATATATATTTATGTGTCTACATGAAGTCTATATTAACTGTGTTAGTGTGGCATTTACAGAGCCCAGCATTTGAGGTTCTTAAGTGTGTATGGGGGGGGGGCTTCTGGAGAATTCTAAGAGGGAAAAGATAATCACTATTATCATAATTAAATAACAATTAAGATATAATTAAATCTTTTTGTCATGGCTAAAGCATATATTCCTTTGAAGTTGGAGAATAGCTTGTTATAATCTTCTGAATTAAATATAATTATTCTTTGTTAATGTAAAGGGCTGCTAGGTAACACAGTGACTAGAGCATTGGGCTTGGAGTTGGAAGACCTGAGTTCAAATATGGAATTACAGATGCCTCCTAGCTGTGTGACCCTGGGCAAGTCACTCAACCTCTGTTTGCCTCAATTTCCTTATCTGTAAGATGAACATAATAATAGTATTGATCTCCCAGAGTTATTGTGAGGATAAAATGAGATAATAATTTTGAAGCACTTAGCATCCTGCCTGATATATAGCAAGTGCTATATAAATCTTAGCTATTATTATAGAACAAATTATTTCAACATTTCAACTCCTTTAACTTTTCCTCGGGTCATATATTTAAACTTTTATTCTTTGTGGCTTTCCTATAAAACCTTCTTCAGTTTTCTAGTTTCCTTAACTATGGAATCCTAAAAAAGAGTATATCTTGGTACTAGGGAATAACTGCCAGTAGAGTATTATCTAATCTGAGTACAGCAAGGGGAACCACTAATATAATATGAAAAATGAGATATCAGGTGAGTGAGGACAGAATTTGAGTGCCATATAAAGAGGTGATTCAAAGCCAGAACTGAACAGTTGTGATTCAGACTTCTTTATGTGCATAGTGTCTTCGTCTTCTTTCTCTCAGATCAAAATGGAAATACATGAAGTAACATTATTCCTAAATCAAACAGGTAATACATGGTACATACAGAATGAAGAAACCAAAATGTGTTTTATCCTTTCTTGGCAAAACAAATCCTATGAATGCTATTGAATTTGTTCTGATTTGGTGAGTTTTTTTTCTCCATGGCAGCAAATTTTAATAAAGAACATTTTCTTACAAAGTTTAGAGGCAGTTTAAGTATGCCCACAAAATAATGTCATAGTCATTGCATGGGCCCAACAATGTTTGTTGACTGAATGAATGCATACATGCCTGCATGACTGAATGAATGAAGACAAGAAAATTTGGATTCTGAAAGATGAGGTGGCAACTCCTAGCAGGTTTTTAAATTTGTTTGTTTGCTTTTTAGTTTTTCGATATTATTCCCCAGAGGGCTTATCAAATTAAAATATGCCACATTAATATCAACAAGCATGTATATCATGTCAGCTGGACTAGACCAACCTCTAGCATGTGGATGGTTGGAGCTAAACAGAGCAGGTTTGAGACAGCGCAGTCAGGAATCAAACAGAAGTCTAATTTCAAAGTGTGAGAAATGGCTTGTGAGCAAGGACACGTGTGCCCCAGGCCCTGGCCCTTGTGGGGAGACCTGAGGCAGTGTGGGGAGATCTCAATATTTATATCAGTGACTATGCAGTGAACTGTAGCCCTGACAATGAAGAGTAATAGCAACAATGGAAGTTTGATTCATAGCAGGATTTCTTGACTGGAACATGGGTCCTTGTCCAAATTTGTCTGAACTCAGAGAACACAGGTGCTGGTCCAAGCAATGTGATAATTATGTGATTTTGCCAGAGGGCGAGATCATCCATAAGGTAAGCACAAAGGATTGTTGTTATGCCAGGCTCAGGGCACAGCTTGATTTCTGGATCTTAGCTCTGGAAAACGTGGTGTTTCCTAATATCTTGACAATCATAAATGCGAACAGAATGAGAAAACATTTGTTGTATCATATGACCCAATGAGCCATCAGCACAAGCTATTTAGGAGACTTGAATATATATCAAACCCTAAATATTCCTCTTGAGTATGTGAAAGCTAATCTTGAACTTCATCCTTGAAACATAAAATTTTGAATCAATTGAAATATTAAGTTCAGTATCTATTAAGACTATTTATTTTGATTAGTAGTTATTATTTTAAAGACTTTTTTATTGCATATTGCTAGCTCCTCACTCTGAATGTGGCCATCACTAAAGCCTTTAATAATAATAAAATTATTTTGTTTGGTTTTGTTTTGTGGGGTGAGAATAAAGGGGAAAATGAATTAAGAGATATACAAAACCATGTTTATGAAGGTCAGTTGAAGAAACTTATGCTTATCTAGCCTGGAAAAGAGAAGGTTTGGACCAGGAAGGGTTTAATTCCTATGAAGGACTTAAGGCTAGACTAGATTAAGACTCCTAAAATTAAAGGTCTAAAATTCCATGACTCTGGAAGAGTATCATGTGGAAGGGGTATGAATGGAAGTAGTTAAAATTGTTTTGCTTGGCTTCCAAAGGGAAACTATTACCAAGGGGCAGAGGGAAACTATTACCAAGGGGCAGAAGGAAGAAGGAGTCAGAGTTTGGTTCAGCAGAAGATAGAACTCCCTAATATGGATGAGCTGACTAACTCCTGAGGTGCCTTAGGGAGTATTTGGAGTTTCTGATTATTTTAGCTCTTTTTGAAAGAGATTGGCTGAGAAGGCATCAGTCATGTTCTAGAGATGAATCATCTTTATGGTACAAATTGTACTACTTGACCTTTGAGATACCTCCTAAGTCAAAATTCTATAATTCATTTTCTTTCCATGTCAGTCGTTCACTGTGTGAGATGAAAGAGTTCGGAGTCTAAATCTGAGGTCAGAAAAGGTCTTTATTCTTTCTCATGAGAAAAGACTCTGCCCCTGTTGCTCACATAGTGTCTGCAGGGAGAGAGCAACAGGTAGAAGCCAGCCCATGGTTATATAATCTTCTAATGCAGAAACCCACCCCCCCCACACACACACACTAGCCTTTATTCTCATTGGTAAAGGGGCTGACCCACAACTTAAATGCAGGAATCTATCTCTGAGACAAAGGACCTGGAAACATGTGGGTGTTCATTGAAAGCAGTCTTAACCTTATTTGGCATATCTTGTGCTGAGATGGCACTGGGGAGGGTCTCCATTGTTCTAAGTCCCAGATTTCTGGAAGGTCAATGACTTCTAAACCTAGGCCTAGGGAATATTGAAGCCATTCTAAATTTGATTTTTCAGAATGGGGAAACTTCACTATAAATTATCCCTCACAAATCCCCCCTTTTCTTTTTATACCTTTTGAAGTTTCCCTACTTTTCTTAATTCTAAGTACCTTTGCAGCCCTCATCTCATTGACAACATACAAGGGGGCAGTCTCCTTTATGACTACAGATACAGAGATTCAAAAGAAAACAATAACAATTGTCCTTTCAAAGTCAGAAAGTCTCTTTTCACACTGCTGTCCAGATGTGAGGAAGTCCTCTGGTCACTTAGGGTCATCCATCTTTGGCTCTGCATCCCTGCTTCCCTTCCTTCTGCCTTCTTTCATTCATTTACCTACAAAAGGAACCTTGGAACCAATGTAAATGACAACTCCAGAACCCTTATCATTCTTACAAAATTAAAATGGGAGTCTTAGTCAATTATCATGATCACATATTAGAACTGGTATCTTATATTTTGCATTAATCCATTATTAATTCCTCAACCAGGAGGAGGGATTTCACTAAGGGGTTTACATTAAGCTCACAATTAAAACAATTAAAAAATGTTTCCAAGTAGTCCAAAAATTATCCTCCTTTTAACATTGACTAATTATAACAAAGTTGAGACAAATGTGATACTAACTGAATAACGGAATAATATTCCCACAAACCCTTCACCTACTTGTCCTCATATTATTACAAAGAACTGAAGGACCCTGACTCACACAGGAATACCTATACTAAACCCTAAGCCTAGTAGCTTTATCTTATAGTAACTTAAGATGTTCCAGAATCAAGTAGATTTGTTGTTGTTTTATTTCAAAACTTTTGATTATGGAAACTTGCCACCAAGAATAGGGACAAAAACTGTAATGAAGGAACCATATTTCCCAAACTTCAGAATGCCAGTTTCAGGCAAAAATGTATACCATGCTGCAATCTCCATTGAGCCAAGCTTAAAGTCTGCCAGGTGCTTGTGGGTAAACCTGTCAGAAGAATCCTACCTCAGCTCATGCAGAACAGTCGTTCCTCCAACCTTTATACCTGTGTCTTACAGGGTCTGGCACCATCGGTAGTGGCTTGGGTAGCTTGGGCATTCCTTAACATTCCTATCTGGAGCTGAACTCAAAGAAACAGTCAGTTAACAGTCCCATCAAATCTTAAATAACAGGTGCCAACAATCAGCTTAAGATATGATTATAGTCTCACATTGGTTAAGGAACATCTTTGAAGTGAGCCTCAAATAACCTACATTGATTCCTATATTTATTCTTGCTCATAAAAATCAAATCTTTCATCAGGATTATAAATTATTGCTCTAATAGATGCTATTAATACTCAGTTGTTCTTTCATCACTTTGAAATACACTGGGACCTCATTTCACTCA
>CM053586.1:116834161-116849402 GCA_028646515.1 Pseudochirops corinnae | reverse complement strand
TTCTCAAATTTGATTGAGCTATTAATTATAAAATCAAGTTACAAATCTTTCTGTCTTCCTAGGTACTTTCTCAAACACTTTCTCAACTTACTTAAACCCTTAAAAACTGGTATCACCATCCAGAGACAGGAGGGCTTGGATAAACCCACATTTGTCCCCAAACCTTCTTATCTGCCTTCCATATTGCCAATAAAACCTTTATTTATCCTTCCAAATCTTTCAAACCCATTATTCAAATTATTCAGGATTCCTTTACATTTTTAACCATAAAACAAGATAGCTCATAAGTTATTATCCTTTTACTAACATAACTGTTCTGCTTAGACAAAGCAAAGAGGTTAATGGCTATACCCCACAAACTGATAGATTCATGTTTTCCCAAGTTTGTTTATTCTTCCCTAATTATACTCACTCTGGAAGAGTGAGATACTTCAGGAATCTAAACCTTTTTAATTATACATTCAATTACAAATGTTAACTTTTGCTTATACCATGCAGTAACCACAAATTCAGATGAAAACAGCAAGATGTCTTCTGCAAAATGTCCTTTCTAAAAGTATTTCCTTTCTTTAAAAATAGTTTGAATTTATCCTGGTGTCACTAAACCTTTATGAAAGCAATATGCCACAAAGATTTACCAGGGCTCGTATACATAATTTATTCCTGTTCTATATTCCACATCTGTACTAAAAACCAATTACTAGAAATCAATTATACCAACTTTAAAGGGCCAGTTTCGAGGCTTCATCAGCTGGTGAGGAGTGGCAAAATTCCCTTACTTAATCTGATAAGGACTCTAAAGCAATCAGCCTAAAATTAAAATTCACAGTAAGTTTGAGTATTACAAAATCTATACACAATTGATAAAATGACCAGAAATCTTACAAAGTCTTTGTATAATTACTAACTTTCCCTTTAAAAATTTTAAATTTCTCCTTGCCCCTTTCCTGGGGCTGATGACCTTGCCCACATAGATGGTTTCTAGGGGCCACCTAATTGCTCCTTCTTTCCACACACATTAACAGTTAACAATTTTAGTCTTTAAAGGTAAACCGTAACTGCAGTTTCATTAAATCAATCTGATTATACCACAAATAATTAACTACAGATAATATCTAATGCGCTAAGGGGCAGACTTCTCTACCTGCTCTCTCTTATCTTGTGTCTGTCATCTTGTTAAACCCATAAACATCACTCTCCAAATATTGGGGTCTGTCTCTCCTAGTCTTCCTGTCTGCTAATTTGTTCCCCATCATCTTATAACAAAGATCTTGTAAAACATTTCTTTAATAAGAATATTTCCCTTTTTCAAAAACAATTTATCCTAATATCATTAACTGCTACACAATTTCTAAATTCTCTGGTCATAAAGTCTTTCCCACATAATTAACAAAACTTACACAAGGAGGTTTCACAGGTCTTTTCTTCACATAATTACCAATAATTACTTCTCACAAATATATTTCATAAATATCTTAAGTGAGACAAACTTGAAAGTTTGATTTCTTAAATTACAACACTTCAAGATATTGTAACACAACTATTTACCAGTAACACAATTATTATGTTCTTACATTTAAACTTTTGAATTCAAAACCAATTAATTACCGATCTAGTGACTTTGATTCAGCTGGATGTATTTTTCAAATTGAGTCACCCCCCCCCTCTCTCTATATATATGTGTATGTGTGTGTGTGTGTGTGTATGCATATATATATGTGTGTATACATAGTCTTTGTATAAAGTAGTCCATTTGTATAAAAATAGTCCATTTGCTCAATAAGAGTTCTACAAAAACACATTTCTAATCACTTGCACAGAAAATCATTCATAACTACAGGTAAAGGTGTATATAGCTGGTTTTCTAAATAGCAGAAGTAACTTAACATAACATTTTACACAATTTTTCTCCATCTTTTAGTTTCAACCCCATTCAGATTAAAACTGACACCATCCCTGGCTCACAATGGTCACTCAGTTTTTACAATATATGAGGATTTTTCAATTTAAATATCATAACACAATGACATTATGACATTAATTGCATTTCCAAAACAAGTAGAGGCTTTTCTTCTCCCTCCCCCAGCCTCTTCCTTTTTTTTTTTTCCAAGTGGAGGAGGATAACCCAAACTCCTACTATTCTCCAGCATTCTTTTTCTTATCTGATCTGGTTTTGGAGGCTTTAACAGAATCTGATATTTAACTTTCATTATAATTACAGACTGGCCAGATCAGGAACTATAACGAAATGAATTTTACAGATTTCCCAAATTACAATATTTCAAAAATATAATATAGTTCCTTATTTTAACAACATTTAAACAAACAAAAAAATTGCTTTTGTTACAACATAGATAATACCCATTCCTGCTCACATTTTAGATCAGTTTACAATATGCTGGGCTAATTATTCTAACTGCTTCCTTTGGTTCTAGTTATAATTGCAAATATCTTTACCATATTCAGTGCCCATCTTTAAATTCAAATTTCTTAAGTAATATAAATTCCCAAAACATTACACATTTCACCTATATCCAAATTAACATACATAACCATATCGTTAGATAACTTAACAGCTTCTGAATAGGAATAAGAAAATTGTTTTTGATATCAGAGTTCATAAAATTTTTTATCCAAATTACATAATTTAGAAATCTTTAAAATTTATATTCTACTTAGAACTTTAGGTGAATGCATTTCCAAACCCCCTTACACAGGAATTAAATTATAATTTTATAACTTTAAACCACTGTATACATTTTCATAATGGCCAAGAGTTTACATGATCAATCTGAACATTATTTACCTTTATACCCAAATATAGTAGTCTCACATTTTTTTTTGTAAATCACTTTACAATCATAATGCCAAATACCAATCTATTTCCCTAGAAATGTCTTTAAGCTAATGCATGGCCTTTTAGAAGACATGTGTACATGGCTGCGTGATCTCCATTTCACCCTCAGTGATCTCTATTTCACCCCCATCCCATTCCTCTTCCTTAAAATAAAAGATGAAATCCTCTCTCCTTTCATAGACAAAGGGTTTGAGATCCAGTAAACTGGATGTGGTTATCTTTTAACTTCCCTACCAAGCAGGGGCCTTGAAAGCTTAGTGATTATCTGAACTAATATTTTAGAACTACATTCCAATAGAGTCCTTTGGTAGATGCTTCCTGAAAGGTGAATAGACATGATCCCTTCTAACTTCCCGTAACTTGGTTTGTTGGTTATGAAGTCAGACTAAAAATTCACAAGCACTCTTTTCCAACCTTTTAAAGGTGTGTGTGTGGGGGGGGCAGTGGCCCCCTCCCTACCTAACACAATCAGGCCTTCTTGCTTCTCTCTTATTTTTCTCCTTCCCTTCTGCCTTAGGCATTTCAGATAAATAGAAAAAAAAAGTTTCATTTGCCTATTATCTGCGAAAGGATCTGAATTCTCTCTCCCCATTCCAAACCTAGCTAAGAATGTAAAGGCAGAGAAGGGAAGACCTCTTTAACTATTCCCAAGGCTTTTTAATCTGAATGGTAAAACATTTTCTCCTTCATGAATAGACAAACTTCACACACACACACACAACCACAGAACAGAGTTTCAACCAACTTTGCTAAATTTATCTCCCAAAGGATTATCGGGGGAGGGGGGGATTGAAGGGTGCAAAGTAACTAGCCACTTGTAGGTTAAAGTAAAACTCCATCAACCTCTTGGTCCAGAAACTTGGGGTGCTGAGGCACGAATTCTGAGGGGCCCTCATCAGGAGCCGCTCATCAACTTTCCCCTAAAAACTGCCTCCCAGTCACCCCAACTCCTGGCCAGACTCAGTTGACCAGGTCAACCTCTTGGTCCAGGAATTTCAGCCCAACTCCTGGCCAGACTCAATCGACCATACCCACCACCAAATCACCCAGGCCTCTCCTTACCTGGGTCTATGCACAGACTTACAGTGACCTCCAGTAATCTTTGTTCCCCCCTTTAGGTGTTTTCTGCTCTCAGTTTCAGACCCCCTCAGGCCTCACTCTTCACAGAGGGGAGTCACTCCCCCACCTCACCAAGAGGCATTGGAAAAACCCAGTGGGACGTCCTGCCTGTTGGTCAAGGCTGGGGAGCCCTTCCTCTCTCCAGAGAGGAGTCTGAAAAATCTCGGTGGGACCTCCAAAGTGTGTGAGATGAAATTGTTCAGAGTCTGAATCTGAGGTCAAAAAAGGTCTTTATTCTTTCTCATGAGAAAGGACTCTGCCCCTATTGCTCACATGGTGTCTGCGGGGAGAGAGCAACAGGTAGAAGCCAGCCCATGGTTATATAATCTTCTAATGCAGAAACCCAACCCCCCCCAACTGGCCTTCATTCTCATTGGTAGAGAGGCTGACCCACAATCTAAGTGCAGGAATCTGTCTCTGAGACAAAGGACCCAGAAACATGTGGGTGTTCAATGAAAGCAGTCTTAACCTTATTTGGCATATCTTGTGCTGAGGTGGCACTGGGGAGGGTCTCCATTGCTCTAAGTCCCAGATTTCTGGAAGGTCAGGTGACTTCTAAACCTAGGCCTAGTGAATACTGAAGCCTAGATTTGATTTTTCAGAATGGGGAAACTTCACTATAAATTATCCCTCACATTCACCATTCATCTATACGATAAAGTATGACATCTAAAAATTCTGCTTTAAATTCAAACACTGAATGTCTTTAATTACTAATATATGGATAAAATTTACCTTCTGAAAAATCAGAAGTGTGTGTGTGTGTGTGTGTGTGTGTGTGTGTGCATGTGTGTGTGTGTGTTTGTGTGTGTATGAAGTACTGCCCCTTTGGTCTGTGAATACTTTGCTTCTTGAAAAGGATAAAAAAAAGAACATTTATGTAAAAAATGAGAAAATTAACTTAAGAAGAAAAAGTCTTTTGGATAAGATATGATGCAAAGCCATCAACTCTTCCATGGATCATATATAGAATTACCCTTCAAATAAATATAATGAGAGCACCCATTTGAAGACAGAACGATGACTAAGTTAACGATGGCTTCCAGGCATTGTGCTCCATCAGCTTGTTTGAATGTGACTCTTTTTTTAGAGTTTTGAAGGTTACAATTGAGAATCATATTTAAAATAACTGCAGACTATTGAAAGATCATAAAAAGGACTACTGGGGTCATTGTGCCAGAAATGTGGAATTGTTGAATTTCACGTCATAAGTTATAGAGAAGTCACCAATTTCAGGTTTTAGAAGCCAGAAAAAAATATGTAGAAAGAAATTGGCAGAAGACTAGAAAAAGAGAAGAGGAGGAAAGAGTTGAACTCAGGAGGTATCAGGAACAGAATCTGAGAGGAGCTAAGCTGACAGCAAAGCTTTGTAGTTGCACAAGTAAGACTGAGAAGGTGTTGTACCCAATTCCTTTCACCCCCCAATTCAGTACACTTCTACTGCATAGTTAGTCCTATACCTTATACACTCACAGATGTTTTGGGGCATCCTGAGGTACCTTGTGCTAGGAAAGTCAAACCACTGCCACTATCTCAATCACCATTTCCCCTCAGACCCAAATAGACACATTTAAAGACCCTGAATCTAAGATCCCTGGGAATAGCAGTATCTCCTGTATTATGAGCTGTATTTTCAGTCTGCCCTCCATAGCTATGACTGAGGGAAGCAATCCTTCCTAGCCACCAACCACTGACTATTGACACTGATAGGCAGCTAAGCCCAAGAATCTCAGAGATATCAGTGTCCCACTTACCCCCCTCAGACCACCAACCCTGCTTCTGTTCCAACCTTCAGAGATACCATCCCAGGAAGCAACTTCTTTAGATGTGCTTTCTACCTCCTCAGCAACTGCATCTACTGAAGACCCAAAAAAGGAAGCTCTCAACATCAAAGTCCTTGCAACTGTGAATGTTTCAAAATAAAAAAGAGATATTATTTTGTCATTAGAGATTATAAGGATATACATATGTATAATATAATTATTATATATAATCTATATAATTATTATATAACATTTTATATATATATATTACCACGTGCTTTGCTCATGTATTCGAAGAACCACAGGGTTTTTCTATGTGACTTGTGAGTTGAAACTTGTGTTTTGTTTTTTTCCCAATAGAATGTGAGCTCCTTGAAAGCAGAGAATGTCTCTAATTTCCTATTAGTATGTGCAAAGCATACATTAAGCACATAAATGTTTTTTCATTCTTTCATTCATTAATCCATTCATTTATATATTCATTCATTTAGCAAAAGGACAAAAGTGGCACAGGTTAATAACTAAAAGTTTTGAATCAAAAGTTTTCCTAACACCTTAAACTTTATTTAGGGGAACTGGCTATTACTGTTCTCAAGTTTTATTATACTTAATAATTGTAGCTCCAGGAAGCTATGGTTACTCTTAATTGAATTAATGAAAATTCAAAGAATCTGGCACTGTAACCTCAACCACCCTAAATTAGATAATGTAAACCAGCCTAATTATTTGTCCAATGGAGGCTGATCAAGTTGGGTGAGATTAGAAACCATTTAGTAACATTTTCATGATCTCTTCCTCTTACTGACAAATAATCAGGACAATTCATACATTTTGTTTTGAATAATAAAACTTATTAAATATTGACTCCTCTTAGAATTAAAATGAAATAACAGATAAGTAGGAACCTTTGCGAGGGTCCCGTAATTTGGAATTTATGACTGTGATAATTAAGGCTATAATCATTTATACATTTAGCTGACTTCTGCATGCCTTTCGTGGAGGGGGGATTTTCTTTCTATCTCTCCAATGTACTTCATATAAGCACTATTAATATCTATCAAAAATTATTTAAGGCTCAGAATATAAAAGAAATGGAGGAATTTAAATGATCCTCTTAGTACAGTGGTTCTTAACTTTTTATTGTGTCATGGACCCCTTGGACAGTCTAGTGAAGTGTAGGAACCACTTCTCAGAATTGTTTTTATATAGGATTACACCAAAAACAAATCATACTGAAATACAGTTATCTATCTATCTATATCTATATATCTGTATATTTTTATATTCATAGATGCCAGGTTAAGAACTCTCACTCTAGTCTGATCTCCTTATTTTATAGATGTTAAATGGACTATGTCTATTTTCAAGAATTTTGAAATCCCCTTATCTGACCATAATGTATTGGCTGTTTAATTTCTCCCCATGCCTTCTCTTATAAAACCCTTCTCTTTGTCTACACTATGATCTCCAATCCCTCTACTCCTCAATCTTCTCCCAGGCCTTTCCCCCCACACTAGTTACTCTCTTTTCCCCATCTTGACCCTTTGGTGAACCAATTCAACCCTTCACTGTCCTTTTCTCTTGAATCCCTGGCCTCTTTAATAACACTGATTATACACAGCCAAGTCTCTACCTTGGATCACTCCCACCATTCATCACATTCGCTCCTACATATGTGCTGCTGAATGAAGATAGAGAAAATTACTCAATAATTCTGATTTGACTTACTATAAATTTATGCTGCAAAAACTCAAGTGGGCCCTCACTACAGTAATTAATCCCACTATACCTCCATTATCAACTAACTCATTACCCCACTCCTCATGATGGCATTTCCAAACCTTTTTATCCATCCTCAAACTTACCATGGCTCCTCTCCCCCTCTAATCCTTACTGAAAAAAAATGAGACCATTTGCCATGAACTCTCTTTTTCTCCTTTCCTACATTTCCCATCATTCAGTTGCCTTCTCCCCTTCTTCCCCGTTTTCTCACAGAAGTGGCTTTTGTCTCCACCAAAACTAACCCTTTGTACTTGTTCAATAGATCCTGTTCCATCCCCCTGTTTTCCAACATATCCCCTCCCCCCCCCATGATCCTTGCTCTTTCATTTATTTTCAATTTCTTCCTTTCTACGGGATCATTTCCTACTGCTTATAAGCATACCTATCTCTCAAAAAAAAAACAAAAAGCAAACAAAACAAAGAAACAAACCCCTCACTTGATCCTTCTATGGCAGCTATCGTTCTATATCTCTTCTGCCTTTTGTAACCATTGTAAACTGTTCACAAAAGCCATCTACAGTAAGTACCTCCACTTTCTTTCCTCTTATTTTCTTCTTAAGCCCTTATAAACCAACTAACTTCTCACTTTATCATTCTACTGAAACTATTTTCTCCAAAGTTACTAATAATCTTAGTTGCCAAATCCAATGGCCGAACCTCAAATCTTCATTTTCCTTGATGTCCTTGATCACTCTCTCCTCCCGGATACTCTCTTTTCTCTAGGTTTTTAGGTTAACACTATCTCTTGGTTCTCTTCTCTGTATCCTTTGCTAGATCTTCTTCTAGATCATGTCCTCTAACCTAGTATTTCTCAAGGTTCTTCCCTGGGTTCCCTTCTCCCTCTATGCTTCTTGACTTGGTGATCTCATCAACTCCAATTTAATTATTATCTCTATGTTGATGATTCCCAAATCTACCTGTCCTGCCTCCAAACTCTCAGCTGACCTCTAGCCTTACATCTCAGACAACTTTTTCCGGACATCTAGAACCAGATGTCTACTAGACCTCTTAGACTAATTATGTCCAAAAAAGAGCTCTTAGATCTTTTATTCTTCCCCCTAAATCTCCCTCTCTCTCCTACCTTCTTTATTCAAGCTGGGAGGGGAAGACCCTCAGGGTTGCTGTTCCAAAGAGAAAGTTACCATTGCCATTCACTCTAAGCCAGGAGGGCCCAAAATCATTGAGTGGAGCTTGGCAGGGACCTACTGTGGTTCAATCTATGAGCTTCAGAGTGAACTGGGTTTAAGGTTTTGCGAAAGAAAAAAAGGAAGGAAGGAAGAAAGGAAGGAAGGAAGGAAGGAAGGAAGGAAGGAAGGAAAGAAGGAAGGAAAGAAGGAAGGAAGGAAGGAAGGAAGGAAGGAAGGAAGGAAGGAAGAATCTAGCCAGTAAACCTCAAGTTAAGTGGGCAGCTTCTGGATATCAAAATTTACCTTCCTTTGGAGAAGACAAGGAGAAGGAGAGGATGATCTGAGTTACTGAACTACCTGGGTCCCTATTCAGTAGCTTGGTCTTCTCACAGGTTGTATTTGTCCTTTGTTTTTGAAGAGGATCATGGCATCAGGGAAATGATGACATGACTTTCAGTTGACTTTGATTTGAATGAGGGAGGCTCTGTGCAATGTCACCAACCTTGCTTTCTTCTCCAGAGCCATCTGGATTCAGTGACCAAATATTTGTTAGGATGAGTGGAGATGACCTAGGATGCAGTGGGATAGCCTGGCCCTTTTAGGCTAAGGACTTTTCATGTACTCACTTAGAGTGAGGTAATACCCATTCAATGAATAGGCCTCTTTAAGAAGTAAGTCAAGGGATGGCCCCTTCATCATTTCCCTGATGTCTTGGTTCTCTTCAAAAATGAAGGACAAATACAACAACACCACCTTCTTTATTTTTATAGTAGGCAACACTACCCTCATGGACCCTCAGACTCAGAACCTAGGTGTCATCCTGGATTCCTCACTTTCTCTCACCCCACCCCTATATCCAATCTATTGCCAAGACCTTTCAATGACACCTTTGCAACCCTCTTCTCTCCTCTGACATTGCCGCTCCTCTAAAGGAGAGCCTCATCACCTCATATCTGGATTATTGCAAGAGCCTGTGGGTGGGTCCACCTGCCTCAAGTTTCTCCTCACTCCAAATCCATCCTCCACTTAGCCACCAAAGTGACTTTTCCTAAAGCACGGATCTGATCATGTCAACCTAGTCCCACCATCTCCCACTTCAATAAACTCCAGTGACTCCCTATTGTCTCTAGGATCAAATACAAAATCCTTTTTGACATTCAAAACCCTTGATAACCTAGCTCCCTCCATACATCTTACTCCTCAACACAGTTTTTGATCCAGTGACAATGGCCTCCTGACTGTTCCATGTATTCTATATCTCTAAAGCTTGTTTTTGTTTTGTTTTTCTGACTGCCCTCCATGCCTGGAATGCTTTCTCCCCTTCATTCTGACTACTGTTCCCACTGGTTTCCTTTAGTCCCAACTAAAACCCTACCTTCTACTGGAAGCCTTCTTCAACCCCACTTGTTTTTTTTCCCCTAGTGCCTCGCTCTTTTAATTATTTACTGTTTATCCTGTACACAGGTTGCCTTGTATCTATTTGTTTGCATGTTGTCTCCCTCCTTAGACTGCAAGTTCTTAAAGGCAGGGACTAGTGTTTGCTTCTTTTTGTATCTCCAGCACTTAGCACAGTGTCTGACACATACAGGAGACACTTAATAAATGTTTATTGATTGATGAGGGAACTGAATATATATTGTATTTGACCAGGATGAGTACTAAGCAAAATTGTAGAGTTGGTAAAATATCTCTTTGGTACATTCTACAGATATTTTGTAAAATAAATTAATAATAATAATAATAATAAACCAGTATCATAGGGTTGTAGATTTAGAATTAGAAGGGTCTTCAAAGCTTGCCTGGTATAACACTAATTTTACAGTCTTGGTGACTTTGTTCTAGAGATGTTGAGTAATTTATCCAAGTATTACATAGGTATCAAGTAACAAAGAGTATTGATAAGGCCTATATACCTAACTTATACCTTTTCCTTAGTGCAGAGCACTGGATTTAGAGGCATAGCTTCTGGGTTGGAATTCTGGCTGTCCTATTCACTGCTTGTATGAATATGCAATTTACTTAACCCCTCTGGACTTTGGTCTACCCATTTGAAAATAAGGGGCATAAGCAAGATGACTACTAAAATGCCTTCAGCTCTAAATCTGTGATCCAATGACCTTTACACTCAGTTTCTTTATAAAACACTTTCTCTTATAGCTACATTTATATCATTGAATCATAGATGTAGAGCTTCAAAGAACCAGAGGACAGTTTTTACCTTACCTATGAAAACATTTTTAATTTAGAAGATGCCCAGTTCTCTGCTCTGTCAGTTTTAAACATGTGCTACAAATTAGATGTGCATTTGTACTTAAATCTATAGTCATTAAATATGTTAATTAATAAGATTGAAGTACATTCCAATATCCAGTTTATAGCCAGGACTTTTTAATTTTTGTTGTAGTTGTTCAGTCATTACCATTCAGTCATTACAGTTGTGTCTCAGTCTTCATGCTCCCGTTTGGGATTTTCTTGGTAGAGATTCTGGAGTGGTTTGTCATTTCCTTCTCCAGGTCATTTTACAGGATAAGCACATTGAGGCAAACAGGGTTAAGTGACTTGCCTAAGTCACACAACTATTAAATATCTGAGGCCAAATTTGAATTCAGTAAGATGAGTCTTCCTGACTTCATACCTAGCACTCTATATACTGTACCACCTAGCTTTTATTTTTAATTTTTGTAAAATCTATTTCATGTTTGCACACTTTCTTTCCTTTGATATTGCCACCACCTTGGTGTAGACCCCCATCACCTCATGCCCAGACTACTGTGATAGTCTGCAGGTATTTCTCTTAATTTGTTAGATTTTTGGTCACTGTTGCTGACTCATTTTGAGCTTGTAGTCCATGAAAATCTCAGGTTATTTTCTCATGTGAATGGTTGTCCTGATATTTATGCAATTGTGTTTTTGAACATGAATATTGGCTTTTGGTTTTTTTTTTCTATCAATTTTCATCATGTTTAATTTTTGTCTATGTTCCAATCTGTCAATATTTTTTGGATCCCAATTCTATCTTCCAACATATCTTTAACAGCTTTGTATCATTTTATAAATTTCATAAGCATACCATCAACAGTTTTCATAGGATAAAAACATTTAATGGAATAAGGCAAAGCACAGTCTTCTATGCCCTCACATTTGGAAAATTAGTCTACCTATTTCCTTGATAATACAAACATCGAAAAATGATACACTTGATTTTATATATAATAATATTACTACATATTTTAGTATTTGTTTTAAAAACTTTATGAAATTCTAGCACTTATTATTACTAAATTATGAACATTAGATTTCTTGCATTACTAATAATTTTACACATCTTTCTAATAGAGAGATGAACTTGTATATTAAAGAAGGTCTTATTTTATTCTGTCTTTGTTAAAAAGAGTTAAATAATGTAATGTTAATGTTGGTCATTCACAGATTAGTGATTTGTACATTATATTGTAGAATATCACACTGATATAAACAAAGTTATGTATTTAGAATTCTATGCAGAGATTATTAAAACAAAAATGCTGAATTTGATGGCAAGCAGCAATATGAATGGATTTATTCCATTTTCCCTACTGTACTATTCTATTTCTTATGTCTTTGGTGTTAGTTTTAAAGAATTAAACAAAAGGAACTCATTGTCTTTATGTTTGTAGATGTTGCAGTGTTGTAAGCAATTTAAACTGTGTTGAAATCTGACAGATTATCCAGGAACAATCAAGAACAATTAGTTTGGGATAGTATGAATTTAATATTTTTAAAAGATCATACTTAATAAACAGATATAATAATTTTAGGACAGTATCACAAATAGATTAGGTCATATCACTGAAAGTAATTCCAAAATTAAATTTATTCCTGTTGATTAATATAAAAGAAAAAATATATATAACAGCAAAGAATTAGAAACTTGCATCTATTGAATGTGACCAGCCATGGTCATATCATAATAATATGGTTATAATGTGTTATAAACATAATATTATTATCATATTAGAATATGGCTCTAATATCATTGTATATAAATTCATGACCACAAAAAAGAGAGAATGTCTTAATAAGAACTATCTTTTATCATTGTTTTTATAATATTCTTTTTTCCTTTTTTCATTAAAGGCCTCATTCGTTTGCAAGAGCTCATCAAAGCTCCATCAAGGTACAATTTGCGGTTGAAAATACGTCAGTTGCCTGCTGACACAAAAGATGCAAAACCTTTACTAAAGGAGATGAAAAGAGGCAAGGAGTTTCACGTAATCTTTGACTGCAGCCATGAAATGGCAGCAGGCATTCTGAAACAGGTAATCGCTGACTTGATTAAATGGCAAGGTTCAATTATACTTAATAAATTAAATTTTGGAGTTGAAGGGTGGTTTCATTTTCAAATAGTCAAGAGCTGTTTTCCCCAGTAAGGCAGAAAAATCGGTCAAATCAACTTGAGATATTTTTATAATAGATGATTTGATAATTGCTGTCCATTTAATTTTCCTTTATATAAAATTGAAAATATTTATAGAATTTCTAAATGTTAATTAGTATACTTTTCAAAAAGCTATAATATTGTTTGTAAATATGCATGGCATGCACTGAGAGTGCTTTATTTTTCTCTAGGGAAGCAGGTATTGTGGAAAGGTAGTTGTTGTACATTATATACTCTGTGTGAACAATGTCATAAAATCAAATTTAACTCTAGAAGAGATCTTAAAGGTCATACCAAGTTCAGTGCCCTAATTTGACAGGTGAGAAAACTGAAGCTCAGAGAGGTTCACTGACTTGCCCAGGGCCTTAGAAATAGATATTTAGTAAACAATAGATGCTTAATAAATGTTTCTTCATTTGATAACCTCAGGTTATATAGGTAGTAAGGAGGGGTAGATTCAAATCCAGGTCTTCTGATTCCAAATCCAGCATTCTAACCATTATACCACACTAACACCTATGTAACAACAATTTTCTCTAAGAAGGCGTTGACATGATTTTTATATAAGCTCACATGAGAGTGAGTTGTCCTGGCACCAGAACTCTGTTATGAGTTAAGAACCTGTGATCTAGGCTCACCTTATTTTACAGACAAAGCAATTGAGTTCCAAAGGCACATAGCCTATTCACAACTGACTTTTTTGAAAACAAAACACTATATTAATATGTACCTATTGATAGATATATTTGTATAGACATATCTACATGTATGTTGAACCCGATATATATGTGTGTGTGTGTGTGTGTGTATATAGTACATATATGCAAAATTGTACATACTCATGTATATATATATACATATATATACATATATATGCAAAATAGTATGGCGTAGGCTAAAGATATTTTGTAATATGTAATGGAATAATTGCCTTCTTTCTGTGCCCCCTTTCCATTTCTGGTGTTACCTTTACAATATTGTTTTCCCAATTCTTTTAGAATGTGACCTTAATGGACAATTCTTTAGAATGAATTGGATGTGTCTTCTGATCTACTTGCATGCAGTAAAGTCTATCAGTATTTATTTTCTTGTCTCTGAGGATTTCCAGTAGCAGAAAGATAGGAGCTTCTTCTGTGAGGCTGGAAGTTTCAGTTATCTATGGCTCTATTCATTTTGCATTAAGACTTTTGGTCAATGAAATATTCTTTTTAATATTGACTTTATTGCATTTGATAATTGAAGATTATGTATGAAGGTCCTTAAACAACCTTGAGGGGGCCCCAGCAGCCAACAGGATATCAAGTCACCTTTCTGAAAGGCTGCATGATATCTCAGAAAGAACAGTTTATTTTGAGTCAGAGGACCTAGATTTGAATCCCAGCTCTGCCACAGTGCCTATGTGGCTTTGCACTATTTACTGAGCCTTAGTTCTGCTGGCAGAGGAGACTGACTGCAAGGATGCCTGGCTAGGGACCAGGGAAGGTTGATCAGTCAGGGTGGGGCTGAGAGTGAAGCCTGAGCTGCTTCAGGTTAAAGGTAGTAGAAGTCCACATGCATGCAGCAAAAGGACTACAAAACCCTCAGGTAGATAGCATAAGGACTGTCTCCACAAGACCCTCCTGATCCAATAAGGATCTGTTGAGGTAAACCTTTGACCTCAGTCCCAAATGTCCTATAGACTTCTCAAACATTATCCCAGACCCTAAGAACTACATTTCTTGGACCTTGTTTGCTATTTATCCTGAGGAAAAATCTTACTTTCTTTATTTATGGTAATTAATCCCATGTGACCTGAAATCATTAACCTTAAGATAGGGTAACATGCTGCTCCATAAATGGTCACATAGTATTAGACCCAGAAGTTCCCACCCATTTTTTTGGTGATGAGCTACTGTGCCATCCAGAGAAGTGAAAAGGGTCAAGGGGTAGGGTAGGATGATCAGTATATCTGTAATAGAGATGGGCTGGTGCCCTGCTAGCAATTTCTAGGCTTGTTCCTTCTTCCTTCCTGTAGCTTACAGGTATTTTGAATGACTTGGTCAGCCAGGGCTAGAGGTTATCCTTGTAACTGACTGTAATAGTAATTGGTTTAGCAGGATACTTAGCACTTAGTACTAAGTGGAGGGACAGTACTAAGTGCTAAGTGTGGAAGGTGCAAACTCTGTCCCATTGTTGA
>CM053586.1:116797411-116833661 GCA_028646515.1 Pseudochirops corinnae | reverse complement strand
ATTGTGGCCACTGTAGTGAAAACTGTGTGGCCATTTTCTGTGATAAGATGTAATGTTGTGAATATTATAATGTTTTGAATGTTTGTCTTGATTTGTAATGGAATAAACAGAGTGTTCACTATATTTTGTAATCTGAACTCTAAAAGCTGTTCACAGTAGCATTCCTTTGGGAATCTGCTGGTGCATGGCATTACAATGACCATTGTAGGTTCTGCTATCTGTTGGTCATTCAAACCGATGTTAAATTCCTCTTTTATATTAAATATCTCATTCTGCTTCTGATGTACACTACCTGCATGACCCTGGGCAATCTCTTAGGGCTCTAGGCAATTCTCTGAGTCTATAAGTTGCAGAGAAGATGCTGACCTACATTGTTAAATGGAATTTTCTCATTAGGAATTTGATATGTCATTGAAATCACAGCTCTAAATGATTATCCACATAATTTTCTAGTTGTTACAGGATCCATTAGTTTGTACAGATTTCTATATACTGTAGGTAGGTCCAGTTTGTCTCCCCTCAATGTACACAGGAAGAAAAGAGTCATGATATGATTACCTTATAAAATGAGTGTTTCTCAACTTAAACCCAGTTTTCACTTTATTTAAATTGAAATTATGAATATATATGAATCACAAATGATCTGTGGTTTCATTCATTTAAAGTGAATCCCTCCACCAACCTAGATCACAACCCAGCTAATATATTTGAGAAAATTCCTAGACTATTGCCTGAAAAGCATCAGAGTTAAATGACTTGCAGGGTCATATGAATATGAATTCGAGTATGCAAGTGAAAAGCTCCCAATATTAATATTATCAGTATTATTCATACAAAAAAAGCATCTGAGATGATGGTACCACTGTATCTCTTACTGTGTCAAATCAGTGTTTACTTATCCTGCATTCTTTCAATGAAGATTTAAATCAAGCTTTTCTGCCATTTTATCTCCCCTTCACATACTAACCGGTCAATTCTTGTTCACTTATTTACTTAGGTATGATAATTCCCAAAAATTCTCTGATACAAGTGTCTACATTTGTGAATTTTTTTTCCTTTTGTATCTTTAAATTTAATGTAGAACCTTTTATAAAGTTATCTAAATGTCCTTATCCAGCTATACTAACAAGGTAGTCTCCAGTACAATCTTGTGTATTATCTAAAACTAGCTTATATACATAGATTTTAGCACCAACTAATTACCATCATTTGAGTTTTTCCCCAACAGTTTTGACAGCAACATAATATATATCCAGTCAGACATGCAGCTCTAAACACTTGATCTTGTTAATTTTGCTCTAATGGTTGAAAAGCAAAACATTTACACAGCTCTACTAATTTATAGTCACTATCCATATTAGAATGTTTCCTAGAGATTTAGTCATAGAATCAGTAGGTTCTTGGCACATAAATGTCTTTCCTCCTCTCTTCTCTCAGCACCATTTTTCATTACCCCTAGAAAACATTTCCTTCTACTCCATACACAAAATGCCCTCACTTCCCATCTAGAATCCTTCTAAATATTTCCTCTCCCAAACATCACATCCCACATAGTCAAAGCATAGGCTTTATCTTTTCTCATTAGTTAATGGGAAAATAGAGTCCTCTTGCCCTTCCAATCATAAGGTAAGTTGTATTTGGCAATGGTACTGTGGAAACTATTCAACAGATGAGAATAGAGAGATAATGATCTTGCAGAAATGAACCAGTCTCTTGTGAAAGCACCTGTTTCCATTTCATGATGTCTTCCCTACATGCAAAACTGAATTTAATAGTCATTAGCAGCTAAAATGAATAACTTTGGGAAAATACTCCCTAAGTATTTGTAAAAGGAATGTACAGAATGAGGAGAAGTCATAGTTTCCTCTTGTTGTGGATATTTCAACTAATTCATGAGAATTTTAACAATGTGGAATTAAAACATAGCAATTCATTCCTTAGCAATTAAGAAGCCTGGAGACCCTACTTTTAATTATCTGTACTTTTTGAATAATGGTAGTGAAATTGGATCTGCTCCATTACTGCTAAAGAAATGTTGAATGTCTCAACAAATGGCTTTTTTGTTTTTCTGGTACTTTTAAAAAATTGTGTAATTCTAAATGAAATGGTGCTCTTCAGGGGTGCCTGGGTGGTACAGGGAATAGAGCACTGGCCCTGGAATCAGGAGGACCTGAATTCAAATCTGGACTCCGACACTTAACACTTACTAGCTGTGTTACCTTGGTCAAGTCACTTAACCTCACTTGCCCTGCCTTCCCCCTCCATGAAGCAAAAAAAAAAAAAAAAAGAAAGAAAAAGAAAAGAAACGGTGTTCTTAATTTAGAGATTTTACTATTTTATTTTATTTTTTAGTGAAGACTTCATTAGAGATTTTAGTATTTTTATTTTATTATTTATATTTATTGTTATATTTTTTATTATTTTATTATTATTATTTTTAGTGAAGACATTAAAATACAATGAACTAAGACATTCTGATTTCAGGGTTTGGGTGGCATCAGAATGATTTCATTAATATGTAAAGCTATAGACTTAAAACACCCAACATTCTAATAGTAATCTTTCTACCAGATGATCTGGTTCATAAATTCCTTTAATAGGTACTAATCTCTTTTAACTGCTGAGAAATGATTTGCTTGACCTGATTTTAGTGTAACTCAAATACAGTAGATTGGATTCCAGTTGAATTAACTGTTTTGTTCTTACTTGTCATAAACCACACACTTACATATTGTGTGACCTTTCAGTAATTAAATTTTTGTTTCTCTCTTAGGCATTAGCTATGGGAATGATGACTGAATATTATCATTATATCTTTACTACACTGGTAAGTATTTTATTAAACCAGAAAGATGATGGCGAAATGTCTTTTGTTTAAGTAGCAGTAACATTCTTTGTTATAATTTGATCATGAGAAATACCCTTTCAAATGAAATATAAGATATATGACACATGGTATTTTTGTAGTAATATTTTGTCTTTTTTTAATGAAAATTTAAGAGTTAGTGATATCAACTAGCATCAGGGGAAACGTATAAATCTTTAAATAGTAAACTGCTGATTTTAAAATAATAGCATTGCAGATTTTAATTCCCAGTGAATATATTTATCGTATTTGTCTATTTTGCTGAGCCATTGGGACACAATTTGTTGTTGTTGTTGTTGTTCAAGTGCTACTGTGATAAATAGATACCTTTAAAATATACATCCATTCATTCTTTTATTACTGCTGAAATAGGAATATTCAGTGAAGCAAGGAACTGTATCACTGATTCATGCAATCCATGGGAACATAAAAACACAAGAAGCTAAAGTGTTTTTCTTTACAAGGGCTGGATCAGACTGACAAAGTATCCAGAGGAGGGACCCACATTAAGTCACTTGCTTCCAAGTATATTTTGCTTCAAAGTACCAGAGGTTAAAAGCTGCATTAAAGACAACCTGACAACAGTTGCCTGCTGATGGCTACTTTAAAATCATTCTCAGGCTTCCACTGCAATTTGCATTAACATTTCTGTAGAAAACCTTGGTTAGGCAACTGTATATTTCCATTTCTGTGAGTAATACTTGAGAAAAGTTCCAGTAGAAATTGTCTTAATGATCTGTTTATCTGTGAGCAAAAAAGAAAAAAATCCTTTAAGACTAATAATGTTGAATAAGACTGTTAGATTGAATCTCAACTCAGTCATATTTTGTACTTTCTTATATCCTACTAACATGAAGCTATTTGAATCAGTACTTCAGGTTATTTGCAATTTTTAACCTCATTTTACAAGGTACTTTAAAAGTTATATTTGGGAAGGGGTTTTCAACCTTTTTTTCTTTCTTCCTAATTAAAGAGGATTCATTTGTCATCATGGTATCATAACTAAATTTCTTGAATGAGTACTTATAAATCTAGTTATGTTTAGAAATCTCTACTTCCTCACTACTGCTGCTTCTTCCCTCCTTCACCTGTTGCAATCTGGTATCCAGCTCAGTGCTCTATTGACACTATGGAAGATAGTCTTCTATGGCCTTCTATGCACCAGCTCTAAAGGATTTTTCTTACTCATCCTTTTTGACCTCTGTATAGTTTCTGACACCAGCAACCACTTCTTCTTTAAAGCCTTCCTACCTTTGGTTTCCATGATATTGTACAACACAGATTTTCCTCCTATAACTGTGCCCTCTCTACCTCTTTTACTCACCCCTCTTTTCCTCCTGCCACGACAATGTTGGCATTTCACAAGGTTCAGTCTTTTGTTCTCTGTTCTCTCTTTAGGTTCTCAGTCTTAAAGAACTCGTTTATTCTCACAGCTTCAACTGTCACATCTATGAGAGAAACTCTCCAGATTTCATCTATAGCTCTTACCTTTCTCTTAGTTTCCATTTCGATGTTTTCAAGTGCCTTCTGGCCATTTTTACTTCAGACTCTGGATGCCTAAAACTAAAGCTCTTTTGGGGACAGTGACCGTTGTTCTATTTTGTATTTGTGTCCCCTGCACCTTTCACAGTATCACATACATAGTGGTCCTTAATAAGTCCTTGTCAAACTAAATGAATCATTTTCCTTCTGAAGTAGTTCCTCCTCATGACTTATAGGTATACCTTGTTTTATTGCATTTTGCTTTATTGTACTTTGCAGTTATCATGGGCTTTTTTGTTTGTTTTACATATTGAAGAGTTGTGACAAACCTGCACCAAACAAGTCTATTGGCACCATTTTTCCAACAGCATGTACTCACATCATGCCTCTGTTTCATGTTTTGGTAATTTTTGCAGTATTTCAAACTTTTTTCATTATTGTTATATTTGTTGTGGTGATCTGTGGTCAGTGATGTTTGATATTACTATTTTTTAAAAGAATTTATTTTTAGTTTTCAACGTTCACTTTTATAAAATTGAGTTCTAAATTTTCTCCCCTTTCCTCTCCCCCCTCCATAAAATGGCATACAGTCTGATATAGGCTATACATGTACAATCCTATTAAACATATTTCCACATTAGTCATGTTGTGAAAGAAGAATTTGATTGTAATTGTAATTGTTTTGGGGCACCGTGAATCACATCCGTATAGGAAGGCAAACTTAATTGATAAATGTTATGTGTGTTCTGACTGCTCCACCAACCAGTCATTTCCCCATCTCTTTCCCATTCCTCAGGCCTCCCTATTCTCTGAGACATAACAATATTGAAATTAGGACAATTAATAACCCTAAATGGCCTCTAAGTGTACAAGGGAAAGGAAGAGTCAATTGATGCAGTTAACTTCATTGTTGTTTTAAGAAATTGCTACAGCCATCCCAACTTTCTGCAACCACCAGCCTGAGCAGTCAGCAGCCATCAACATTGAGGCAAGATCCTCTACCAGCAAACAGATTACAGGCTTAGATGATGATTATGGTTTTTTAAAGCAATAAAGCAATTTTCAATTAAGGTATACACCTTTTTAAAGACATAATACTATTGCACACTTAATAGACTACAGTATAGTGTAAACATAACTTTTATATGCACTGGGAAACAGAAAAATCCACGTGACTCACTTTATTGCAATATTTGCTTTATTGTGGTAGTCTGGAACTGAACCTGCATTATCTCCAAACTATGCCTGTATTGTATTTATGTCAGTGCTTCTCCTAGTCATTGAGGTTCAAAACATCTGAGCCATCACTGATTCCTACTTTATCATATTCTCATTCCCACCACACACTCAGTGATGTCACTAAATTATGTCAATTCTTTCTTCAAATTGTCTTTAAGATCTGTCCCTTTTTAGTTTGAATGGATACCATGCTACTTCAAGTTATCATTAAATTTTGCCTATTATTGTAATTCTCTTTAACTGGCTTCCCTGCCTCCATTCTCTTTCCTCCCTGTAATTCTTTCATCTTTATCATGCTACTCTCCACTCCAAAAAACCTTCTATGTCTTCCATTGCCTAGAGAAATTCTTCCTAATCACTAGCTAGCAACCAGTAAATCTTGAAACCTGACCTAGTGGATATATAAGCAATTTGATGTAATAACCTTGTGCTTATGGGAGAAAGAACATAGTGGATGACTCCAGTGATCAGTGAATTGTCTTTATGGGCAACACCACACCAACTTCAAAGATCAAAAGATGCTTTATATTCAGAAACCACTGGCACTTTTGATCTATGGGATAAAAACCTAAACTCTGTAGTATTCAAGGCCCTATATAGCCTAACTTCAGTTTATCTTGTCTGTTTTGTTTCTTACTACTCTCCTGCATAAACCTTCTCCATCTAAACTGTTTTGTTCCCCCTTCTTTGAATTGCATTAGCCTTTCCTACTGCCAGGCCTTTACTCAAACCCATAATATAAAATAAAATTCTATCAGTGCTTTCAGATTCAGTTCAAATTTTGCCTCTTTTATCTGAAGCCTTGTCTGACCACCCCCACTCACAATGTTTTCTCCTTTCTCTGAACTGATAGCATTTATTGTTCAGTCCTCTTACACAGTGCTTACCATAACAGAGTCTTGTATTTTTTGTGTGTACCTGTCATACTGCCCAGTGAGATGGTAAACTCTTAAAAGACAAGGACCATCTCTTACCTTCTTTGTATCTTCCACACCCTTCAGGCAGTGCTTTATACATCCTATATACTCAATAAATATTGATTGGTTTGTTGCTATAATTTGTAGTTTTTCTTATTGCATTCAAAATGACACAAATAGGCTGAGTCACTGATATCAAAGAAAGAGAGATTTGTACAATAAAAAGGCAAGAAGAGCTTTGATCTTGCAGCAAATTGAACCATCTTTCAGAATTTCAGAAGATTTGATTTATTAATCATTTTAAAATCCAACAGAATAGAAACATATCAGATTTGTTCTTAATAACATTACTTACTCAGAAAGTTGGTAGTAACAAATTATGTGGTGATAATTAAAAATTTCATAGATAATTAATGAAATTAATTTTAACATGTATTTATTATTTTTATAAACCCAAATTTATTAATTAATTAGATTTATTTTTAGATTCTATGATTTTAGAATTATGTAGGATCTTATATATCTAGTCTAACCTCTTCACTTCACAAATAACAAGAGTTAGCATTTAAATAGAAATTTAGTTTTTAAAGTGCTTATAAATGTTATCTTATTTTATTCTTACAACCCAGAGGGAAAGGGAGGGACTATTTTCAGACCTATTTTATAGATGAGAACAAATGAGTCTAAGTTATACAGGGTCATGCAGCTAGTGAATGTCTGAAGATTTGAATTCAGATCTTCCTGGATTCTTATCCAGCACTCCACCTGCTATGTCATCTGCCTGAGGAAACTGAGGTCCATGTATGTTGCAATTAGGACATCTGAATGGAAATAACAACTGGATATGATAAGATAATGGACTTATCACATAATGTTTACCATCTCATCTGTTCAATTTGCAAAGTGCTTTGCAAACCTTAAAGTACTATATAGATCTAGCTATATTTAAAACTAGAAAACAATAAAGCATAGTCCACATATGTAACTGGACATGCAAAAAATTTTCTTAATATCCTCTTTTAGATTATATTTTGACTGATCTGAAACATTTTTGTAGCATTACTCATAATGTATATCTATAACTCCAGTTGTTATTAGAATTAATTTTTGAATGAGTCAAGTAAATTAGCTAAGTTGTACCTTAATTGTATAGCAGAAGAGAACAATGAAGCATTTAGAAAATCTGACATGGTTTAAGATATATTTCAGGATGATTTTAAATTTAACTGTATTTACAGAATGCTTCCTTTCAGATCTCTTTTTCTTTTGACTACTATCTCTATCAACCACCTATTTTGACACTTGTCCAAGCTGGCTTAAGTTCCCAACCATTCTTGCTACTTATACTGATGACTGCACTGGTTGACCTCAGGTGCCGTTGATTCTGTCCATGATCCTGTCTGTGATCTAGTCCAGACTAACTGGTGTGGTTCCGGTTCCCATCCTTATCCTCATGCTAGCATCCTAGTTTTGTGTTTTGGTTCCCAACAGCACTCATAGGATCTGGGAATAGGCTCCTGTTCATTTTTAGAAGTCTGAAAAACATCAATATCAAACTGCTATTGTCAGAATTTAGATTATTAGCTTCCTTATATTTTGACTTTACCAGTTGCCAGATTTCATGGTTGGAGTTGAGACATCAATGGAGTAGGAAAGTGTTTATTGCTAGCCTGAGAAACATGAATACCAAGATAGGAAAATGCATCTAGTGTTGGTCTTGGGCAAGAGACTAAAGTGCTACACTGAAGCTAGGGTTCTGATTGAAAATTTCAAGTATTGGTTAGGACACCAGGCCTCAAGTCTCTTTGGCGACACCCATTTGTTAAAAATACATGATGGCAACAACAGGCATTTGAACTCATCATATGGCACGAGAGTAGCAGATGTAGAAAATGCAAAGTGTGTAGGAAAAGGGATAGTCAATAACCTTTTCATTCATTAACGTCTCACAAATCTGTAGTTTTATAGCCATTCTCTTAGAGTTCCCAGACCTATTGATGCCACAATATTAGTCATCATCAAAGTATTCAGTAAAGTATTAGGATCATCGGATTATATATTTAGAGGTGGAAGAAGCCTGAGAGGTCATTGAACTTAACCTTTCTAATTTATAAATAAGGAAACAAGCAGAGGGGAATTAAGAAACTTGCAGGGGGGGGGGGAAGACGGGGGGAGGTAGCTAGGTGGCTAGGTGGCGCAGTAAATAGAGCACTGACCCCGGAGCCATAAGGACCTGAGTTCAAATCCGGCCTCAGACACTTGACACACTTACTAGCGATGTGACTTTGGGCAAGTCACTTAACCCCAATTGCCCTCTAAAAAGCAAAACAAAATTTTTTTTTTTAAAAAGAAAAAAGAAACTTTCCAAGGGTCACATAGCTGGTATCTGAGGAGGGATTTGAATCCAGGGTTTACCTGATGCGAAGTCCATTGCTGTCTGTTACACCATTCTGCCTAACAGCATATTGCCCTATAATAGTTTATTTAGTTGAAATAACTGATTTATATGAGAACTAAAGAGACAGCCCCTGTCTTTTGTTAACTGGTAGCTTAGTCAGGATTCATACTTTGGGCCATCAAATTGAGTGCACCCAGAAAATTCTCTGTTCGTCTTTCTGTATATCTGTCTATCTATCTAGATGTACATGTATGGAAAATCTTCCTTAGACCTGTGCTTTCAGGCAGATGTGAATTGATCTCCAGATATTCAGAATTATGGTATGGCTCCATTTCATATGCCTTTCTTTGTTTACCCCCTTTGCAAACATTGTGTTTTTCTTTAAGAAAAATTCAAATAGCTGAATTTTGGTTAATAGTTGAGATTAGTTAAGAATCTTTGTTTAAAGTAGCAATGTACCCATTTTCTTTTCTTCTCTTTCTCTCAGGACCTCTTTGCTCTTGATGTGGAACCTTACCGATACAGTGGTGTTAATATGACAGGATTTAGAATCTTAAATACTGAAAATAGTCAAGTCTCATCTATTATTGAAAAGTGGTCGATGGAACGACTGCAGGCACCTCCTAAGCCCGATTCAGGTTTGCTGGATGGATTTATGACGGTATGAATACCCACTTATAGATTAGTTTGTGTGTTTCTGTGTAATACTTGATGTATTATAAAACCCTTAGTATTGGGATGTTAATTTTGCTTGTTCTTTTATCATAAGCATGATGTGAAAATGACTAGAAGTGAATACAGTCTTATTGATGACAATTTTTACATGATCAGTGTATATTTTTATCCATGTTTTAAAAAGGCTTTACAAATATTAATGGAATGCTATCATATAGGACCCTCTCAAAAATAAGTCAGTGTTGTGTTGGGGGTGGAGGGTGCAGGGAAGAAAATTATTTTGCAAAAGCATTAATTTAACTTTCACTTCTATACTTTAATATCTTTTATAACTTTGATGTCTGACATAGATAATTTGTATTTCATAACCTAATCTCCACACCCTCAACCTATTCTCTAATGTTCATCTGAAACTATTGATTAATAATGTCTGATTTTCTTGAATTCAAGTACAATCCTAATCTAGATTTAGTGTGTATACTATATCGTCTAATTGTAAAGACTTACATACTTGTAAACTGGAATAATTCTGGATGTCTGCATGGTGAAAGCAAACTGTAAATGACCTATTTATATTCATTTAAAAAAATTAACCAAGAAGTCAGGGCCAGTATCATCAGTACAACTGAGGAAGTGGCATAGCAACTAGATAATATTAATAATCAACTGGAAATGAAAATTAATAATATAAAAAAGAGTGCAAAGCTAGAAATTGCAATTTAAATGTATCAAAATTCAATGAGTTGCATTTTTTCAAGTGATAACCATGTATACATTAGAAGCAAAAACTAAAGTTGCAAAAGAACTTTATGAAGACCTGGTATATCCCAGCAGTAAGAGAGTTGGGTTATATCTACTCAGTGGACTGCAAAACATGAGACTAGTACTACTCAAGATGAGGGGCAAAGGAGTAGACTTTGACCTTTCTTAATACCCATAATGATACTTCCCAAATAAATGAATAAACAAAAATAAATAGATAATATATGTATATATGCATATTTATATGTATACACACATATATGTTTATCTTCAGGGGACTAACTCAAATGATTCTGGATCCTTACGGTTTTTAAATTGGAAAAATGACCTCCTAGAATTGTAGCATACTTTAAAAGTAAATATTATCTGCCTGGGTTAGTCTGTTATTTTTAGAAATATCACTAAAGGAGTTTTTGTTCTACTTATATAATGAAATTATTTACAAGAAAGGCTTTTTAAATTTTAACTAAAGGCATAGTAAAAAAAAAACTAACAAGATAAAGACTAATATTAATTAAAATATGTCTGTTATTTTAATAATCCATTCACTTGTTTTTTCATCCTTAACCTTGAATAGATCATTATCATAAAGAAAAAAATACAACTGTTGTATAACCAAATTAAAAATATAATATAACCTGGAAAATGATAATCACAAAGTACTTTGTTCTCAGACAGAAAGCTTGTGAGTAAACCTTCTATTGGGAATTTATTGAAGCATTGTTATGAAGAGAGTAAAATTTTTTGAATCTGACATTATTCTTTCTAACTTTTCAACCTACTCAATTTTTAATATCATTATTTATGTTATCCTCTGTATTCAATATAGAATTCATAGCTATTCTTATCTATACTACTCTGTTGTGAGGATAAGCAAATAAAAGTGTCATTATGGACATCCTGAATGTGCTGCAGATGTGGCATTGCATTATATATTTGGAGAAAGGTCAATTGTAAATTCATCATAACCACTTCAAAAAATTTATGGCCTAAAATTTGCACATTACCTCATATCTAAATAGAACTAAGATTTAGCAGTGCAAGGATTAATGTGTACTTTCAGCTGTCAACCAAATGATATTTATTAGATGACTATAAATATGGAATCACACTAGTTGCTTTTCATATAAATCCAGAAAATATGGTTCTACTTATTACTAGGAGTTTAAATAGGCAATTTAAACATAGACAAACACAGAAAGAAGTGTTTTATTCAAATGTAAGGGAGTCTAGAGGAAAAAGGAGAATTTTCAAAAAAAATTTTGCTTATGTTGGTTATTTTGATATTTATAGTAAGTTGGTATTTAAAAATATAAAGGAAGGGAAGAAAGCCTTATACATAGGAGGAATTTTGTCAGTTTATGAGCTATGGAATTTTTTCTTCCCTAGCTATTATAAGAGTCCTAACCTATATCGATCACTTCCCATTGGATACTGTTCTGGATTTATAGTAATTTATAGGAGAGCAGGCTTATATAAGAAAAGACAGCATCATATTGATTTATCTTATGACCCCATAGTTGATAATCCCTGTGTTTGATTATTCTTTTACGCTACTGTATATATTTTTAACAGGGACATGAATCTTTGCCATTTCCTTGGGGTGGGTTGACCCTTCTCCCTCCCTTTTCCAGGGCTTTCTCAAACAATTCTAAGCTAATTTGCATGGCCTGCCGCAGAGGAAGATGGGAATGAATAGACAAATGGAATGGGAACTGGATTGCTGTCAACAAACTGCCCAAAACTCAGTGGGAGAATCTAATGTGGGTAGGAGGCACACTGCCTAGCCCCTGGGGGAAGGAAGAGGTAAATGGATATGGACTCACTCTGAGCCATTCCAAAGCAGAAAAATAGATACTATTGAATAGGAAACGTTTCTTTTGTTTCCAGAGGAGATATTTCTTGTTTAAGGAAGGTCTGTGGGACCTGTGTGTAAAAAGTAGATTTTAAAGAGGCCTGAAGTATTCAGACCTTGAGCATGAAAGAGATGAAAAGTTGTAAATGACTAGAAGCATGCTGACACTGGAATCATGAAAGAGATGTGATACTGTCATAGAATAATCCCTTCATGATCCAGTTGCTTGAAAGTTGACACTATCCCCTGGAACACAGGAGGACAGCAAAACTAAGCTTGAGGACAGGGACAGTGGCAAAAAAAAAAAAATGACTGGAAGCAATGAATGGTGACTATGGTAGTAGGATAGATACATGTTATAGGGCAATAATATAGCATCAATGGAAAGAGAGCTAAACATTGACAAGAAAGGCCTCTTAGTAGTAAATTAGATAGTAAAGCACTGGGCCACTGACTGGAGAAAGTCATGAAGGAAAGACTTGTTTCAAGAAGACACAGAGTCCAAATGCACAAGGATAAACCCTGAGTCTTTACTCTTTACGGACCTGCCAAAGGCTATATACATTGAAAGGACAAGCATGGATTCCATGGAGGTAGGATGAGGTGATGTAGAGACCAAGGAAAGGGGAAAGGGGGTCTTGACCTCCCAGTGAATCTTCAAGATCCTTACCCTCACTTCTACCCTGCACTATGCTGTATCTGTAGTGAGTCAGAGGTAGAGCAGAAAGAGAGGCTGACCATGGGAGATGCCTTGGCATAGGCTCGAATGTGAGTTTCTTATTGTTTAAATAAAAAATAAAATCTATTCTAGGTTCTGAAACCTTGTGAAGGTTAGTCATAGAACTATAAAATCATAGATCTAGAGCAGGAAGAGACAGATGCTATCTAGTCTTGCCCCCTTATTTGGTAAATGAGGAAATAGAGACCTAAGGAGGTTAAATAACTTGTCCAGTGTCACACAGGTAGTAGCACCAGTAGTGGGAATTAAGTCTAGGCCTACTGAATCCAAACTCATTGTTCTTTATACTGTGCTCTATTGCCTCAATATATCTTCCTAGCAGAACATAGGAATAGATACATGGAAGTAGACACCAGGCTGCTAATGAAGATATGAGAGGTACTCATCTGGATGAATGGAAATATTCTTGCCTATATTTCACACATTTTCTCTTTTAGGGATGCTTATTGGTAAAAGATTCCCACTTGCTCTAAATAGTACTATATTTTCACTATGAGAGGTCAAAGGACTGATAGGCTATTAGCTACTGTGACAAAGAATCATAATGAAACGACAATATTCCTATCTTTCAACACCTAAGACCTTCAGTGGTGGTATTACTTTCTTTTATCAGTGTTACAAAGAAATGGGTTTCTCAGCAAAGCTCTTAGTGTCTGGGACTGAGACATATTATTATCAGTAACATATTCATTTGTCACTATGTGAGGTCACAGTTCATTCACATTTGCATCCTTATTTCATATCTCAGAGATATGTATCTCTGAGAGATAAATTAAAGAGTTAATGAAGAATTCTTAAATGAATCCTATTTCTTCATATATACATAGTGCAAACATATTTAATAACAATTTCTTATTAAATAGGGCAATAAATTGGATTAATTTGAGAATTATTAATCATTTCTTTCATTGACTTCAAGGTTAATTATTTATTTAACAATCAACTTTTCTTGTGGAGATAAAGAATACTACAAAATAGTTCATCATCCAACATCTATTCTTTGTTCAATGATCTCTTGGCATGTAAATTTTTAATCCATTTTTTAATAAACTCTAATTTTATTAAGCAGGAAAAAAAAAGTCCTATGTACAAGTGACTGAAACTAGTACACTATACATAAAATCTTGTAAAAGATGGTATCATTAAGTATTTAATTGGTATTCTATCATACACTACCATTAAATTCCTCATTTGATATTTCATCATAGCATGGAAGTCATGCTGGGGTTTGGAAGGTTGTGCCCGGGGACTAAGGCTCTAGCAAGCCCTACCAAGCTGGAAAAGCTTTGAGACTGAACCTGGTGACAAACTGTAATTCTGTTTTGTGAGCCTCAGTCTATGTTCCGTTTATCTGCTTATCTTTGGACCTGACCACATAGAATTTCTAATTGGATTTATCTATTATTTATGTTAAAAAGGAAGAAAAAAGACCTTGCTTCTAAATTGTCTGGCTTGACTGTTAGGTAGATGGGAATGTGTCACTACTGTGTAATCTAGCAGTTAACAAAAGTAGATTAATCCTGGCATAAAGAGGATTTTCAGGGTAGGTACTTTGCTTGAGTAGTGACCTCCTCATTTCCATATGGGAACTTGTCTGTTTAGCAGCTCTGGGTGAGAGAGACTGTGCTGGTCTGGAGACTTCTTCTAAATTTGCAAGGCCCCTTACTTACCCAAGTGGCATTTTTATGCCCCAAGGTGACCAGAAAGTCAAGACAATAAGCCTAGAAGTGACCAGGTACTTGCCTCAAAGGGCAGAGCTTAAACATTAACCCCCCTGGGCCACTCTGGGTCTGGGTTCAGGTTCCTTGCCTTTGGGGAGGTGTGTGCTAGTCTAAACTAACCCTCCCTAATGAGGGTAAGGGGGAGGGGGGAAGGAGGGAGGAGGTAAGCAGAAAGGGTGTAGTAATCCAGAAGAAAGTGCTACAAAATTTTTTCTTGTTTTTAGGTACAGCCAAATGATAAAAAGTTTGGGCATTAAAAAGAGAATGTAAATTTCCTAGCTACCTTAACTAAGATGGGTAAATTGTTTCTTTAGAGATGAGTCTTTAACTGTTTAAATGATCCTGCCTTCCTGACAACAATTCTTTTTATATTACAATAGTATTCTGCCAAAACATTATATAATTTCTTTTATTCTTTGTTAATTCTTAAAGTTAAAAGATCCATCGTTCCATGCTTTGTCATAGTAGGAGAGTTAATTAAGGTAGGAAGGGTCCACTAATGATCCCATGTCACCAGTAAAAAAAACCTTATCCTCAGAAAATTAATTGAAGATGGAACATTAAACCAAGTGCAGATTGTGACTAGTTTTTGTTTGCTGCTGAGCCTGCAGAAGTTTAGTTTTCGTTGTTGTTTCTTTAACTGTGATTTGTTTGTCTTAATTGGTTTTACCTGTATTCCTTGGGCATGGATGAATTGAGTCAGCTGAAAAAGAAGTCAACATAAATGGATCCAAAGTAAACAATTTTAAAAAATAAAAATAGCAATTGAAGAGAAACATGATTTTAACTTCAAAATATCATATGAAAGTTAAACAAAACCAAATTGATTGAGATCAGAAATAAGTGAATCTGGAGTGAATCTATCTATTCCAAAGCCTGATCTCACCTTGGTCACCTCTGAGATGACATTGAATCACTGATCACCCTCATAAGTATTGGTTGAACTTTGTCTTCTTCCCACCTGTACCCACTAACTTATGGGAAGAGTGCAATACCTTCCCATTGCTACTTCCAGATCCTTCCCCTTATTTTATCACCCAGCAACTTTTCCTTCTCTGAGGTTGAAGCTATCCAAATTTATCACCATACTCAGATCTTGGTGGCTATCATTTACCAACCCCAAGGACATTCTCCCTCCTTTCTCAGTGACTTTAGTCCTGGCTTTTAGTCTCTCCTCCAACTCCAAAAAAAAAATAACCCAAAACATTTACTAGATCTTACTATGCCCTCTAGCAATTGTCTTATAGTCTCCCTTTCTCAACTAAATGCCTCGAAAATGTCTACCCTTAGCACCTCTCTGCTGATTCTCCTCATAACCACATACAATTTGGCTTCTGGCCTAATTATTTAACTGAAATGACTCTTTCCAGTTACTAAGTGTCTCTTAATGGCTAAATCTAATGACCTTTTCTCAAGCTTTACCATTCTTCACTTTTGTAGCATTTAGCACTATTTGTTATTCTGTCTTTCTGAATACATTCTCCTCTCTGGGTTTTCCTGAAACTGTCCTTTCTTAGTTTTCTATCTATTGGTCCACCCCTTTCCCACTTCTTTGCTGGATCTCCATCTAGGTCACAGCTATTAACCATGGGTGTACATCAAAGCTCTGTCCTGAGGCTTCCCTCCTCTCCCTCCCCCACTTCTCTCTCTATTCTTTTACTTGATGATCTCATTAGATTCTAGAATGCAATTATTATTTCTATGCAAATGACTACCAGGTCTATATAACCAGTTCTAGTTTCTCTCTGAGTACCAGTCCCACTTCATGAATTATATATTGGACATTTTGAACTGGGTGTTTTTTAAGGAATCTCCAACTCATCACCTGCTCCAAATGGAACTCATTAGTTATTTCCTCAAACTCACTGGTCTCCCAAACTTCTTCATTATGATTGAAGACATCTCTATCCTTTCAGGATCACGTAGGCTCACAATCTTGAATTCATCCTCAATTACTTATTCTTACTCTTTGTAACTGGTGGAATCTGAAATGACTGAAGAAACAAAGGATTGCTCTTCTGAGCATATGAATTCAAGTAATGCGTGCCAATTGTATAACAAATTGGGATCAGGTCTCCTCAACTTGGCACTGGACCCTGAATAAAAGAAAGATTTTTATACATTAAAAGAAAACAATTAACAGGATATAAAGCAAAATACAAAATTAAGTAATCTGATTGATTTCTAATTGAAAGAAAGATTAGGGGTTTTCCATTTAGGAAGGGGGAGAATGAACAGGTACAGTTCCTTGAAATCAGAAAAAACATTTCTCACTCCAATCCTCCTAGCCCCCCACTTCCTTCCCCAAGTGTCTATATTTGATCAAAGGAACAAGGAAACAGTAACTGATTGACAACTATGGGTCCAGTTTTCAGATAAGACAAATGGGTTGCTTGAGATGTATTATTGTGAAAAAGCTCCTTGTATCAAACTTTGTATCTGACTGGGTTCGTGTTAAGTATAATCTAGGTCCTTAGTTAAGAGTCTCTAAGCAACAGGGTAGAGATGATCCAGCTTCCCAGACACTCAGGACTAGGTTCAAACAATGCAATACAATTTCTCACAATTCCTGTAATTGAATAAAGCTTTCTCACAAGACAGACTCATAACTGAACAGAAAGAGAACTGAGCTATTTCCAGAACTGAATCACAAAATGGAGTCAGTATGGTTCACTCAAGTCTCACAATTTTCTCAACTCATCTTAACCTGTCCAATGATCTCCAATGTATATTTCCACATCTTTAATATATGTCTTCTTCTTTCCACTCACATAATAGCTCTCAGAGTTAGAGTCATCATTGAATTTGTCTAAACCTATTGCAGCCTGCTTTATGTCTCTCTCACTCCAATCCATCATCCATATAGCTGACAAAGATTTCCCCGAAGCACACCTCTGACCACACAATCCCTCTCCCCTAACTCAATAAACTTAAGCAGCTTCCTATTGTTTCTGTGATCAAATATAAACTTTTTTTTTATCTAAAGCTTTTTTTACTCCCTGGGCCTTTCCTGCCATTCTAGTTGTCTTATACATTATTCCCCTCCACATGCTGTACTACCATACAAGCCTTCTTGCTGATTCTTACACAAAGTGCTCTATGTCCTGTCTCCATACTGTCCCCAGATACTTGAACACTTTCCTTCTTTCTTTTACTTTGAATTCCTTGTTTCCTTTTAAAACTCAGCTCTTCTGTAGGAGTCCTTTCTTAGTACTGACACCTCCCTCCAGCCTTCCCCTTAAAGGTTACTACGTAACTACTATGCATTTTTTGTATATACCTACACGTGTTACCTTCCTTATTAGAATGTATACCCTTTGACCTCGGTGAAAATTTAGCTTTGTCTTGGTATCCCCAGAAACCATCACAGTGCTGCACTCATAACAAGTGCTTAATAAATGCCTCTTAATTGATGCTTTGATGTGTTCATATGCAACATTCCACATATATAGTCTACCACTGCTCTATTAAGAAGAGGTAAATGGTCCTCAGGGATAAAGAATTATTACTCTGTTTAATATGAATTCTAATATTTTTAGTGTTGTTATTATTTATATCATTATTGTTCCTATTAATTTTCTGTGGTATACTGTATGTACTGTATTACAGTAAAGCTTAGGAGAAACAAAGGTTACCTAAACAAGCTTCATTGCTTCATTAATATAAAGTTTTTCTTGTTCAAATTCCCTTCACTTAGTTGACTTAGTTGTCTGCTTTTAGCTACCTTTTCTTGTTTAAGAAGTCATTTCTTCTTCTATATACATATAGTAGAAGATATGATAGGTACAATGACAGATAGTCTTAATAGATAACACTATTTTAGGTCAATATTAAAATGTTTTCATAGATAATTGCAAAGTTCAACTTTTTACCACTTCACATCAGCAAAATTGCTCTCCATGGTTTTGGAATGAGATCCTAAAAGGCAGATGTAAGAGGAATAAATATACTTTTTAGTCATTTTGTACCTTTTTAGTATGTATTTAATGTACATTGTTCCATTTGCCAAATCAAATCAATTTGCTAAGGAATGTCATAGGACCACAGTTAATTATGGATTTAAACTTCCATGTAAAGTCTTTTACAGAATATTTTCATGTTTTCCTTTCCTAGATTACATTATTATTGTCTTATTTTTTATTAACAATTAACAATGCTAAGGTTGAATAATGTTAAATGTTGGAATTAGGGGGGAAAGGGAATATGGATTATAAAGGGGAATGGAGAGACATATGTAGGGTCCAAAAAGAGTAGCAACCTTTCAGAACATAGCATAAGGAATAACATCAAGCATGTGTAGAATTGGAAAAGGAGTTGGGCTGGTGATGTGGAAAGGACAAAAAATATTAGCCTCCACCCTTCACTGATATCATAAAATGTAAAAATCCCTAGAGGCAGACCTTCAGCATATTATATGGTTCTAGAAAGGATCGATGTAGAAGAAGTATGAAAGACTTTGGAGATGAATCATACTAAGTGAGAAAGCATGGAAAGACTGCGGTTGTCCCCGTCAAAACAAATACTTAATCATTTCAATGACATCACAAAGCTATTGAAGTCCTAAAGACAGAAATAATAAGAAAATTCTAATTTTCTCATAGCTGAAGTGGTAATGAAATTTCCATTAAATTTATTTCTTTGAAATTGACTAAAGAATCTTATTAATTCATCTATTTTCCTTTATATTATCACCTTGGGGATTTGATGAATGTTTGTACTTACTTTAGGTCTTAGTTTATCCTGTACCATTATAGTTGTTGTTTGGTACACTCAAGCTACATTCACAGGTATACTAGCATAGTGGTTCCCAAAATGGGGACTGTAGACCCCTGGAAATTCTTAAGAGCCTGTCAGAGGGTGGATCTACAAGGCCAGAACTATTTTCATAAAAATACTAATATGTTATTTGTCTATTAACTGTTCCTCCATTTTCCAGCTACATATATACGTGAGGCTAAATTTTCTTTGAATACTTCAATCAAAACTATATATAACAATGGATTGAATGCAGAGCTGTTTTGAGGATCCAGATGTTTTCTATTAAACCAAACAATAAAAGAGATTTGCAAAAATATGTGAAACAATATTACTCTTCTCACTAATTTTTTCTTTTGGAAAAAGATTTATTTTTCATAAAGCTATGTTATGTTAAGATGTAATGGGTTTATTATTGTTTTAAAGAATTAATAACTATTTTAAAATTTTATCAGTTTTAATTTCGAATAGAATAAATATTGATAGATAATAATACACATAAACAAAAACCCTTTGGAGTAATCAGAAATTTTTTAGAGTGTAAAGGGCTCCTGAGACCAAAAGTTTGATAGTTGCTGTATTGGAATATATAATCCAAGCACAAGCAGAACTTAACACATATTTAAAATAATGAAATGCTCAGTTGGGTTGAGACTGAGCTGTTCAAATAATTTCAGATTGCTGTCTTATCTGGAAGTTTGGTGAAATATAATTCACCAATCAAATTTAACTCTATTATATTCCTAGGTTGCCAAGAAGGACTAAGACCTAACTTGCCAGGTGCAAACTAGTACTTTTAGATAGCCAATTAATACCTGAGTTCCCCCCCCACCCCACCCCATACATACATATTCTCTGGGTTTGCATCCTATGTAGTTTCACTCAGAAATAACGATAGCAATTCATTTATTTTTGTTGTTGTTCAGTCATTCGGTATTGTCCAATTCTTCATGAGCCCATTTGGGGTGTTTTGGGCTGAGATGATAGAATCGTTTGCAATTTCCTTCTCTAGCTCATTTTACAAATGAGGAAATGAGTCAAACAGGGATGAGTGACTTGCCTAGGGTCACACAGCTAATAAGGGCCTGAGGTCAGATTTGAAGTCAGGAAGATGAGTCTTCTTCGCTCTAGGCCTGCTACTCTATCTGTTGTGCCAACTAGCTACCTCTGATTCATACATGGATAACACTTTTAGGTAGAGTTTTCCATACAACAGTCCTATGAGGTTAATATCACAAGTATAATCATCTCAATTTTATAAATAAGGAAACTGACTTTCAGATTAAGTAAATTGTTCCTGGTCACAAAGATAGTGAACAATGAAAGTAGGATTTACACCTAGATCTCCTGATTCCCAGAGGTCTAGGAAGAATGCCAAAGGTTGAGTTGAATTTTGTGTTTAATAAAAGGCCAGAGCAGGTGAGTCCTGTTTACAAATTCTTTACACTGATAATTTGACAATTCATTGCTATATCTCAGGCTTAGATTTTTTTTCTTTCCTGTTCTAAGTACATTGATGGATATATGGTAAAGATAACATTTAAAAAAAAAACATTTTATTTTATTTTTATTTAAATTGATTTGTTTATTTACTTTTGGTTTACAAGATTCAGCTCCAGAGTCCCTTGAGTTTCAAATTTTCTCCCTTCCCTTCCCCCCCCCCCACCAACAGTGGCATGCAGTCAAGTATAGAATCTGCAAATACTTTCACGTTGGACATTAGTCTGGTTGTATAGAAGGGTTGGAACCAATGGAGTGGACAATGGGAAAAAGGAAACAAAACCAAACATGGAAAAGAGCAATAGCATGTAGATTGCTTCAGTCTCCATTTAAACTATTCTTTCTAGATCGTGAAGATAACATTTTAAAAAATTGTGGTATAAAAATTCACTTGTCAGTCATTGAAAGGATACTTACTGTGTTCTCCAGCATAGCCATCTTTAAAATGCACTTATGCTACTACATTTTATCATTAAAAACACCAGACCAATGGAATTATAAAGAAAAATAACAAGAGACAGATTGAGTTATGAATATGAAAACTGATACCAAATATAATACTTTCAGTATTGTAGAAAGGCCTCACTAAATGGCTTTATGTGGTTCTTATTGTAGCACCTGCTTAATTCTGTTTGAATTTGTAAAATGTGGTGTCCAGAACCACTTTCAGTTTCTGTGTGCCACATTTTAAAAGCTGGAGTGTTTACAGAGTGCGTCAACCAGGTTGGAGTGATGGAGGCATTCAAGAGCATTTTATTTGAGGATCAAGTGCAAGAATAGAACAGGGGCTATTGAATTAGAAAAGTGAAGATAGTAAAGGAGAGAATGGGAGCAGTCCTGAAATGTTTTATTTTTTTGTTACGTGAGATAGGGATGAGAGTTTTCTATGGCCCAAAGGCAGACCTGTCTTCCACAAGTAGAAAATGGAGGGGGGGGAGGGAAAGGGGGTAGTTTGGATTCAATTTAAGGGAGAACTTTCTGTTAAAGACATGCGATGATGAAATTAAATGTCTGAAAGTACTGAGTTCCTCATTACTTGAGAAACTTTTGCATAATAGTAATGAAAATTCACACTCATAAAATGCTTTAAGTGTTATACCTACAAGAAATCAAATGAATTATTATGGGGTATTGTTATGCCCATTTTTATTTATTTTACAGTTGAAGCAATTGAAATTTAGTGAGTTTAAATGACTTGTTCACCCAGTCACAGGTAGTACCTATCAATATATAGAGCCTATATGAAATTAGGGGTCTTTTCAAGTCTGGGATTAATAATTAATTCCATTTTAAATGAATGTGGATTTGCCCGGATGCATTGTTTGGGTGTTTATTTTGAGTTTGAAGTAATGCATGCTGAATAATTAAGCTAGCTACTCTATTTTAGGGGGAGGATGGACTGAAGAAGTGGGTGGCAATTATCTTAGAAATCAGCTCTTTCCCCATGTTAGCTCCATTTTCATCCTATATTTAGGAAGATATTTTAGCCTCTTTCTCCTGCCCCCACTATATAGGAGAGCTGTGTAGGAAATTCTTTTGGTTGGCTTTTCTTTAATTTGAAATTTGTATTACATTTCATTGAAATGCCACTGTAAATACTATATCAAGTGTCATTACTTGTTTTGTTTTAGGGGATATGTGTGTTGTTTACTGCTATATTTAAGGGCATTAATTAGGATCATTGTATGGACTCATGATGTAAAATGCATAGTTTGGAAATATTATTTCACTAAACATTAGCTATTTTAAAATATTCTTATTATAGTTGTGTAACACAATTTATTATAGACTAGTCTGCTGCAGGACTCAGGATCCCTGACAAAATCTAACGGCTCTACTCTTGAATCTAATTGTTTGCCCCATTCCCCCTAAAAAAATATAATAAATTGCAGTTTTTGTTGTCTCATGCTCAATCTTAGAACAACTGTACTTAAAGAAATTCAGAGACTACTACAGTGTATTATAAAGTATTGAGAACATAAAATAGAGTTTTGGTGGAATGGTATAATGGTAATGTAATTTGAATTTGAAGATCCCTTTGTATTGGCAAAGGTAATAAGTACTTAGCACTTAGTAATTAATCAAGAAGGTATGAATCCCTATTGCTGATGTAACAGGAAGGGGTTGGCTGAAACAGGAAGCTAATGCAATATTGTATATAAGGAAAAAAACTCAGAGAGGGAGAGTCAGAATTTCTTGGGACAAAGATCTGGAGGCAGAAGCTGCTGCCTCTGGAGAAAGAGAGAATTTCTCTCAGCAGCATCTAGAGGCTGGGCTGCTACTGCTGGACTGAGAATTGAGAAGAAAAATGAGAATTGGTAATTGAGACACATCTTCTTGGAGCAGACTCCATGGAGGCAGAAGCTGCTGCTGAAAAGGACCTGAGGAGGCTGTTGAGGAAAGCCCCCACCCAGGCTGGAGAGAATGATTTTGATTTTGAAAACCTGGATGGAGTGATCTTGATTCTGGGAACCAGCTGAAACTTCTGATGAGTCTTAGGCCCAGCTGGAGCTGCCAAAAGACTGAGGAACCATGACTGTGATGCTGGTACTTTGTATAAACTTGTTTGTGGCTTTGCTGAGCCTTGACTTCCCAAGAACAGAGACTGTGAAGGATTTAAGACTTTGTCTGTTTGTGGTTTTGTTAAGCCTTGACTTCCAAGGAAAAGAGACTGTGAAGGATTTGGGGTGGACTGGATGCTGTGAGCTTCAGTATAGAACAGAGACTACATGGAGAGTTGGACAAGGAACTGTCTGCCTTTGAACCCAGGTGACAATTTGGTGAATCCAGGTAGGATCTGGAACCATGGAAGGGGATCCAGAGAATCTGAGAAACCACCCTGAATCAAGCTGAAAGAAGACTTTACTTGGATACTGTGTACTGACAGAGAAATTGTAAATTTACTAGTGACCTGGGGGTGGAAGGTCTGTATATTTTCTGATGATCGAATAGTGAGTGAAGGATGATTGATTGACTAAATCATTGTACTTAGTGATTGATGACTGAATAAGTGACTGATTGAGTTAAGTTAGTGTGCCCCATGAGTGGAGAATTTTGACTATTGAACTTTGTGTCCCTTGAGGAGGCAAACCTCCCTAAGGATGATTGAATTATTTAAGATGATTGAATAAGTTACTAAATTATTGTTCTTTGTTCAAAACTTTGTGACCACTGTAGTGGAAACTGTGTGTCCATTTTCTGTGATAAGTTGTTGTTAGTGCTGTATTTTGATTTTCTGTGATAAGTTGTAATATTTGAATGCTGTACCTTGATTTCTGTGAATGTTTTGCTCTGATTTGTTAGGGAATAAATAGAGTATTCACTATGATGTGTAATCAGAACCTTAAAAGCTGTTCACAGTAGCATTCTTCTGAAAAGCTGCTAGTGCTTGGCTTTACAACTGCATCATTCATACTTGAGCTTTCATGAATTGCATTTTATAGCACTTTCATTTTTCCCCCTCCCATTCCAATTCAGGAAGAAAAATTCATGCCTTGTGGGTATGAGGAAGTGAAAATAACATTCTCAGGTCCCCTATTCTTTCCAAACAACTATATTCATGCTTGGGTGCACTGGAAAATCATCGAACGACATCAGTGTTGCTGGATAATATTATTAAAAATATGTATACACACTTAAAGTGTTTGTAGGTAAAGACCTCCAGGAAGTGGAATGACAAAGGGAATGATCTGGCTCTCCCAATCTTGAGCAAAGCCCATTCCTTCCCCCTTATTCAGCTTGACATTTATGTATGAGGAGGGCACCACCTGTTCAATAAAAGGAATAGAGATTTCGTGTCAAAGAACCTAAGTTCAAGTCTTAGATATCTATTCATGTGACTTTAGGAAAGTTAAAAAATCTTTTTTGGTTCTCAGTTTCCTCATCTATCAAATGAAGACATTGAACATGATGGATGAAGAAAGCATTTCCTCTAGCCAGGGATAGTGTGCAATTGTGTCCTTATTCAGAGACTATTCTTCAGCCACCTATTCTCATAAAGTTGCATGCCAGCAGCACTGATGCTAAAGTGAAATTCAATTCCTCCAATATTTATTAAGTCCCTCCTATGGGAAAAGTAGTGTTCAGAGCACTGGAGTATGAGAATACTGGAAGGAGCTACAATTTCATTAGTGTTGGTAACTCTTAGAGGGAGTTTTGCCTGTGCTGCTCTGCCTGGCTTCAACTTCAAGGAACAAGATGCCCCTCTCAGGATAAACTCTAATCTTGCCATCATGCTGCTAATTTAAGCCTTGATTGACACCACCTCCCTCAACCTCCTTTCCTCTTTGATTGGAAGGTTTGAGAGTAGAGTACCAAACTCCTCCAAATGCCTTCCTTTAGAGAATGCAGAAACTGGACTCTCATGTCAGGCCACTTTTCTTCTACTGATCTATCTGGTTTCAAATCCATAAGACAAAATTCCCCCTTCCCCCCAACTAGGTGCCCCTTACATCCCCCACGCCCTCTGCCTTGTGTGCTGTTTCATCCTTTAGATTGTAAATTTCTAGAAGGCAAAGACTGTCTTTTTATTAATTATATTCCTAATGTTTAACAGAGTGCCTGGCACATAGTAGGCACTTAATAAATGTCTATGACATTGAACTGATTGGAGTCTCCCCAGTAGTTCAGAGTTTAACATTGAACTGTCTGAGACATATGGAGGTTAAGCAACCTGTACAGGATCACACAGCTAGTAAGTGACAGAGACAGGATTAGACCTCATGTCTTTTTGACTCAGGCCTAGTACTCAGTTTAGGACATGATGCTTTCGCTATAGGCAGTGCAGATATAGTCATGGAAGATTGCACAGACCTGGCCCTCAGGAAGATCACACACTAATGTGGATGCTATGACATTTATTCAAGTATGATATGCAATAGAATGAGATTGGGATCATGCTGAAATCCATCTAGTATTGTAAGGAATTGAGAAATCACTTTCAGCTGAAACATAAAAATTGGTTTCATAGAGGAGAGAGCATAGATGTGGGCCTTTTTGTTATACTTGGTGAAGAGTTTCAACAGGCAGAGATGAGGTGAGAATACTTTCCAAGGAGAAGTAGTCTGCACTAATCAATGCACAGAAAAGGAAGGAGGGATATCAGCTTGAGAACAAAAGGTAATTCTAGTTCAGTTGGGATATTCAAAGTATAAAGGGAAATGATATTAAATAAAGATAAAAAGGTAGATAGAGCCTAGAGATTTTGGAGGGCCTTATATTTTAGGCTAAAGAAAATGAATTGAATCTGCAGATTGGTCAAAGAACTTTGATTTTGAGCAACTTTGTACAACATCTTATTGAACGGAAGGTAAAAGAAGACAAAGTGGTGATTAAAAAACCAGTATAACTTCATCAAGAATATGTCATACCAAAATAACCTAATTTAATTTTTTAATAGTTACAAGACTGGTGAATGAGAGAAATTATTTAGATTTTAAGGTAACATTGCATAGCTATTCAAGTTGTTCTTGTGGGGAAAGAATGGAGAAATTTAAACTAGACAATAGTACATTGGGTGGAATCAGGACTGGTCGAAATGCTAAAACCAAAGGATACCAAAGTCATTTAGAAAGGAAGTCTCTCATTGAGTGCCCAGGGATCTGTTTGTCCCTGTGCTGCTCTAAATTTTTATCAGTGACTTGGGTAAAGGCCTTGATGGCAAGCTAATGAAATATTCAATCTACACAAAGTTAGGAGGGATAGGTAATATGTTGGATGACACAATCAGAATGGAAAAAAAAAAGATCTTGACAGGTTAGAATGTTGTCCACATTTAATAAAATAAAATTAATAAGGACAAATAAAAAACTTATACGGGATTAAAAACAATCCCCTGCATAGAATTTGAGAGGTCAATATGGTTAGGCAGCAGTTCATATGAAAGAGATCTGGGTCTTTTATTGGACTGCAAGAAACCTCTCACAGTTCCCCTTAAATCCAGTGTCTTACCTCTGAGATTACCTCCAATTTGCCCTGTTTATATCTTGTTTGCACATAGTTGTTATATGTTGTCTTCTCCTTAGAATGTCAACTCATTAAGAACAGGATTTGTATTGACCTCTCTTTGTCTACTCTGCTCATAAAAGCATCCAAGAAGTTCTTAATAATTGCTTGTTTACTTTACTTCAGAGTTTTACAAGGATCAGTAGCCAAAAGACTAATGTAGTCTAGGCTTCAGCAAGACATAATTCCTAGAGTTTAAGAAGTGATGGTTCTGCTACATTTCAACCTTACCAAAATACATCTGGAGTATTCACATTTCAAAATTGACACATTTCAAATATGATATTGATAATCCAAAAAATATACAGAGGTTGATTATGAGGTCCAAGACCCTGAAGATAATGCCATGTGAGCACTGGTTGAAGGTTGGGATTTTAAGCCTTTATCAGAGAAGGTTTAGAAAAAGGAATGATACCTGTCATCAAGTATCTTAAGGATAGTTATCCATTTATTCTGCTTGTCCTAAAATGATTATATGTTGCTAAGAGGCAGATTGAGTTTTGATATAAAGGAAAAAAACTTCCTAACTATTAGAACTGTCCAGAAGTGGGCTGCTCTGGGAGAGAGTGAGTCCATCAGAATTCTTCAGGCAAAGGCTAGGTGATCACTTATATATGTGATCACATATTTAAGAAGGGAAGCTTGTTCAGGTATAGGTTGAAGTAGGTAGCTTCTAAGATCCCTTCTAGCTCCAAACCTATTTTTCTGAGATTGTATTTTATCCTAACAGTAATAGGGAAAGAGCAGGAGCTATTATGTTGATACATTTGATATTACATTATAATAGTAATTTTACTTAGTAAGAATGTGGTAGGATTACTGAGTTTTTCTTTGTGTTTCCAAATAGAAACATTTACCTGAAATAATGCAACTTAATAAAAAAATAAACTCAGGTCTTAAACTTCCCATTTGGACACAACTGAATAATTCAGCTTCTCATTCATTCATTCATTCATTCCATGAATATGTACTCAGTTCTTACTGTTTTGCCCTGATGCCCATATAGAGGACAGTTTTCCTAATGATGGGTAGATCCCTTTTTCAATTCCATTTAGTCTAACAAACATTTGTTAAATATCCAACATGTGGAAGGTGCTTATTAGGTTAGACAAATACAAAACTGTCTTCAAGGAGCTTGCATTCTACTTGTGGAATGCTACTTCTATGCAGATAAGTAAATACAAAGTAATTTGAGGAAGAAAAGAATAGCACCTAGGAGACCAGGGAAAGCTTTGGATAGAAGGTTGCAGTGGGACTGAAAGGAGTATCGTTCAGGCATGGAAGGACAGCCTGTACAATGGTATAAAATGGGAGATGGAGTGAGTGAGTGAGTGTATGTGTGCATGAGAGAGACAGAGAGAGAATGTATAACCTTGAAGAATACCTGAACTCGAATTTATTAGGAAGAAAACTGGTGATGATTCAGGAAAGGAGGTTATGAAGGATGTATGTCATACATTTTGGAGGACAAACAAGATAGGGAATTGTCCAGGAAGCAAGCAAAAGAGACAGGACACAGGGTAGAGAGTCTCAAAAGCTTCAAGAGGTCAATTAGGATAGTAGATCTTAAAAGAAGGCCTTGGATTTATCAGTTAGAGAATTGGAGAGAGCAGTTTCTGTCAAATGGTAGGATCAGAAGTCAAATTACAAATATTTTTTATATTTATGGGAGCTGAGTTTAATTCTAAAATGGATGAAAAATATGGGCTAATACATAGATTAAGGGGATGTTAGGTTGAAGTGAATGTTTTTCTTTATTTTTAAGGATTGGAAAGGTCTGCACATATTTTAGCCAGCAAGAAAGGAGACAGTGGATAAAGAGAGAATGAAGATTGGAGAGAGAGGAAATGATGGAAGGGACCAGCTCCTGAAGGAACCAAAATAAAAATAGGATTAAGGGAAAGAGTAGAGGGATTAGCCTTCTTCCCCAGAGTCTGAAGCTAGGGAGAGAACAAAACCCTTGGAAAGGACGCTTTTGATGTGTAAAGAAGGGAAAGTGGGGTAATTTTTGGAGGTGGCTTCTATTTTTGCAGGAAAATGGGAGGCAAGCATTAGCTAGGACATCAATGATAAGGAAATTTAAAAAAGGTTTGGAACAACTCTGATGAGTTTGATGGAGTCAGGGATGAATAAAATCATTGCTGTTTAGTGGCAAGGACCCTATTCAGATTATATAATATAAATTTCTAGCTGGATACTATATGGTTGAGTAATTTTCTTCAGTAGTGCTCAATAGGACACATATAAAATTGGAGAAGATAGGTGGTGAGTATAACCCTGGGTTTATATTTGGCAAGATGTTTATGGTGTTCATACAAGGGGGTAAGAGATTTAAAGGTAGAGTCATATTCTTCACTCTTTATCTGATTACTTAAATTATAGATTAGTCAATCATAGGGACAGGAGAGTAAAGGAAGGAAAGTAAGACCGGAGATGTATTTGGAGAAGAGAGGAAAGTAGAGTGAATAGGGATAATGGGGAACATCATCCTCCTTTGAGGGCTTGGTGGAAGGATATGGATAATACTTGCTCTGGATTAGAAGACAGAGATGGATTTTAATCTGTACCAGTGGAGCCTGAAGTGTTAATACAAAGAATCCTACTCTAAAATCTTGGCAAGTGTTTCCATCATTTCCTGGCAAATAGAGGGAGAAGGAATTGAAGCAGTGTCAGATTTTATGTTCTTGGACTCAAAGATCACGGTGACTGCAGCCATGAAATTAAAAGATGCTTGCTCCTTGGAAGGAATGCTATGGCAAATCTGGACATCATGCTAAAAAGCAGAGCTGTCAGCTTGTTGACAAAGGTCTATATAGTCAAAGATATGGTTTTTGTGGTAGCAATGTATGACTGTGAGAACTGGACTATAAGGAAAGCTGAGCACTGCAGTATCAAAGTTTTTGAATTGTGGTGCTGGAGAAAGCTTTTGAGAGTCCCTTGGACAGCAAGGAGATCAAATCAGTCAGTACTTAAAAAAAATTAATTCAGACCAGAATCTGAAGCCTCTGTACTTTGGCCACATAATAAGAAGACAGAACTCATTGGAAAATACCTTGATGTTGGGGAAAATTGAAAGCAAAAGAGAAAGGTGAGTGCAGTAGACTAGATAGATAGATAAGGTTATGGAAGCAAAGAACATGAGCTTGGACATACTTTGGGAGATAGTGGAAGATGGGAGGGCCTGGTATGCTGTAGTCCACGGGGTCATGAAAAGTTGGACTTTACTGAATAACAGAAGAATGACAATAACAATATGTATATGACTCTGTCCTAGGCACTGTGAGGGACATGACAAAACTACAAAATATATCATCTTCAAAGATTTTAGAAATTGGAACTCATTATTTTATTTAGAAGCTATCTTTCCAACTGTGATATTTTAAAATGTGCTTTAAATGGAGTTATACTAAATCATTCCTTTTAAAAAGGAGTTGATGACTAATAAATGAAGTTTGACTTTTATTTCTTTCAAACATAAAATGATTTCTATGACAATGAAAAGGGTTTTGTTTTGTTTTTAAAATTTTATCAATTTCAGCAGTTTAATGTTGAATAGTGTTCAGGATTAGGTTGTGAGACCCATATCAGAACACATTTCAAAAAATCTCTTGACCTTGTGCTCATGTAAATACGACCATGAAAAAATTAAATCATTCATGCAACTATTTAATTCCCATATTATCATTTGTTTAAACAATGGTTAAGCAATTGCTTTTATTGGACTGGATAACATTAGGTGAAAAGATGGATAAGAACTTTAAAACCAATGTCAATATCTCAGAGTGGAAAGTTGGTGTCATTGTCATTACACTGTTGTCAAAGTTAGTTTTATGGATGGGAAATTAATCTAAAACTATATATTCTGGTGGTTTGAAGTATATAAAGATTGTCAGATAAATCTTGCTCTTTTGGTGTTGGTTTCTAGGATATACTTTGACAATCTTCTTTTAAATCTAAATGGATTAATCAAAAGAATTAAGCTTAAGAGATAAGGAAATAATGACTTTTAGGGTGTGTTTGCCTTAGGGTTATGAAGAATTCTCTTGCTTTATTATGCAAAGAGGAAATTTATGTTTATCTTTCATTAGCATATCTAAAAGACTTTATAAATATTTTATTTATTAATCTTCTGAATACCCAAGGACCAAATTAAAACAGAATGGAAAGGTAAAGTAACTATATAAACAAAGTTCTTGAAAAAAGTTTCCAATTTCTCATAAGCATTTGCTTTTGCTTTATTCATACATTAATTTTTTTCATTCTTTCCATACTTATTTGTTGAACGTTATTTACAAAGTGCTAGGAGTAATATGTACAAACATAGAGTGTAGTTGTGGCATACCAGGAATTTACAATCTAGTGATAGTGATAAAACATTAATATGTTTTTTCAAACTATTCCCTATTTAGGACATAGCACAGAATATACCATACAGTTAGATTAAAAAAAAAAAAAGAATTATGGCTACATAATTAAGTATAGAAAATTTATAAAAGTAAATCCAAAGTTTGCACAAAACATGCATTCTCCACATTACCTAGTTTCTATAATGTTTTGCCATAACTAAGTAGATGAAAATATGGAATTTTTAGTCTTTCTACTACTTGGCTTTTCTTTATATCTAAAATCAATATTCAAGTAAATATTAACAGTAGACTTCATCAACTACACACTCATGCTAAATATATATACCTAAATGCATATACATGTTTGAAATTAGCCTGCTGTTTGAACAACAGTGTCATTTTTTTAAAAAAATCAATTATGTTGAAGACTTCTCTTCTAGTTTATAGTTTACTTTTGGAACTCATTTTATCTTCTATTTGATATAAAATCAATTTCTTCTCATTTTTTTCTGCTTATTACATTCTTGTTTCCTGGATTCTGGATCAAATACATAGGGATGTAGGATCTTAGAGTTGGAAGGCCATTCACGGTACATCCAGTTCAACTTAATCATTTTACAGATTGAAAGGACTTGGAACCCAAAGTCTCACAGCAAACATGCCTACTTTTCTTATTAGGTATTAGAAATATATGTCTGGTCATGAGGTTTTTGGAAAGCTATCTTAATCTTTTAGATAAAGTAAAGAAAAGTCGTATTTTGAGGGAACTACAGAACATTACAAAAGACACCATTGATATTTAGTTCCAATCAATAGATTTTTTTTAAAGCACACATTGTGTGTATGTATAACACAACTGCAATATTCACAGTGCCCATGGTGACTATGAATATGCTGGTGTAGTTCTAAACTGCAAAATATAACATACTCTCCACATGGAAGACAGAACCAAATCATTTATTCAAACACCAGAAAGTCAAATCCCAATACCAGAAAGCCAAATCCATCATAGCAACCAAGAAGTTGGTACACATTACCAATGCAGTGAGCACTTACATCCCCAATCCTTCCCTCCATCAGGCCTATGAAACAAAATAGGTTCCCTTAAGCAAAAATACCCCTCTCTCACTCATGCTAGCTGCTCTGCCTCAGCTATGTCAGCTCCCAGCCCTGCCCGTGCACTGCTCTGCACCTTCCTGCTCCATCCTTCCTGTTCCACCCTTTCAGCAAACGCCTCCCACCGTGGCCTTCATTATATTTGGTCTATTAATGGCAGAGAAGGTCTTCAAATTTCCTTAAGCCTATTAAAGGGCAGTGAAGATCTTCACATTCCCATTCCCATTACAGCATGGCACTGTTAGACATTAAGGAAAATTCTACTTTAGATTCATATGATCCTGCCCAAATCTAATAGAGGGATATGACATAAAACCAAACAGTTAAAATACAAAATGCCTGTAAATGTTTGAGAGGTACAAGACTATGAACTCTGAGGTTCTAGGGGGGAAGAAAGGACTTTAATAACTGAGGTGATCAGGGAAGGGCCCCAGAAGATGATGGCATTTGATTTGGGCTTTAGAAGATGGGAAGGAATTCAACAAGTAAAGGTGGGACTTGTGACTTGTGAATAGGACACAACAGCACAGGTATAAGCACAGACATTGCAATTCAAGATGAAAATAACATAAAATTAGACTAGAAAGATATTATGTGTGTATTTAAATAATAGACTTTTTTTTTCTTTTTGGAGGGGGAAGGCAGGGCATTTGGGGTTAAGTGACTTGCCCAAGGTCACATAGCTAGTAAGTGTTAAGTATCTGAGGCCAAATTTGAACTCAGGTCCTCCTGACTCCAGGGCTGGTGCTCTATTCATTGTGCCACCTAGAAGCCCTGACAAATAATTTTTGAGATAATGGTTGAGACAGGAATTTGAGGGATATGGACTGGATATGTGATTGTATCATTATAGAAAACTTGCTGATGAGGAAACTAGCACTGTTAATGACAGTCAGCACCTTTTCTGCAATTTGTAGTTGTAGAGAGTTGTCTAGAGCACTGAGAGATTAAGTGATTTACCTAGGGTTCCTATAGACAGTAGAATTTGGACCCAGGTTTTCCTAGCTTTGAGGCCATGTCTCTATCCACTAGGCTAAGCTTCTTCTCAAGAGTTATTGAGAGAAATAATCATTTCTCTACGGAATTTAACTAATTATTGAATCAGGACCAAGGTTTTTCTGCTTCCTCATCCAGAAATTAACCAGTGTGGGAAATCTTGGACAAAGACTTACCACAGTTATAAATCCATATATTTTATTAAATCATTTGTAGAATATTTCAGAGTAGGAATATTATTAATTTTGAATTTTCTTTGTAACTGTAATATATAAATTACTTAATTTTCTACTTAGAATCAAGAGATATGATAGTATTAATAAAGATTGAAGGAAAGTGTTAAATTACCTATTAACCTTTTATCCCAAATAATAACTTTCCTAAAATGTATCATTTCTGTTTGTTGAGTGGACTATTAAAATATGTAATGCTAGAGTAAGTGATAATGATCAAAAAAAGAATCTTGAGTTATTGTTCAAGAAGACATTTCAGACTAATTTTTTTTTTTTGGCTAATTCTTTACCTGATATTTTGCCTTTATCAAAATGTACTGACAGGAAACACAGCTGGACAGGGTTCTCATCTGTGATCTTTAGCAGCAATGTATTGCCCTATTGCCCCATAAATGACTCAGCTACATTTCAGATTTTGTGTTTCATGCTTTGATTTTTGTTTTAAGTTCAAAGATGAACACCACGAGAGCACCTCCTAGAGAGAGATTTATAATGTTTTGTGTCAGATCTCTTGGGCTGAAAAGATGGTTCTTCTTATGCTCTGTAAAATAAACTGGCATGCATATGATTCTTAATGGCTAAAAAAAAAACTAACAAGTTTAAATATCTTAGAAAAAACTAGTCTGAAAATAACTGAATTTAAATTGAAGTGATACTAACAATTAAAACAATATATTGCTTTCTCAAGAAGATTCTTTTTGCCATTGCTGTTAAATTTTGACATTTTCTATACACGATTCAGACATTTGAAGTTTTAAAATTCCGTAGTAGTAAAAATATCTTCATGGGTATACTCACATCACCTCTCTGAGCCTCCCTTTCTTCTTCTGTAAAATGAAGGCATTGAACTGTATAGCATCTATGGTTTCACCATATATAAAATTTTACAACATACATCTCTTTGATGATAGCCTTTATATTTCCTTCTCTGCTGAGATTTGGTTGGTCACATACTCTAGTCTTTTTATACCTATCATGAATCTCCTCATTGCCCTTTGGGTGACCTGAAGAACTTGAATTTTTTAGATACTGTAGTACTCCATGATCACAATTCATAGATATTTATTATTATCATAAGAATATGGAGTAAAAAAAGGAAGGTTTTTGTTACAAGGATCAGCTTGGAAACTTTGAAAGCATTGTGCAACTTACTAAATGAAATTTAACCTGTACTGTTTTAAAAATATGAGCTTCTGTAAAGGGAAAAAGGAAAAAAATACATATGTATTGATATTAGACATATAAACACATTACCTAGGAAATTGGGGCATTGGAAATGTTATGGGTTTGTTTGCAGTGAAACATGTAATAACAATTTCCCACAACATAAAATCAGAAAAAAAAGAATTGATATAATAAATTCTGTTATTTGTGAAAGTCAGAAAATAGGGTATCAGATTAATTGAAAAGCCTATTTAATAGCTATATTTTCATTAATAGAAAATTGCCATAGATAGTTGGAAGGTAGGGAAAATGAACATATTGGATGTCAAATGATGCTATTGATGGTCTTATGATTTGGAACACATCTAAGAAGATGGATACACACACACATACATACATATATAAGCATTCACATATATATGTAGTCACATACATATATGCATTTATAATTGATATGTTTTATTAATTTAACCCTCATTATGTTTCTAAGAACCATACTCTTTGCTCTATTCACATAGTCATCACCCTATTTCAGGTCCTCATTACCACTTACCTGAATGATTACAATATTCTCATAATTAGTCTCCTTGACTTTAGTCTCTTCTCCCTCTGATACATCCTTCACATTGCTGCCAAAGTAGTGTTTCTAATAGGTGTCTGACCATGTCACTCTGTTACTCAAAATCTTCAGTGGCTGCTAGCTATATCCCTTGAGGAAGATATTGGCAAAAAAGAAAGGCTAAACATACACCAGAATGTTATAACTGTACTTTTTTTGTGGTAGCAAAGAACTTGAAACAAAATGGGTATCTATTTATTAGGAAATAACTAAACAAATTGTAGTATATGATACCACGTAGATGGATACACACACATACACACATACATATATATATATACACACATGAATATATATATATATACACACACACACCCGCCCCCACATACATATATAAACATTCACAAATATATATGTAGTCATGTACATATATGCATTTCTAATTGATATGTTTTATTAATTTAAACCTCATTATGTTTCTAAGAACCATACTCTTCTCTCTATTCACATGGTCATCACCCTATTTCAGGTCCTCATTACCACTTACCTGAATGATTACAATATTCTCATAATTAGTCTCCTTGACTTTAGTCCCTTCTCCCTCTGATACAGCCTCCAGATTGTTGCCAAAGTAGTGTTCCTTAAAGGTGTCTGATCATGTCACTCTGTTACTCAGAATCTTCAGTGGCTGCTAGATATATCCCTTGAGGAAGATATTGACAAAAAAGAAAGGCTAAACATACACCAGAATGTTATAACTGTACTTTTTTTGTGGTAGCAAAGAACTTGAAACAAAATGGTACCTATTTATTAGGAAATAACTAAACAAATTGTGGTATATGATACCACGTGGGTGGATACACACACATACACACATACATATATATATACACACATGAATATATATATATATATATATATATA
>CM053586.1:116776934-116797311 GCA_028646515.1 Pseudochirops corinnae | reverse complement strand
ATAACTAAACAAATTGTGGTATATGAGTATAATGGATATTAATATAGTGCAAAAAACAAAAACAAAACAAAAAAAACAAAAAATAATGAATAGAGAAGCATGGAAAGACTTCTGTGATCTGATTCAAAGTAAAGTAAGTTGAGTCAGGATAAAACAAATATATACTGTGACTACATTTTACAGATTAGGATACGGAGGCAAATAGAGTGTTTTTTTTTTAATTTTGGTTTGTTTATTTTAGAGATTTTTCCCAAGATTATATAGCTAATAAGTGTCTGAGACAAGATTACAATTCAGGGCTTCCTCCAAGTAGAGCACTCTACTCTCTATACCACCTACTTGCTATTATTATTATTATTTACTAACAAATAATGGTGGATTGTTTGACTATGGGTAAATAGTAAAACGTCTCTGAGCCTTAGTTTCTTAATCTGTAAATGGGAATAATCTTTGTATTGTTACCTCATAGGATTGTCGTTTTACTTTAGAAATCCCAAAATACTATCTAGGTATGAAAAATTACTTCTACATTTTCCAACATGGGTTTAATTCTACTTGTGACGAGCAAACATTGATATTTGGTAAACACATAATTCAGAAGAAATATTTATTCAACAACTCAATTTAATTCACCAAGGATTTATTAAGTGCTTACTGTGTGTGAGGTTCATATTTTGCATGTGGAATATAAAGACAAATGAATCCTTGCGCTCAAGAAGCTTACTTTTTACCAAGGGATAGAATTTTTACATACATAAGTAAATACAAAGTAATTTTAGGGAAGAGAAATAAACAACTGGGAGGATCAAGGGAAGATTTGTGTAGGAGGAAATACTTGAACTAACACTTGTAGAAAGCTAGGGATACTTAACTCCAAGATGGAGAGGTGAGAAAGGAGTGCATCTCCAATATGGAGAACCTTCTGTGCAAAGCCAGTGATAGAATATAACATATGCTGAATATCTTATCATCCAGTTTGATCATAACAGAGACTGTGCAAAGGGGATAGATAGGAAAAAAGATAGGAAAGGGAGGTTGGAACCCAATTGTGAAGAGTTTTATGTTTCAGGCAGGGGATTTTTAATTTTATTGTAGAGGCAATAGGAAGGCATTAAGGAGTTTCATGAAGGGGACTGATGTGGTGGGCATTTTTTAGGAATATTGATTTACCAGCTCTGTGGAGGATATATTAGAGAGAGGAGAGAATAGAAATAGTGAATGTATTTAGGAGTTAATTGCAATGATGTGGGATACTCCAATAGGAATTAGGGCTACAAAAATAGTGCACTCTCATGGAATGGGACAGGGCTGAAAAATATACGCAACTATGTAATAGAAAGTAAAAGTGATTAATGCAAAAGCAAGGTAAAAAAAATAAATTGATTTAACTGTTCAGAGAAAGGAGAGATGATTTCTCACAGTGACCAAGCATGCTTTTATAGCATATACACAAGTACAATCAATGAAAAGATACTTGTATTCATTCATTATAAAAAAAAATCCATTGTTTATCATGTGCAGAGTATGAGGTACAGAACTGAATGGGATGCATCATATAGGTAAGTCATAATCTCTGCTGTCTCTCAGGACCCAGCCTTCTGGAGCAAAGAGGAGCAAGGAAGCTTATCATCTTGCATGGGTACAGTACAGTATTGTTCAATAAATATGATATTGCATTGAGAAACAGTGGGGTGCAGTGAATAGAGTACCCTGGTCTTGTAGTCTAAAAGACATGAATTCAAATTGTATCTCAAACATTTACTAACTGTGTGATCCTGGGCATGTCACTTATTCTCTCTACCTCAATTTCCTCTTCTGTAAAATGAGATGGTTTGACTTCATGGCCCCTAAGGCCCCTTCCAACTCTAGGGGTCTATGCATTAGAGAGATATGAAACAAAGTATTGTGAGAGGTTAGAGAGGGAATGGTTAGTGTTACTGACTAGGGAATCACTGAAAGATTCTTGGAGAAGGTAATTTTAGAATTGAATTTCAAAGGGTGGGTAGGTAGTCAAGAAATAAAGAATGGGAGGAGGAATGATACAAATAGGGAGCTATTTGAGTGAAGGCAAAAGAAACAGGGGAGTTCAGAGAATGCTCATGTATAGAGAAGCGTCCAGTTTGAGTAGAGAGTAGATATATCAAGGGAAGTAATATGATAGAAGGCTATAAAAAAATTATGGTAGGTTACCTGATTGGAGATGGCTTTAAACGTCAGGCAAAGCAGATTTGAACTTCAGAAGGTGAGTAGAAGGGAGTCCGAAGGTCTTTGAGGAGTCTGATACGGTCACATCTATGTGTAAGGAAGATTAGTTTGGCAGCATTATGAAAAATAAGTTTGAGTGGGAAGAAAGCAAAGTGGGAAGATCTGTTGGGATGCTATTTTAATAGTCTAAGTGGGTGATAATGAGGGATTGTACTGAGATGGTAGCTGTGGGAGTACCAGTGCCCAGGATTATGATGATTTGTATAGGTGTCTTAGCTCCCTTTCTAGGCTATAAACTCCTTAAGGATAAAGGGAGTGTACCCTACAAATCTCTACATTTCCTGTAGTTATAGTGTACTGTAGTAATAGCAATGTCTTGCACATAATAGCCATAACACAATGATTTCTTGGACAAATCAGTAGGTAGGTCATCTCTTAGGCTGCTAAATAGTTTTTGTGGTCTCCTAAGCATCACGTCATGTTTGCTATTTCTTTTCTTTTTCCAGGAATTTTTAATTGTACCTTCTGGCTAATGAAACAGTAAATTTTCTCAGTGTTCTGAGTATAGCATATTGTTGTCTTTGATGAAAAGGAATTTTATGGCATGATGGATTTTTGTTAGACATAAGGAACTATTTCCCAAATTTAATCACTGAAAAACAAACTGATTATTGAAGGAAATGAGCAATTACTTAAATTTGAGAAATGTACCATCTGTCTAGGATAAATCATTAATTAGGGTACATTTTAGGTGCAGGTGTGGGAGTGAGTAAAAAGGAAAGGGGAAACAATTCTCAAAACAAGAGTATTTCTATCTGCACCAGCTCACTTAATTATAAATTTACTTTGAAAAAGGTAAAGAGGCTTTTGGGGGTTATGTTCAGCATAATCTTTCTTTGTTAGGGTTTTGGAAGCATCCCAGAGTTTTGATCCTGAAGATGGGAGTCCAGTGGCACTGTTAATTCACATAGGTGACAAGGAGGAGTGTTGAATCGTGTTTGTAGGACATTCCTTGTACAGTAATGAATCTCTGGTAAAATGGAGCTAATTAAATGCTTCTTCATTGACTTATATTTAAGGACAATGAAGATGATGCTCATAAATTTCACCATATGCTGCTTACCCAAATGGAATGTTTCCAGTCTTGGATTAATTTTGAGAAAATGAAATAGTAAGAGGAGATGCAAAATGCCAAAGCACAGAAATAGAGAAACTTACAGAAATAGAGAAACTTACAATTACTGCATTGTCACATGGTAATGCTATGCTTGACATAACTGAATTATCATATGAAGAAGAAATATTAGAGGATTCTCCTTTCCACACCCTATCCTATGGCAAAAAAAGAATGAAAGCATGAAAGGAAGGAAGGAAGGGAGGAAGGAAAGGAGGAAGGAAGAAAGGAGGGGAGAAAGGAAGGAAGGGAGGAAGGGAGAAAAAAAGAAAGAAAAGAAGAAAGAAGGAAAGAAGGAAGAAAGAAGGAAGAGATTCTTTATTTCAGGAGTAAAATTAAATGATCCTTGACGTGTTTTTCTCCCAATTCTAGCTAATCAACCTTAAAATGCTTTCATTTAAAATGTGGACAATAATATATGTGTGACCATTTGCTATGTGCATGTCATGTCTAAAATATAATAATATTTTAAAAAATCCTTGCAAAATAGTCATTTACATTCAAGGGGATGTTATCATTGTCAACTAGCTTATGTTGATTATACATCTATGGTTCTAAATACAAGTCTTTTGAAATGAAATGTTGTACATCTGCCTAGTGCAGTCTCTTTAATCATGTGGTTGGCATTTGGATGTCAAAGGGCTATATTGATTTACATGTAAGATCAAGGGGGGAAGCTTGTTAGTGGAAAGTGACAGATAATGCAGTTATTAGTAGACAAACTTCCTCAACTCAAGCATTATGGCTCTGATAGCAGTCATTTTTTTGGTATAAAATAGTGAGAAATGCATAATCTCTCACTCATTAGATAAGATTTAGCAGTCCTTTCTCCCAAAATGTCTATATGTGGTGTGTTTTGCTGTTAGAAAATTTTTCTTATAATAGCTTCCTTATTTCCACTGAAATAATATGGTGGTCAGGTAGTGAAGTGGATAGAGCACTGAAAGTATAGTCAGAAAGATGAGTTCAAATCCAACCTCATATACTCACTAACTGTGTGACTCTGGGCAAGTCACTTAATCTCTGTCTACCTCAGTTCTTTTGTCTATAAAATGGGAATAATAATAGCACTTACCTCCTTGAGTTACTGGGGGAATGAAATGAAGCCCTATTTGTAAAACTCTTTGCAAACCTTAAAATGCTTCTGCTGCAACTCTATTACTAACTTCCACTTTGTCGTTCAATCATTTTCAGTTTTGACTGACTTCATGACCCTATTTGGGGTTTTCTTGCCAAAGGTACTGGAACTATTGACCATTTCTTTCTCCAACTCCTTTTACAGATGAGGAAACTGAAGTAAACAGGGTTAAGTGACTTGCCCAGGGTCACATAGCTAGTAAGTGAATGAAGTCAAGTTTGAATTTAGGAAGATGCATCTTCCTGAATCTAGGCGTGGCAGTTAATCTGCCATGCCACTTAACTTCCCACTACCACTGCTGTCACTACTACTACCACTACAATTACTGCTACTGTAGTGAACAGAACAGAGGATATGGAATCAGATCACCTGAATTTGAGTTCTAGCTTGGTTTAGTAGCTGCATAATGTTTGGAAAATCACTTAATTCTTTGGTGCTTCATTTCCATCATCTGTCAAAAAAGAGCAAAAGTATTTCCAGTTACTCCTTCACAAGGTTATTCTGAAGATTTGATAAGAAAATGCAATAATTTTCCTTTAAACTGCCCATTAATAGATGGAACCTGGACAGATAGAAGCTACAGATTGACAGTGAGTTGGGCCTAGAATTTTATAGGGAGAGTTTAGGTTGGATTACATTGAGGTAATTGTGCAGTTTCTAATGTTTCTAAGCTGCCAGTTGCCGTAGAAGCCTATCCTTTTAATATGAATATAAATCATAGAGTTCTACAATCTTTTAAGTATCAAAATTGCAGGTGTCCTGTGACTGATTGCTCTCTAGTATTTGTAATCATTTTTCTAATTAATGACTGACTTTATCAGTAGAAGAAAGTCTGTGACTATCCATGTCACTGAGAAAACAAAGCCTTCTTACTTTGTCTCCGTAAGGGTATCTCTAACCCAAGAGTTCTTAATATTTTTTGTGTCATGGATCGCTTTGGTACTCTGATGAGGTCTACAGACCCTTTCTCAGAATAATACTTGTTGTCTACATTCATAATTGGAAGAAATACTAAATTTTGATAAAAGATTAATGAAAATAAAGATGTAATATTTTCCCCAAGTTCATTGATCCCATAAATCATAGAATCTCTTCATCTTAACTGAATTTAAGAGAGGAATTTACCCTTGCTTCCTTTGCCCTGTATTTATTCCATTTTTTTCTTTGAAAGGAGAATAGACCTGTTACCAGAAATATGGGGCACCTTCAAATTCTTCCCTGCTAATCTCTAACCTTAGGTTATCCTAGTCACTCATCTTATCTATGGGCTTTAGAAATCTACTATAAGTTCATTTGCTCTGATTTAAACTTTTTCCCTGCTTTTTCTTGACAATCCTTATGTCCGCTGCTGATTTACTTCCTATAATAATCCCATCAGGACCTGTTCCCAAGCCTATTTTGTTAAGATTACTGAATGCATTTCTCCACCAATTCTGTGGAATTAAAAAACAAAACAAAACAAAAAAACAACCCAAACCAACCAAACAAGCAAAAAACCTGTGGCCAAATTCCTCCATAAACTCTATTAAGGGACATTGATTTCTTTACTTTTGACCACTTGGGCAATGGACAATAAGACAGTTGGGGAGCTGAATCTTACTAAATAAAAAAAAGATAATTCTGCTCAATGGCAAGAGAAATTTAATAGGAATTAGAAAGCTAACTGACTTTAAGGAGAATGTCTTATTCCATAACAAATATATAAATCCATTAAAATGGTTTCTTTGAATTGAGAATATCATTTTTAGTAGTAAACCTAAACCTGAGACATACCAGCAATCCTAGAAATAGAATGGTCTTATATTACATCTCCACAGCTTCTCTATTTCTATCTTGACATGACTTCTCAGGTTAAAAGAGCTGAAGAAGAGGGACTGTGAAGGAGAGAAAGAGATGTAGAGATACATCATCTAAGTTGTCTGCTTCTCATTAGGGAATACCAGGGAATCACTATTTCCAGCTGCTGCTTCACTTGACAGGAAGGGACCAAGAAAGAATACTTGGAAGATCTATGTCTTTTTGCCAAGCATACTAATTCTGGTTTATTCTGGTCATGTATCAGTTTCCTCCTCCGGTGACTTCTTGCTAGGAGGATCTCCTTTAAGGGTTGTTGGCAACATCATACAATTATTTTTTTCATTCACAGAAGCATAGAATTATAGAATGTCAGATTTGGAAAGAACTTCTAAGGGAAACTTGGTTCAATCTGATCCTGAAAAAGAATTCTTCCTGTAACACCCTCAACAAATGGACCTATTCTTATAGCAGCCTTTTTCTCTTTTGGACAGGGATAAATGTTAAGAAACTGTTTTCTTACAGCAAGCCTAAATCCAGCTCTCTATAACTTCTACTATTACTCCCTGTTCTTCTCTCTCGGGATAAACAGACCCAATTAATCTGTCTTCCACCTGTCATCCACTTAGAAATTAAAGACTCATGGAGATATGGGAGATAGCTCATGATGATATCTGTGACAGAAATGGTGATGCTGTAACTGTGAAATAAGTCTAGGGTTAGGTATAAATAGGCATATTGTTAGAAATATTCCTGGAATATTTGAGACTAAATTACATTCCCAATGGAGAAAGTACAGAAAGAAGATGTTAGTCAAGTGGAGAAACTTCAGAAACATCAACCTTCAGGCATTAGAAAAGAGGTGTCAGCAAAGGTGAAAGAGTAGGAACAGCTAAAGATCAAGAAAGGAGAAACGGGCATTATTGCAGAAAATGTTAGATCAGAGTTAGAAGATCTCACTTTAAATCCGACCTCAGATAGTTGTTGGACCTGAGCAAGTCACTTACCCTTTCAGACTCTTAGGATGGATCTCCATATCCCAGTGCCTGTAGTCATTGGATATTTTTAGAGAGCAACGGCACCAGAATGATGAAGTCAAAAACCAGACTGCAAGGTATTGAGGAGTTGCAGGGCAATGAAGAACTAGAGACATTGGATAGAATCAGTTTTTGGAAAAAGTTTCATAGTGAAGGAGTAAAGAGACATGAGATGATAGATGGATGAGATAGAGTGTCAGGAGTAAGATTTAAAAAATGTCCTCAGATCTATTCATCCGGACTGAAATGTTCCCCTGAGTTCAGTTTTTTCTTAACATTTTATTTTTTTAGTATTTTTTAAAATTTCATGTCAAGATAGCTTTTGACATTCATTTTTATAAGATTTTGAGTTCCAAATTTTTTCTCCCTCCCTTCATTCCCTCCTGCCTCCCAAAGACAGCAAGCAGTTTGAAATAGGTTATACATGTACAATCATGTTAAACATATTTCCACATTAGTCATTGTTGTGAAAGAAGAATTAGAAGAAAAGGGAAAAAACATGAGAAAGAAAAAAAAAACAAAAAAAGGCAAAATAATATGTTGCACTCTGCATTCAAACTGTGTATGTAGTTCTTTCTCTAGATGTGGTTAGCGTTTTCCATCATGAGTTTTTTGGAATTGTCTTGTATCATTAGATTGTTGAGAAGAGCTAAGTCCATCATAGTTAATCATCCCACAATGTTGCTGTTACTGTGTACGGTGTTCTCTTGGTTCTTCTCACTTCACTCATCATCTGAGTTCAGTTTTACATATCTGACTGCCTGCTGGATATCTCTTGGATATCCTGTGAGCATTTAAAATATACTAAGTACAACATTGAGGGCCACTACGTGGTACAGTAGATAGTGTGCTAGATCTGTAGTCAGGAAAATCTCAGTTTAAATCTTGCTTAGAAACTTAATAGTTTGTCACCAATGGGTAAGTCATTTAACCCAATAGCCTTAGTTTCTTCAGCTGTAAAATGAATTGGAGAAGGAAATGGCAAACCTTCCCTGTATCTTTGCTGAGAAAACCCCAAATGGAGTCACAAAGAGTGAGATACAACTGAAACAACTGAACAACAACAACACTACAAAACTGAACTCATCTTTCTCCTGAAAACCTTCACATCTCCTCAACTTGCCTGTTTTTGTTAATGGTACCAAAATCCTCCCTGTCATCCAAACTTAAAGCCTGGGAATCACCTTGAATTTTCCTTTCCCTCACCACTTCATCTAATCAGTTTCCAAGTCTTTTAAATTGTCTCCTATATCCCTTTTCTCTAACACAATCATATCATCCTTTATGTAGTTCAGATTCTCATCATTTCCCTTTCATAATAAACTCCTGACTATTTTCTAGTGTCTCTAGTCTCTCCCCTTTCCAATCTAGTCTTCATAAAGTTGCCAAAATCAGATTCCTACTGTGTAAGGATGACTGTGTTATTGTCTCTTTTCATATTTTCATCAAAAGAAAAGATTACCAACTTACTTTCCCTGTGATATAGAAAAATAACAATCCTCACAGCAATCCTTGGGGAAGGGGAACAGAGTAGATAGACAAGAAATGACACATTTCAATAATCTTTTAGGGGGGTAGGGCCTAGCACTATTCCTTGCATTTAGTTCAATTCTACAAATATTTATTAAGCACTTGTTATATACTAAGCACTGTTAGACTCTAAAATTAATAACATAAAAATGAAAGTCATTTTCCCCAAGGAGCTTATTGAATTGTTTCTACTCTTCTGAATTCAACCCTCTTCCTTAAACCTTGCCCTGATTTAATGTTTGTTACTTTCCATAGAGTGGGGGAACTCTATTGGTAATATTTTCTTCTGAAACCCTTTCCATATTGGAAGTCTTTGATCCTATGATGGAATAAAACAGTCAGGAAAAGTCCACTGCCTGGATGGAAGGAATATAAGCTGACTTCTTAATTGGCATGAATCTTTTTCCCTTGATTCTTTTGGTAAAAGAAAAGTAAACATAAAACATACCTTGGATAGACAGAATCATAGAATTTTAGAGCTGGAATGGACCTTGTAGATAAGTTCAATAAGCTGCTTTTATAATACTTATAGGCATGTATGCATGCATGTATGTATATGAGGAATTCAAGAGCTGAAGTGATTTGATGGAGATCCTGTAGTTAACTCAATGGTACCAAATATATCCCTTTGATCTTAGGGAGACATCTATTTAAGTGATTTCAGACTCTCTGATATGTGTGTAGTAAGTATGGAGAGGCAGTGTGGTATAGTGGAAAGCATTGGGAATCAGATCTAGATTTGAATCTAGCCTTTGCCAGTTACTTCCTGTGTGACCTTGGGTGTCATTTTATCCAGGAGTATAAACAATTAGCATCCATCTGAATTTATAAGGAAAGAATCAACCTTGTTATTCCATTCTGAAGGAGTACTAGAAAAAATCTTTCCTTTTATATGTTATAATGCTGTATCTTTAATTTCTTTCCTTGTAAATCTGTTCAAAAGGTAAACAAAAACTACTTTGTTTTGGAGACATCATTTGACCTTGCTCTCAATCATTTCTCACATTGTACAATGTCCCTAACTTTCTTTTTAACTTACTCAGTTCTTAATTCTTTACTCTTATCTGTTTGTTGTTGATTTATTTTCATTAGGTTTCTCACCTTTCCCCCACAATGCTTTGCATACTTTTTGTTGTTTTGCACTTCAAAACAATTAAGTGGAACAAATTTGTCATATTAGAATTAGTTTATTGATTTATTCAGTTAAAAATTCAGTCCTTTGAAGCATTGTCCCAGAATGCAAATGTGAACGCAGATAAAATATTACATGAAGCAATTAAGATAGGAATAAACAAAATTATGCAATTAAAATGATATGACAAAATATGATTTTATCAGGGGAAAAACTCCTTTTAAAAGTTGCCTTAATACTCTAATGGATAAGAAGAGAGATCAGAAAAAAAAGGGCCTTTTGTGAATAAATGCAGTCAAAGAATCCAACAAATGCTGATTTGACTGGAGTTAGCAGATCTGTGAGCTGTCAGCAAATGCTTTTATGGACCTAAGTCAACACCTTGAATTAAATGAAAATAAAATCAATTCCCTGAATGGCTCCTGAACTTTTTATACTTGTGGAAGCTTCCAGGTGGTCTTCATTCTAATGAAAGCATTAAAGGATGACTAGTATCTCTCAGGAAGTGTAGGATTGAGAAAAGAGGAAGAAGGAAATAGAAGTAAGGCTGCAAAGAATACTGGTCATCTTGGTATGTCTGACCCCAAACAGAATCTTGCTCATTCAAATACTCAAATGGGTTAGTGAACTCATTGACTTGGATATTCCATCCCATGATGCAGGTCACAACCCATCCATAATTGCCCATTTTATATAACATTTGTCTGTGTTCCACAGTTTGCCTCAGGAGACCCCAACACTTTGGGACCCTTCTTCATTTCCTCCTAATCTGGTTAAAATACATATGGAGCCCTTAGGCTGTTATTGCTCAGGACTAAAGTATGTTAAAGAAATACCACAGTATCTTATTCAGGGGTCTCTTCCTAATTAATGATCCTTCTACAGATGACTAATAATGATGTCTCAGTTACTTTGTGGATGAATAATTGTGATTAGTCTGGAATTTGTAGATCAAACATGGCTGGAGATGCAATCAAGTCTGAGGTTTGGAGGAGTAAGAGGTATTTCTCTAATACACAATTGAGCTGCTCTCTGTCAGATTCCCTCCTAATCACCAATCTAATTTGCTTTCTCAGTTTAAAGAACAAATGTTCAATAAATACCTTCAGGACGCATTAAACTCAAAGGCTTTATTGGACTTGGTGAAGATTGTAAAACAAGGCTGTTGACTTCTTTCCTAGCAAATAACAGACCATTCCTTTCTCACTACTACACCCTAAAGAGGGTAGAGAGTTCTGTGCACCTACTCTGATCTCTGTTAGCCTTGTTAACAGTGTTTGTAACATCATAATTGAGCCTTGAGTTTCAAGTTCATATGACATTTTTGAAATTCTATTAAACTTGCCCCAAGTAGGAGATAGGAGAAGAGAGACAGAATGGCACAATGAAAAGAAGCCGGATATTTGGTCATAGTCTAGGCTTCTCCATTAAACAGTCATGTGAACTTGGACTAATTCTTAATTTCTTTAGACATCAGTTTCCACATCTGTAAATTAAAAGATTGTACTACATGACTTTATAGTTCTGTGATCTAATATGTTGAGGAAGTTAACCTAAAGAACTAAAATTAAATTGCAGAAGGTCATTATAGGGCTACCTTATATGTTTAATTATATGTATGTATGTATGTATACATATATATCTTTAAAATTTTCAAACTAATTGACATATTATCACCTTTGATCCTTATAACAAGCCTTATGGCATAGGTCATGCATGTTTTATTATTCCTATTTTACAGATGAGGAAATTAAGGTTTGAAGAAATGAAATAATTTGCTTGTGGTCTCAGCTATTAGGTGGCAAAGCCCTAAATAGGACCTAAGTCTTCTGATCCTCAAGAGAGTATTCTTTTCAATATATTGCCTCTTGATATCTCCAAAATATCTTTAGAAATATTTAGAAATACATTTTTCATACACACACATATATATATGTGTATGAAAAATGTATTTTTTCTAGCAATGGATACTTTACCTCTTTTTAATTGAATTGGTTTTGTGACAGAAATGAATTTATGAAGAAAGAGAGGCCAATGTTTGCATTTCTTTTGAAGGGGTGCATTCAGTAGATGAAAATAAAAGGGGAAAAGGAATATGTGACTGGGAGAAAGCAATGAAAATGATTGGAAATATCTTAGTAGAACAAAAGGGAGCCAATGGGGGAAATAAATGGGATGAGAGAGGTTCAGTGACCAGTGAACCTCAAAAATGAAAAAAAAAAACCCCTCCAAAAATCTTTTATCTTTTTTCATACTTTTGAGTTTCTTTAACATTAATTTGAACAGAAATATCATTCTGTTAGTTTTTCCTCCCTTTCTGTAATTAGGGTTCACTCAGAGAAATATTTATACCATGTACTACCATATGTTAAAGAATAAACCACTAAATTAGTTTTATATCCTTTCACTTACAGAACATTTTAAAATTAGAGAAATATGTGATGCCATAGATGGTGAAAAGAGAGTTTGGTGCAATTATCTATTTCCCTTACATCAGGATCAATGATAGAGAGCAATATCTTACTACAAGGAGATTTGGTGAAAATAAAACTTAATTTTTTATAACATAAAAAATCAACAATGTAAAAGGCAATAGATAGCTAGTTTTGGAGCTAGGAGAATCTTGTATCAATTTCCACCTATGACACATACTGACTATATAACTCTGGGTAAGTAACTTAACCTTATTCAGCCTTAATTTCCTTATTTGTAAAATAGAACAAGGATTTATGATGCTAAAATGAGTTAAAAATATACAAGACCATTTGCAAGCCTTAAAGTGCTATTTAACTGTTACTTCGATTTGATTTATTCAGTGTGTTTTCTTTTATACTATCAGGATACAGGAAATTAAAAATGTAATTAAGATTTCTCTTTATAAAATTCAAGTGAACACACATAAATTTACAGGAATATTTATACCTATGTATATAATACAATGTGATAATGTGTATTTGCATATGTAAGTGTATGTGGATATGTGTATATATAAAATATATTTATACACATTTACATACTATTGGCAATTGTTTCAGGCTTTTATATGTATATAGTGCATATGTATGTATATGTATGTATGCATATATGTATATAACACTATTGTGTGTATATTTGATATGCACCTCCATATAGTATACATTTAAGTCAGATATATAAGATTAATACATCTGCTCAAATACTAAATTGATTTGTCTTGTTTAATTGGGTTTTCCCAAGATGATGCACATTCAAATCTGTCCATGGTTTTTCAGAGTGGGTGACTCCTATCCATATTATACATATGCATCAAAAGCTGATATGTGTGTCTATACGCATATATCTATGTGTACATATACACACATAAATATACACATATTTCTATAAAGATAACATATATATAAAAGTAATATATGCATATAGACACAAACATATATATATATATATATATATATATATATATGCAGGATGTTGCAAAAGTCTTAGTACAGGTGTAACAAACGCTTACAACTGCGCTGTCTTTCGAACTGATATCCTATATATGCATGTCCAGATCCTTGTCTAGTTCCTCATCCAGTTCCTCATCCAGTTCCCATTCCATACTGAAGCCAATGGTGTCCCATTCACCTCAAGTCCTTCACAGTTTCTGTTTCTGGGAAGAAAAAGCTTAACAAAGCCAAAACGACATTCACACACATTGCTGGCACCATTGTCAATTCACTATCTGCCTATGAAATCAACACAGACCCACATACAAGGTCTGAGAACTCAACACAAATTGTCAGTACAGTCCCAGGACCTCCAAATCCCTCCTCCAGGACTTCTGAAAACAGACAAGAAGAAAATCCTCTTTCAGGGCTTCCAATAAAGTCCCAAGGCTTTTGTACAAAGTAATACAAACAAAAATAAACACAAATAGAACAGACAAACAGAGTGCCTAGCCACCACAAAGTTTACCTTCTCAATTCTGCCACCACAAGTGCTCTCTTCTCAGTACTGCTTTTTCCCAACTTGGGCTTCTCCTTATATATGGTCATTATATATCTCTCTGTTCCACCCCTTCCTATTTCATCAGCAACAGGGGTTTCACAAGTTGTGGGGTTCACAAGTTCTGTTTCTTAACAAAGACCTGATATAATCATGGGTAAATATTAAAAGAAACTTGAACTGAAACAAGGTGCTAAGTACTTCTTTGTTTGCCATTATAGTGGTGGGAGTGGCATTGGTTGAGAGCCAAAGACCTAGTCCTGGCTCTGATATTTATGAGTTATGGAACCCTAGATAACTGCTGTTATTGTTTCAAAGCTTTGCTTTTTTATCATAAAATGTGGATGCTAACATATCACTCATCTTATGCCATTATGAAAAAACACTATGAAAACCTTAAAGTGTTACATTTGAGGTTATTATTATTATTGTCTCTCATATCTAATAGGTTAGATTTTAGAGGCAGCATGTCATAGTAGTTAGAGTGCTGGACGTGAAATCAGAAAGACATGACTTAGATGTGCATCAGCTTTAGACCTTCAAGTTCTTTAGTCTCAATTTCCTCATCTATAAAATGGGAGGAACAACAATTACCCTCCAGGACTGTCATGAGACTCACATGAGACAATATATGTAAAGTGCTTTGCAAACCTTAAAGTACAATATAAATATCAGTTAGCATTATCTGTTATTCCCCAATTCCCTGCCTTTCCTGTCAAAATTCCTCCCCCCCCAAAAAAAAAAAAATCACAAAAAAAGAATAAGAAAAACCCCAGTTTTAGAAATGCATTTTCTGGAATGTTAAAAATGCTGCATTTTTTTTTCTTTTGATGAACTCATAATTGTACAAAGTCTTTATAGTTTGTGGTCTAGTCATTTTCCTGAGTCAACTTGCAGCTGTGTTTTTGTTAAGTAGCATGCAAAGCCTTTAGAAGACAATTTATTTTGATGTATTTTCAATGACTTCTCATCACTAACTGAATAGCACCCAGAGTAGAGGAGTTGTTAAAGAAACAAACTCTCAGTGCTAGTCAGAGCACATGCATGACTCAAAGCTCTAGGTAACCATTTGTGATGATGTAATTTGCTTATTTGTATTTATTTTTTGAACCAATGGGATAATGTTCCATAGGAAGATATAGGAAGAGGAGAAAATTATCAGAATAACTAGAAGCCATCAAGTGGGCCAAGATTAAATAATGAAACCTTCAACAGGCTGTAATAGAATAACATTAAGTCTTTAGAATTCAGTGGGCAGTTAGAGGCACTAATGGTGACATCATGCTGTGAAAGCATTCATTTCAGTTAGAATTTCTTTGGGGAGAGGGGAGGATTGCACATTATGATAGAAATATCTGTGCTAAATGCGTGGAGATTTTGTGCCAGAAATTGAGAAGATTAAGACCCCTTGCACCAGATAAGAACTCACTGGAGGAATGTAATAGTGGTGAAGTAAAATCTGAAAACAGATGATTTCCTATTTAATAGTCCATTGACTTTCTTCCTAGAGTCATCAGCTCCATAGTGATGCCTGTGCTCTTTATTTTCATTCCACAATCAAGCACAAGCTGTTTTAGTATAACTTGAGATGACTCCTCCCTGCCCCCTCCCCCATTACAGAAAGGTTTTCTCTATTAAATTTATTTGCTTCTGCATGTTGGATCTGGTTACTCATTTCAGGTAGATTTTCAGTATAAAGTAGTTACCTCTGAATAAACACTTGGTAGTTCTCTTCAAAGGTAGCATATTCATGCTGTCTAATATAAATTCAAATATTACCAGCAGCAAAGAATGTGTAGAAAAACCAACCACATTTCAACCAATAAAGTTTTATCTTCCGTTAGTAAGATTATATCACTGATGATTATACTCTAGATACATTTCCCCATATCTTCTGACTATATTTGAAAGAAATAGCATCTTATACTTCATTTGTTATGTGACTTTGTCTGGTTTTTACCCTATTTTGTGTAAATTCCACCATCTGCAGAGGGCAAACTGTTGCTTAGCTTAGACATCTGTATAATACATCTACTGTCGAGTTACAATCAGGAGACCTGGGTTCATATCCTAGACCCCCACTTAGTAGCTGTGAGATCACATCTTTAGGCCTCTCTTAGGCACATTTTTTCCTGTCTGTCAAACTGGATTAAATATGTATGGGCATGCACATGTATATGTCTCACAGACTTGTTAAAGGAAGAGTGTTTGTAAACCTTAAAGTGCCAGAGAAATGTGAAATGTTTTTTTGTTGTTAGGATTTCAATAAAGTTGTGTTTTAAGTGTTCCTTCCCTTAGGGCTTTACAGTCACATTTACTGCAGTAAAGAAAGTAAGACATGCATGACTTATTAAAGACTTAGATATTTCCTTATTAAAAGACTGAGATATTTTACCTTTCTATTTGCCTAGAACTTTTGGTAACTATAAACAGATTACTAAATATTTGCTGAATTTTTTTTTTTTTTTGCAGGGAAAGCGAGGTTAGGGGCAGACCTATGATTTCCTTAGTATAGGAAATTCTCAGATGGGAAATCACCCTCTACCAAAGAAAATGGGTAATAGCTGTGCAATTTAGATCTATCAGAATTGCTTAAACCAATGATTCAAGAGGTTAGGAGACTTTACCAGGGTCACAAGCCAGTGTTTGTTAGAAGCAGAACTTGAACCCAGGTCTTCCTGACTCCAAGGCTGACTCTGAAGCTGCTGTACTACTGAAGAATATTAGAAAAATTTAAGCTTGTTTAACACAATGTAAGATAAGTCACTTGCATATTATCTAAAGATATGTTTCTTAAAATATAATAACTTTCTTTAAAGTGGATTAAACTTAGTACAGGAAAGAAAAATAAAAGGAGAAATAATCCAAACCCATTTTATGTCAACAGAAAAGTAGCTGTATAGCAATAGAAGAAGCAATGAATGTGGTTGGAGAAACAGGCTTAAGACTAGGCTTAAATACTCAAACTTTAACCTCTTTGAACCTCGGTTTCTTTCTGTATAATGATACTGCACATTTTGTGTATTTGATTAGTCAAATAATTTACTTGTAAATTCCAAGTTTCTTGACCTAAAGACCTCTATCATGTAGTAAGGGATGAACTTGGTTGGTCTAAAATAAAATTTCATCTGGGAGCAAAATGATAATGAAAAATACAGTATGGAATTGTTAATTGTAGCCCTTTATTGGCAAGGTGGCTTATGATAAGTGTAATTTTTACATTTAGAATAAGGGATAATAGGATGATGGGAAGTGGAAGCTGCTGTAGAAGGGAGTACAGTGGGTGTGAGCTGGTATCCCAGAACCTGTGACCAGCTGATTACAAGAGTTTTACTATTCTAAAGCAAATATAATACTAAGCAGTTGGAGCTTTGCCTGGTTCACTGATTTGCTTAAGGAGCAATCCATTGAGACAGAATTTTGATGTTTTGCTTCTTCTGGGGCCTGCTGAATTCATCTCTTCCTTATTTCCTCAACCTATCTATCAGATTTACTTGCTTATCCTTAAATCTTGTGTATTTACTTTAAGATGGTTATTATCTCTAGATAAGCTGCTTTGTTCCCTTTGTATTTCTAAATGAGTTTTTGCTGTAAATGAATGTACCACACAATGGGAAAGAATTAGAGAAAGAAGGAAAGAAAGTAAGAAAGAAGGAATAGTGCTAGCATACAAATTCCTTTTTAATTTTGGGTTATTTGTCCTGAACTAGTAGTTTTTGTTCCCCTTTGTCCTTTCCCATTGTGTGGTCCATTCATTTACAGCAAAAATTCACTTAGAAACGCAAGTGGGGAAAAAAAAGCAAGCCAGTCTGATAGGTAGGTTATCCCTTAACCTTGTTGCTATTCTTTACTGCTAACTTTTAATTCAAATAATATTAAGTATTGAATCCTCACTTTCGTTAATTATCATTAAAAGTGTACTTTAAATGCACTATCTTATTTTCACCCTTTTCACTACTTTTTAACTCTAGCAGCACAATTTTCCTTAAACTGTATCTATTCTTTTTTCTTTTCCTGGAGTATGCAAGCCTTCTCAGTCTATTGCCAATTTCACATGTTCTTTTGAATTGCTTTTTATGTTTATCTTGTACAGAGTACGTGCATGTTAGTTTGTCTCATTATCTTCCCAAAGAGATTCTTTTCAGAATCTCATGACTTATGTGGTTTCTCTCTGAAAGAATTTAGTGCAATGATATCTACCATCTTCTCTGTCCTCATCGTGTTCTTATGATGTTACTCAATCTAGCAAACATTTATTAAGAATTTACTACATGCCAAGTGCTTTGCTAAGCCCTGAGGATACAAAGAAAAAGTAAATGTAGTGTCTGCCCTCAAAGAATTTACTTTAACTGGGTAGTAGAGGGGCAGGGGAGGTGAAAGGGAAGGCGCGCAGGAACAAGTATTGTAGATGGAAGATAGCCTTAGCGAGGAAAGTTCTGAAATCTTGAGTACTGCAAATGGCTTCCTGAAGATGGTAACATTTAAGTTGAGTCATAAAATAAGGCCAGGATCTGACGAGTCAGAGGGGAGGCAGAATAACATGTCAGGCATGGGGGATAGTTAATAAAAAAGCATAGAAATAGGAGATGGAATGTCAAGTCTGAGGGACATTAAGTAGGCTAGCATAGATGGATAATAGACTCTGTGGAGAGGAATCATATGTAAAAAGACTGGAAAGATAGGAAGGGACCGGAACAATCTTTAAATACAAACTGAGGAGTTGATGTTTAATCTCAGTAATAAAGAGGCAGGAGAGCTTATATGGGGGCAAGGATGAGGAGAAGCAGAATTATGTTTTAGGAAATTTATGCATTAGATTGGGTCAGACTAATGTTTTAGGAAAATCATTTTGGCAATTGTGTAGGTGATAGATTGAATTAGGGAATTAGGGAAAGATATGAGTCATGGAGTCCAATTAGAAGTCTATCGCACTAGTGTAGGTGATAGATAATGAAGACTTGAAGGAGGAGAGGCTGTGTGAATGGAAGGGTATGCTTGCAAAAGATATTGTGGAGAAAGAAATTACAAGATTTGATAGCTGGTTGAATATGTATGATGAGTGGGAGTGAGGAGTCATGAATGACATGGAAGTGGTCAATCAATTGTGCCATGATGCACCAGGCAAACCTTGAATGCTGGGGATACAAATAAAAAGCAAAAACATCGACTGTCTTCAAAGAGCTTACATTGTAATGGTAGAAACACCATATATAAATTAAAATGTTAATCTTTTGCAGATAGAGAACTGAAGCACAAAAAGATCAGTTATTCAAGGTCACAATTTGAAAGCTGGATTGGAAACCACATATTCTTAATTTTTCAATTAGGCTCATGTCTCCCTTTTTCATGACATTTTTTTTACTTCTCTATTATAATGTCCCATTGAAACTTTAATTAAAAATGGACTATCAATTTCCAATTATTATTTGTGGCTCCTCAAAACTCATTATTTCATCTCCCATGTAGCTTCAATTATAGCTTTACACCTTAGAGTTATCTACTTTTTGGCTGCTAGCTTTAATATGATTTGTTTTCATTGAGTTTATTGTTTGTATGTGGATTTGCAATGCCTATAAATTGTGGGGGTATTTTAACATAAACAAATGAAGTGAATAGTAAAAACAATGATATTACATAATACTCAAATAACTGGGCATATTGAATTAGCTGTGATCAGTGAAATGCTTCCATTTGCTTTTTTATTTATAAAAATTATAAGAGTAAGGCTTCAGTCTCTATTTGGTCCACCTAACTTAGCCTTATTGCTTACCATTTTCCACATGGGGCACTGAATGAAAGTGTTAAAGTTTAAAGCCATAGTCACTATTGCAGGAATTCGAAACTTTCACCCTGCTGACAGTAGGTCAGTAGAGTCATCTTTCAAAGAATGACAGCTCTAGATGTGTCACAGAAGTGACAAAGTAGTGACTCATTAAGTACAAAACTTATAATTTCCTTTACAGGTTTATTATTTTATAAAAGTTCAGTCTGTGAAAACTGCAAAAGTAAAATTTTCAAATACATGCAAATAAGAGGCAGTATTTATAAGTCTGCTGCAGGCATAATGACTTTCAAGTATGAGTCATGCCAGCTAAAATGACAAAAATTTCCACTGTAAAATCTATGATAAAGAACATTACTTCAGAAGTCTTTAAATGAGAGTAGATTGCACAACAACTAGCAAAATAACTTAAGTATGTCAATTACTACAAACTTGAAAATATATTTATCTAAATTTTTTTCTAGGTTACGGAATTATTTCAGTGGCTGTCATTGAATCTTCTGATAAATGGTGAATGATATATATGAGATATGTGAGGAACTCAAAAGTCCCAGTTCATAGTATCATGTAACTTTGAATGAATCACAATTCTTATTTGGACTTATATTGAATTAATTATATT
>CM053586.1:116765281-116776434 GCA_028646515.1 Pseudochirops corinnae | reverse complement strand
GACTGAGGTGTAGTCGTTGTGTGATCTCTATCACAGAGTTAATACCAATTCCATACTGGTAAAGGTATAGATCCTAGAAGTACTAAAGAGTTTTACTGACATATCTTCATACTAGACTATAAGCTTCATTATGGCAGGAGCTGATTAAAACTTTTTATTTCCTCCTGCTCTTAGGACATGTTGAGTTAAATTAAAATGAATAAGACTATATAGAAATATAACTACTTCAAAAGAATGGGACCCTTTTTTTAGATGAAGTATAATTAAAAAAAAACCCAGGTGTGTTTAGAGTTTTGGCTATCTTGAGGCTCTTGGGCTAACATTTGAGATTGATTAGATTTCTATGGATTTTCTTTTGTTTACCTTTCCCAATGGAAGGAAACGGTTGGGGAAGAAAATAGAGTCTGATGCTTGGCCAATGATTTTTGTGAGAAGCATAAAGCTAAAGCTGAGTTAAAACAATATATTTATTTAGAGTCTGAGGCACTGAAAGAAGCCTAAATAGATATTTTTATCACTCAATATTTATTGAGTACATACCGTGTGCAAATAACTGTACTAAGTGATGGAAGCAGGAAATAGCTACTGCCTTGTTTTTTGGTAAATTGCAACACAATGGGAGGATAAGACAATCAAATACATCTAAATATAAATGGAAGTAATATATTAAATATATGCATGTATCATTATTACAGATATATATGTATATATATATATATACATATATATGTATCCTTAGTATTTCCTTGAGTATTTAAAGCCAAATAGTTTTTACGTAATAGGCACTCAGATATTGTTGAATGCATAAATAAATAAATGATTAAACTGGGAAGGTTTCATGGAAGAGATGAGTATTGAGTTTTAAAGAAGTGATGCAAGAAATGATTGAGGGCATTACATGGAGGGGGTTAATTTGATTTTATTTGAGAGTCAATCAGAAACCAGTATGGGATTCAGAAAACAAGCATGATCAAAATGATAATTGGAAATGGCATTATTATCGTACATGCGTTATAGAAAAATATAAGATGGTAGGGCAACAACTATGATGTTTGAAGTAATTAGGGTCTAGATTGAGGATCTGCAGGAAAGAAGGAGATTTATCTGAGAAATCTGGAGAAAGAACTGTGAAGTCTTGCTGCTGGATTAGACATGGAAGTGAGCAGATTAGAGTTTTTGAAGATGATGCTAAACTTATAAATTTGGGAGAAAGGGAGGTTAGGAACTCTACTGACTTTGATGCTATAGCTGGAAAAGGAAATAATAAGTTCCCTATTGAAAACATGTAAATGAAGATGGTGCTGATAACTTCAGTGTGGTCAGCTTTTGGACATCCATGGCAAGTAGTGGTTAAAATAAATTTGCAGATAAAAGGGAGATTTGAGATTGGGTAATAGGTATGAATTTGCCTTCAGAAAGTCTTTAAAAGCTAATACTGTCAATGGCATTCTTGACTGATTTGAGTTTCAGCTTCATTTTCTTTTCCTCATCTGGACTAACAAACAACAAAATGATCAAAATACAACCATCTGCAGAGGACTCAAAGCAGCCAGTGTCAGTGATGAAGAGAGTAATAATCCAGGCAGCTGGATGAATTTAATAGCACAAATGGTTGTATATGCTAAAATACAATAACATACTCCCTCAACCCCTGCCATATAAACTCATGGCTTCTAAAGAATGTGCAATTCTAGACAATATCATACTCTTCTTCACCTGTCACCCCTACTCCATTTGCAGTCCAGTTGTACACTCTGTGATATATGAGTTCCTAGCACAACAAAACCAATTCAAGTTCTTTTTCTTGAAAGTTCAAATTATGGCCTCAGAGGCACTTTCTACAGGTTCAGATAATTTGGCAGTGCCCTTGATAAAATAAAAATAGATTTTCCTCCCAAATCCAAGGAAATATTTATAAAAGTTATAAAATAACAACAGACTATTTTGCTTGGTCTAACAATAAGTTAATAAAGAAAAATAGCTTTTGTACATTGTGTAAATTCTAGATTCTACCTTTCTGCAAGGATCATAGAACTAGAGCTAGTATGGACCTCAAAGGCCATTTAAGCCAACCACCTTATTTTACAAACAAGGAAACTGAGGCACAGGTAGATTGGTGATTTGCATAGTGTCACTCAGATAATAACATCCAAGATGGGATATGAATTCAGCTTAATACATTTTGCAATGTATTACAATTGATGTATGCTGTCAGTAAGAAAGCTTTTCTGGGATGCTGCTCAATGAGTTTATATTCTGGATAGAGGAAAACGAAATAATAAATATGTTTTATTTAAAGATTTAGTAAGGTGAAACATTACCCTGCAGGGGAGCTGCATTTTGATTGCATGGCTTCAGAAATATAATGATGAGGATTCATTTACCAGAAAGGTCAGGTCAAACTGTCTTCTGAATATTTTAAAGGTGGAAGTCAAGAAATAAGTCTTGTTTTCCTAGCCAGAGACTAATCTAATGTACCTTTGTGGAGTATTTTCCTTCTCCAATTTTTGACCCTCCCACTCCACTCTTTCTCCTTTGCAAATCCCTCCTCTGGAGCTTGTTTTTGTGGGTCTAAGGAAGACATTAAATTGTTTTGATGGTCACTGCTAGGCTTTTTCACTTTTCCCTCCTTGCATTCTGACTTCCAATTGTGATAACCCATTGTGCACTCCATGCAGTTGATATAAATGTTAATTAGAGATGGCAGCCTTCAAACTTTCTCAGCCAGAGAGTGAAGAAGATACCTGAAAGACCAGAACTCTCTGGGACAATAATGGAAATTCTATAGACCTCCCTTATTTCTGAAACCACAACTAATAACAAAAGCAGAATTGTCCATGGAATGATTGAGGCTAAAACAGAATAAAGATAAATCCATCTTGCCTATTAAGTGATGGAGTAAGATACCCTACCTCCATTTTCAGTAGTTAGTAGGTTTGCTTATGCAATAGCATTTTGATTACTATTTCACATGAAATATTTCCTTTCAATAAAAATCTATTTAGGCTTTTGTGACTTTCTCAGGATTTACACAACACTGTGACACTAGAAGAGGGAAAATAAATAAAGCCTGATCTTTAAAGTGGCATTAACTAATCCTTTTAATGGACAAAAATCAATTGCTAAGCAGAGAGGCATAGAGGGAAGCACCGCAAAATATATAGACAGCTCTAGCGTTATTTAGGAGAAAATAAAACTAAATTTCCTCATTTACCAAATGAAATGTTTTCTATAGAAGTACTTTAAAGATCCAAAATATAAATGTGCAGTATCTGTAATGAACAGTGAAATTCATTACCAATCACTAAGAAAGCATAACATTTATTAAAAGAAGGGACCTTATAGATAGTCTAATCCAAGCCTCATAGTTCAGAAATGAGAAGGCTCAGGTTAGTTATAATCCTTTAGATGTAGTGCTTGAAGGGACCTTAGAAGTAAACTAGTGCAACCCCTTTATTTTGCAGATGAGGAAACTGAAGCCTAGAGAGCTTAAATGACATGCTTTGGTTACACAGGTAATAAACTGCAAAATGAGGTTTTGAAGTAAAATTCGGATTCCAAATCTGGCATTCTTTCCACTATTCCCTGATCCAACCCAAATCCCTCATTTTGCAGATGAGGAAATTAAGGTCAAGAGAGGTTCATTGATTTATTCAGTGTCTCTCAAACAGTGAGTAGCACAGACAGGACTTAGCCCTAGGTCTTCTGATTCTAAATCCAGACTTAGATGTCTTAGCTATTTCCTGGTACACCCTAAATGTACAATTGTTTTTAAGATAACTCTATTCCTTGTGATTTCAATTGTGATTGATTTCAGGTTAATCTTTTGCTAATTGTGCTTCTGAATCTTTATGCTTGAGTAAACAAAAAAATGAATTTCAGTGTCACATGAAAGAAGCATATATTAGACATTTTAGGGTATTTGAAAATATTTAATAATAGGATATAAATGTGTATTTGATGTGTGGTAGTGAAGGGGATTGGGAGAACATTGAAGTTGAGTTATCTGAATAGTGATAAAACTAAATAGTCATTTAAATTTATAAATCTAGGTTTCCACCTATCTCTACACATAACAATGAAATAATACTATTATTATTTAAACCTATATATTTGTATACATGTCTATATTTCCCTTAAAATACCATTTTGAATTACACAGAGTAAATATAATGAAACAAAATTATAAATATGTAATTTAAACACGGTAATTATTGTTTCCTTTGAGTTTGTAACTTCTTGAATGAAAAATATATAATCAAATGCATATGCAATAAGAAGTGATTTATATGAGTTGTTTATAAATAAGAAAATTTCTTCCATTAAAAAATTTTCTACTTCTGAGACTTCCTGTTTTGACTCTGGTTATTCATATTAATGAATAGCTGGTTATTTAAATATTTTTTCATTATTTTTAAAGGTCTATGATTTCAACGTTGCATATATTTTCTTTCTCTCCATATATATATGCATATATACATATGTGTATGTTCATGTGTATATGTGTGTATATGTTTATAAAAAAGATACAGAAATACATGGATATACTACAAGCCAGACTTCTGGTGTTAAGCTTCTTTGAATTTAGCCAAGGTCATCCTCAAATGACAGACACAGAAGTCTATTACTTGGTAGTATCTGAAGTGTTAGTCTGGTAGAATCAGCCAGAATTTCTGCTCTTTTTTTGTAGCATTTGAAAATGAAGGAACTAAAACAGTATTAAAAACTTAGAATATTCAAAATACAGTGTTAAATGCTCATGGTACAAAGAACTCTCAAGGAGTTCATATTTTAATAAGAGCTCCTATTCTAATACAGCTTATGTAGAAGATTTCAGCTTCATGTCTGATGGAAAAGGACCTATGGTCCTTAGAGTACAGCAATAAAGTAGATGATACTGTTTCTTCTTTAATGGCATTTCCATGGAAAAAATTATATCCATTTCTAATGTTGAACCATTTGGTGTTGACAACAGGTAAGTCACTTAACCTCTTAGAGTTGCATTTTTCACATCTGTTAAACCAGAAGAGGATAGCTAGGTGGTACAGTGGATAGAGCACTGGCCTAGAGTTGGGAAAATCCCTGCCATCTCAGACACTATCTCTGTGACCCTGGGTAAATCAATTAACCCATCTTTCCCTCCATTCCTCATATATAAAAGGGAGACACACTGGGGAAGTAACTGACAAAACAACTCTAGATTCTTGGCCAAAAAACCCCATGGACAAATTCACGAAGATTCAATGAAGAGGGGTCATGAAGAGTCAATCATAACTGAATGACTGAACAACAACAAACAGGAAGAATAACTCTTTTATTACTTATTTTATAGGACTAGTGTGAGAATCAAAAGAGGTAATATGTACATGATATTGTTTTATAAACTTTAACCCACTATATAAAGAAGAGAAAAGGAATAAGCATTTATGTAGAACCTACTATTTACTAGGCACTGTGCTAAGTACTTTTTATAAATATTATCTCACTCAATCCTTACAAAACTCTGCAAGGTAGATACTATTATTACCTCTACTTTATAGTTGAAGAAATAGGCAGAGAGAGGTTTAGTCCAGGGACTAAAGTCATTCTATTTCCATCTCCAGATCAATATTCTATAAGCATTTTTTTTAATTATAAAACATGTTTCAGAATGGATAATCAAATCTTTTGGAAGAAGAGTGTAATTTGTTGATCATTGTCAGTCCCATTTCCTTTCTTTTGTATGAGCTATTATTTTACCTATGAATAACAGTTATTCAAGAAAAGAAACAAAAGATCATGCTTTAAACTTCTAGTATTAGTGAGATTTTTTTCATTCAGGTGGAAAAGAACATATTCAAAAAGATATGAGGATTTAAACAGTTTTCAAAAGAAAATAAATCAACAACCATAGTGTTCCCAAATCACTAACAATATGAGAAAAGAAAATTATACAACTCTGAAGATTCACTTCACACTTATGAAAATGGAAAATATGATAAAAGACAGAAATAATCCCTGTGGGAGGGGCTAGAGAAAGATAGGTAGAGCAATGAAATTATTGAGTGCATCTGTGAATTGGTGCAACTATTCTGGAAAATAATTGTGCCAGAAAGGTCATTAAATTAAACATATCCTTTGATCCAGAAATCCCACCTTTGCTCCAAAGAGGTCAAAGACAAAAGTAAATTACAATGCATCACTAAACTCGTTATAGTATTGATTCTTGCTTTATTAAAAATTTGGAAATAATATGAGGATCCACTGACTGAGGAATGGCTGTGAAAATTAGATTGTATGCATTTAATGGAATTCTTGGGCTATAAAAAATGATAACTATGGAAACCTTAGGGAAGAATAGGGAGCTTATTTAAATTGTTACAGAGTTTACAGGATAAGCAGGACTAGGACAATTTACAAAATGTTTAGAATAATATAGACAGTCAGTCAACAAGCATTTACTAAGTGCCTACTATTTGCTAGGCACTGTGCTAAATACTAAGAATACAAAGATAGGTAAAGAAAGTGCTTGCTCTCAAGAAGCTTGCAGTATGATGGAGGAGACAATATGAAGATAACTATGTAAAACAAGCTATTTACAGGATAATTTAGAAATAATCAAGAAAGAGAAGGGACTAAAATTAAAGGAGTTTTGGAAAGACTTCCTGTAGAAAGTAGAATTTTAGCTTAGGGACTGGTAAGATGGTGATACTCTCAACATAACAAGGAAGTTAGGAAGAGGGGAGGTTTTGGGGAGAGAGATAATGAGTTCAGTTTTGTACATATCGAGGGTAGGATATTGTAACAATAATGCAATATTCACAAAAGCCATGGTGGTTATGAAAATGCTGGTATAGTTGTGAATCACAAAATGTAGCAGACTCTCCACATGGAAGGCAGAACAAAAGCCTTTATTCAAATACCAGAAAACCAAGTCCCAGAACCAGAAAGACAAGTCCCAAAACCAAAAACACAATATCATTACAGTAGTCATGAAGTTGATACACATGGTTAATGCAGTGAACACCCACATTCCCAACCTTTCACAACAGAACAGGCTCCCTCAAGCAGGGATCCTTTGCTCTCACTCACAGTAGCTCCCCAGCCTAGTTCTTGGAAGTTCTCAGCAAAAGTTCCCAGAAGGAGGATCTGAGCAGAAGTTGCAGCCTCAGGTGCTCACTGAGAAAAATTCTGACTGTCCTGCTGGTGCTCTTCCTTATTTACAATATAGCTCCTCCCCATTCTGCCCCTTCCTGTTACATTAGCAACTTCCTCCAAAAGTGTTAACTACTTATGTGTTAATTAAATAGCTTAAATAAGGTGTTAACTTGAAACAAGGTGCTAAGTACCTGCTTACTTGCCAATACAAAGGGACATGGAAGACCTTCAGATTCCAAACATTACAGATGTCTACCAGATATCTTGTCCAAAATGCACAGTAGGCATTTGGAGACAGGATCATCAGAGAAGTTAGGGTAGGATAAGCAGATTTGAGACTCTTTAGCATGGAAATGGGAATTAAAACCAAAGGAACTAATAAAGATCACTGAGTAAAAAAGTATAGAGGAAGGAGAGGCACTCAGTAGGGCACTGTGGGGCATTCATAGTTAGCTGCTCTGAGTTCAGTGTAGGGCATTCATAGTTAGCTGCTCTGAATTCAGCGTAGATATAGCAAAGAAGATTGAGGAACAGTCATATAGGAGGAAACCTAGGAGAAAATAGAAAAACTAGGAGAGATTAGAATATCTAGGGGAAGCAGGTGATCAACAGTATTAAGGCTGGAGAGAGGTCAATGCGGATGTGAATTGAGAAAAGACCATTAGACAAGGCAATTAAGAACAACTTAATAACTTTGGAAAGAGCAGTTTGGGGGTGAATGAAGATGTTAGAAGCCAGATTGTAAAGAGCAAATAAGAGTGAGAAGGAATGAACTGGAGGCAGCTAATGTAGTGCTTTTCAAGGGGTTTGGCCACAAAATGGAGGAGAGATATGGGATTGTAGCTAATGAGGATGGATAAAGGTTTCTGAAGATGGGGAAAACATGGCTTGTTTGTAGGCAACAGGAAAGCATCCAATATAGGAAGAGATAGAAGATTAATGAGAGAGTGCAGATGATAGAGGGGGCAATCTGCTGGATAAGATGAGGTGGACTGGGATCACTTGTGCATGTAGTGGAGTTTGCCTTGACAAGACAAGGACCATATCATTTATGTGAGACAGGAGTGAAGGAAGAGATACTGATAGAAGGCAACTGAGTGATAGAGTGATGAGGATGGGGGGAGGGGGCTAGAAATAAATGACCTCATTGTTTTTAAGTGAAATATGAACCAAGATATTGAGCTAAGAGGGTTGGGGATTAGAGGATCCAAGAGGGATTTGAAGAAAGATGAAAAGGTTTAGAAAAGCTGCTGTGATAAGTGGGATAGGGTGTTGATAAAGGAGGTATAAAAGTATTGCTTTGCGGCAATGAGGGCTCAGTTGAAATTATGTGACATGAGTTCATAGTGGATTCAGCCAGAACAGTTTCATATTTTTCTCTAGTTTCTTTTAGCAGAACATGCATAGGAATTGAGGCAGCAAATGGTGGGAGTGATCTCAGACTGAGACTTTATGGTACATATTCAACAACAAGTTAAAGGGTCAAGGAAATCAAGAGAAGAGGCCAATATACAGTTGAACTGATTCTCCAAGGGGTCAAGATGGGGAAACTAGGGCAGAGATAATCTCCTGGGAAAGAACTGAGTGGAGGTCATGGTGTGGATGAAGTGGGGTTGCAAAGCATAGGGAGAAGTGGAATGATAATAGATTGTGATCAGATATAGGAAATTCAAGTTAATGAACTTGGAAGTGATGCATTTTTGAATGATGACAAAATGAAGGATATGGCCATCTTTGAATATGACTGAGGTGAGATAGGTTAATAGGTAATAAGAAATGAGTAAATTGAAGAATCGTGAGATTAAGATGTTTGATGGACCATTAATTTATATATTGAAGTCCCTTAGTTGGCTTTGTTGAAGAGGAGAGAGACTATGAGCTAGGAACTGAACTCACTGAGGAAAGAAGGGGAGCATGCTAGAGAGTGATGGATAATAGTGAGCAAAATTTTGATTGGGTGTTATATATGGATCTAGTGAGCCTCAAAACAGATGAGTTTACTAAGTAATAGTGGTAGAAAGAGAACCTAGAAGTGGCTATGGGGAGCAAGGACTATTCCAAGTCCTTTCCCCTTACCACTCCCAGCCCCCAATCTAGTGATTACAGAAAATGAATGATAAGGTAGCCAGTGCTTGAAAGGGAGGTTATGCCATTGGCTGAGCTAAGTCACAGTGAGAGCCAGAAGATGGAAGGAGTTGCGAGGGGGGGGGGGGGCGGAGGGGGAAGGGAGTGTTAAAAGATTTAAGATGAAAGCAAGTTTGTTGACTAGTGAGCAGGTATTCCAAAGAGCATAATAGAGGGAATAAGTAGCTTCACAGTAAAATTTAGCAATTGTGGGGAATGGAAATGAGGGATTAGGCAGGGAAGAACAGGAAACAAGATTTGATTAATGACTGCTGGAGGTTCTGAATCACCGTTATTATTGATATAGAAAGTTACCTGTGATCCAAGCTCTGTTTCAGTTCGAAAAGTGACTGATAGTGGCTCATTTTGTCTTTGTCCACATACGTCCCCATCCCATCACTGAATATAAATATTCCTCCGTACTGGAAAATAAACAGACCAATTTGGAGGACTGTGAGCTCCTTGAGAGCAGAGGTTATGTTTTGTCTTTGTTTGATTCCCCAGTACTTAGTACATAGTAGGTGGTTGCTTAGCTCGTGCTTGGCACATTCTAGGCACTTAACAAATGCTTACTGACTGACTTTATGAGTGAATCAATCATGATTAAGAAGGAAGGAGATATATATTTGTCAAGCACCTACTATGTGCCAGGCACTATGCCGAGTGTCTACAAATTACCTCTTGTTTGACATTCACAGTAGTCCTGTGAGGTAGGTGCTATTATTATCTCCAGTTTGCCATTGAGGAACTGAAGCAGAGAGTGGTTAAGTGGCTTGCCCAGAGTCTCACAGAGAAAGTATCTGACACTGAATCTGAACCCAGTTCTTCCTGTTTTTGGTCCAGTCTACTTTACCATCTATCTTCCTTGAGGGTTTTATTCCCCGTTAGAATGTATGGTCCTTAAGATCAGGAACTGTCTTACTTTTTCATTTACATCTTCAATGCTTTGCACATATTAATGGCTTAATAAATTTTATTCATTCATTCATTCATTCTGCACATGATTGTAATCAGTCTGAAGAATGTAAACTGCTAGAGTGCAGGAACTGTTTCATTTCTCTTTTCTATTCATATCCCTGGAGCCCAGCAATAGGACCAGACACATGGTACACAATACATGATTGGTGATTAATTAATGCATTAACCAGTCATGCTGGGTATTTCTGTTGATGTATCCCACTCCCCTTCTCTCTCCTAGGAAGGAGAGGGTAAGGTACTAAGTGTGATCAGCTTGCATCAATAAAGCATTTAATTTATGCAGATAAAGATACTTTCTCAGATTGGTAATTACTGTAATTGTTATAGGGAGAGTGAGAAGAGTTGTAGTTGAATTAAAGGGGAAGAAATATTTAATATAACAACACCTTAATGATTACCTCTCAGGTGCAGTCTTAAGTGGTGCATGCTTATGGCAGTTTTTTCTTTTCTCTGATTTTCACCTCTTTTCTCCTTTCTTAATTCATACATCAAGGATCTTTTACCTTGGTCTCCTCTTACTTTCCCAGTGATGCATTCACATATGTAACACAATCGTTTTGTTACAAAAATGCTTTTGAAGAATATTTGAACTCCCGTCCCAGAAATGTACTATGAAATCATAATGAGATAATCCATTCTGACTTCTCTCTCCTGTTCATTCATAATCCAGTCAGTTTCACTAGCATTTTTTGTGACTTCTTGTCTTTCTAATTATTTGTCAGCTTTCTAAATCCAATCTCAAATTTCTTAATCTTTGGGACCTGAAGAATTGTATTTCAAATAGTCCTTAAATTGTTAAGCTCTTTTTCTCTCTCTGAAGATTGAAAGTGGAAATAAAATAGCATATGATAATTACCCAAAGCAGAATTTGTCAAGAATCCCTAAAGCTGAAGTTTAACTTTTGTAAATTGTGC
>CM053586.1:116732633-116765181 GCA_028646515.1 Pseudochirops corinnae | reverse complement strand
AAAATAAATAAATATCTTCCTCAGCTTCACAGAGATGGCAAATAGTAGAGGCCAAATACAAACTCAGGCTCTTTGGCTCCAAATAAAGTTACCTTCTACTATACTGAACCAATTCTGTCTACATATTTAAGAGAAGTGAGAGGCAGCATGGCATAGTAGATAGAGTTGACTTTACTGTCAGGAGTACCTTATGTCTAAGTCCTACCTAGGAGACAAACTCTTTGTGTACTCCCGGGAAAGTCACTTGACCTCTCTGTATTCCAGAAAAGGGTCTGAGGTTATTTGTTGGCCTAACATGTGCCTATCTGTCTTCACTATTAGGAGGAATTTCCTCAGGAGTTCCCTATAGTGATGAAATCAAAGCTCAGAGATTTGTCAAAAGGTCACCAGGCAAAAGGTGGCAGAGCTAGGAGTTGGATTAAGGTCCTCAAACTCCAATCCACTATGCTTTCCATTGTACCACACTTCTTCCCAAGTCCCCAGAAAACCATTGATAACTTTGCTTGACATTTCTATGAGTGATATGGAAGAATAGATCCAAAGATAATATTCAAGATTTCCAGAGTAATATTCAGCTTTTCCGGTGTATTTACTACATAAAGACAAACTGAAAGAAGATATCACAAGATTTTATGTGTCCTTCCTTCAATTCATACCTCTGGAACTATACAAGACTAAGATTGAGATCTTTTTTTGCTAGCTCCGTACATTTTAGGAAGGAGACAAAAGTGATTTCATTGGAGTCTGGTAGCTTTCAAACAGCTTGGGGATGGATGGAATTTATTTAGTTCTCTTGTGGACCTTTGTCTGTGTTTTGAAATCTTCCATAGAGACAGCTCACCAAAGCATAGCAGAGACTACAATGGATCACTTAATTACTAGAACACCTATCCAAGTCAGGAAATTTGTATTGAATTACTTGAACCAATTATTGAGGAAAATATATAATTCAAAAACATAACAGAGAACATCAATGAATGATTCAACTCCTACAACCCTCTTGTATTATGTAAATAAGAACCATAACTTCCTTATTCACTTAGCTCTCAGGAGGGCTATATAAGTTGATTTGTTTTAATTTCCTTCTTAAAGCAAATTAAAATCATTTAATGATAGCACCTTTGAAATGCCTTTCTGGGAGTTTGAAACTATAGGGAATTTTAAAGGTATTTTCCTCTAGGAAACAACAACCCTAGAAGGATACCCTGAAAAATTTTAAATTCCACATGGAACTCCTCAAAAATAGGACTAGATCTTTAGGCAGCAATTTGATCTCAGAGTTACTGGGCCATTAAAAGGTTAATGTAGTAGAACAGGAGTGTGCATATTCTAAGAATTATTTATACTATACTTGAATTAGAAATCCATCATAGGATTATTTTGTAGGAGATTTGCCTTTCTAATTATATTTTATTAAGGTTCATGTTAAAATTGGTTTTTATTTTCCAAGCATCTACTCCCTGAGCATCATGGGAAGAAGGAACATTTTGAATAGGAGGAGTTACTTGCATAAGTTTTAAAATGAGACACAAAAAGTCTTTAATCAACTAGGCTACAAATGGGCAGTTGAGAGGTAACTACTAAAAACTGCTTAGGTAAAGGAATGAGCTATTGACAAAAAAAAACACTACAAAATAATAAACTATTTAAAAATATTTTGAAAAGGACTTTAAGTAAATTTCATTTTTGGAAAATATTTATTTGTTCTTATTTCAGATGAATTTTCAATGCAGTGCTGACAAAAATATTTGACTCTTTGTAGTGACAACTGGTGTTGAAAAGTCCCTAACAGGAGATGTTTAGTTGCTTCTGCAGATCTATAATCATACCAATTTGGATCTTCCCTCTAATGATGTATATCTTAATTTACCCATGTCCTCCCATTCAGAGTTTCTTTTTCCATTTTTTTCTATAAATCCTACATAGGCGTCCACTAAATGGGCTGGTGAACTTCCACTAGATCAGAAGACAGATTGTAAGGGGTTAAAAAGAGAGTGATAGAAGAGAAAGTGGAGGTACCTATTTTATATGAATTTTTCAAGAACTTCAGCTACAAAAGGCAGAAGAGATATAGGACAATAGTAGGGTGGGAAGGATCTAGAGAAAGGTTTTTTTTTTTTCCCCCAAAATAAGGGAGATGCCAGCATGTTTGGATGCAGTAAGAAATGAGTCAAGAGGCAGAGACTGAAAATAAGTAAAAGTGGCTATGACTGAGGGGACTGTTTGTTGGAGGAGATGAGATGGAATGGGATCACTTGAACAAGATTATCTTTCTGTTGCTCTATGGGTAATTCTCAACTCTGATTCTGCAGATTTTATGGTATTCTATTAAAGCACATAATTTTGCTACTTACAATGTTAAAGATGTGCCTGGAGTGCTAAGAAATCAAATGAGCTGATTAAAGTCATATAACCAAAATATGTCAGAAGCAGGATTTGAATTCAGATCTTACTTATACCAAGGAAGGCTTTCAATTCACTATGCCTTCTACATCTCCTTGTAGATTTCTCTCATAGTAGTTTTATAGGGATGGGAAAATAGGCATATGAGTGGAAATTATTAATATTTTCTCAGTTTCTTTTCTGTACTAAAATGTTCCAGGATTTCCCCCCATTTGCTATCTTCTCCTTAGCTTGGAAAGCAAGCCATCAATGGCTTCCAAATTTGTTTTTTGCTTTTTTGGAGGGGAGTAGGCAGGGCAGTTGGGGTTAAGTCACTTGCCCAAAATCATATGGCTAGTAAGTGTTAAATGTCTAAGGCTGCATTTGAACTCAGGTCTTTCTGATTCCAGGGCTTGTGTGCTATATATCACTGCACCACCTAGCTGCCTCAGGCTTCCAAATTTTGTAACCTCCATTTAAATCGTATGTTTTGTGTGTATTTGGTCTAGTGTCACTGATCTTCTTTTCTTAATGTTCTTTAGTGCAATTTGTTTCCTCACATAGCACAACCGAGCCTTCCCGCTAGAGTACAGATCTGATGACTTCCTTGTCATTAATGCAGAAGTTTGTTATATAAAATATAAATAATAAATCCTATCCTCTTTTCATCTATGTTGTCTGTCTCTGCAGATTCATCTTTAAACATCCTCAGTATGATATGACTTAGTTGAATATCTTGCAAATGTGACATGAGTGACAGACAAGTCACTCATTCCCTTAGTGTAGCTAGCTCAAGGATGGCATGGCATCTCCCTTGATAGGTCAACCCACTGCTAAGGAAGGTTAAGCAGTTTACACCTTAGGGCTGAATCCTCACTTGTCTCAGTTATTGCTGCCCTTAGATCCAGGGGTCTCTATTGTTGACTCTGGTAACTAAGGGAATCTCTGATAGCTCTACAGAACTTTAGAAGCTAATACTATCACAGCCTGGGCAATTCTATCTTAAGATATCTATTCACATATGAAGTGCAGATAGCAAAAAACAAAAGAAAGAAACAAAAAGAAACCAAAGAAACAGAGGTACCTTTCCTACTTGGAAGCTCATAGCATTCTTACGTACTTACTTGAAAACAAGAGATCATCAACTAAAACCTTTTATTTACACTCATGTCCATCTCCTCATCCAGTAAGAAGATTCATGACCATAAGTAGTCTCACCTAACTTTCTACATGTTGAATTTGAATTTGGCAATGAATTAGAGTTCTGTATATTTTCTAACGATTGGGCTCTCATTAACCAATCCACTGGCTTACCAGGATGCCTCCAGTCTTATACTGCTCCTCTTTCAACAGAGTTAGAGGGACCTTTTCTATTAATCCCCCAAGTTTCCTAAGGTAAAAGACTGGTGCACCCTGTCTTTCTGCTCGCTCTGCTGTTCCAGGTTTTTTTTTTTTTTTCTGAAGGGGATTTTTCTTGTGTTTTTAGAGGTCAATAACAGAGAGTGAGAACAGTTTACCGCTTACTCCATCATCTTGGCTCCCAGAGGTCGATTCAATTATTCCAATCTTTGTATAAATTCATTGTTTCTCTGATGATTCTAATTTTTCCTCCTTATAATCTTTTATCATCTTTTGTCATAAGATATTAAAAATGATTCTTTAAATGTTCATATTTGTCATGCTGTAAAGAAGAATTAGAACCAATGGGAGGAGCCACAAGAAAGAAGAAACAAATTAAAAAGAGAGCAAATAGTATGCTTCAATTTGCATTCAGACTTCATAGTACTCTTTCTGAATGTAGATAGCATTTTCCATCATGGATCTTTTGGAATTGTCTTAGATTATTGCATTACTGAGAAGAGCCAAGTCTATCAAAGTTGGTTGTCACAAAATGTTGCTTGTTACTATGTGCAATGTTCTCCTGTTTCTGCTCACTTCACTTAGCATCAGTTCATGTAAGTCTTTCCAGGTTCTTCTGAAGTCTGCCTGCTCATCATTTCTTATAGAAAAATGCTATCTCATTACATTCATATAGCACCACTTGTCCTGCCATTCCCTGGGAGGTGAGCATCCCTTCAATTTCAAATTTTTGGCCACCACAAAAAAAGCTGCCAAGTTTTTGTCCATGTGGGTCATTTTCCCATTTTTATGATCTCTTTGGGATACAGACCTGGAAGTGGTATTGCTGGGTCAAAGGGTAAGCCCAGTTTTATAGGCCTTTGGGCATAATTCCAAATTGCTCTCCAGAATGGTTGGATCAGTTCATATCTCTACCAACAGTGCTCTAGTGTTCCAGTTTTCCCATATCTTCTCCAAAATTTATCATTTTCCTGTATTGTCATGTTAACTAATCCTATAGGTGTGGTATGGTAACCTCAGAGTTGTTTTGATTTGAATTTCTCTAATCAATAGTGATTTAAAGCATTTTCTTTTCCTTATGACTACAGATAGCTTTAATTTCTTCATTTGAAAACTGCCTGCTCATCATATCCCTTGACCAAAAAAATGATTTTATATAAAATTGGAGGCAGCAACATCCTGGACTCTCAGACCACATAGGGTAAGGCAGTTAGACAGCTGGTCAGAAGGAGGTTAAAGCAGACCCTTAGCTGGCCTTATATATAATATAAGACTGTGTTGAATTGCCTTTATGTGTGCTCGGTCACAATCACAAAGCATGGAGGAGTACTAGCACACTAGAGCATGTGGCCACAGGGGAGAAGGAACTCGGGTCACAGTTCCAGGGCAGAAAAGAGTGCTTCTGGTCATTCACAGACCAGGAGAGCAGTGATCACACCTTTCCTTAGATCACAGCAGCTTGGAAAAACTGAAAACTCACAACCTCCCAGAAATAACTCTGAACATATCAGTAGAAAGACCTGAATTTTGGGACAGTGCCCCCTCCACTTCATGATCAGACCTCAATTTTAACATAAAGTTCAAAGTCAAGAAATAGGTTAGAAAAATGAACTGATAACAAAGAAGGAGTGTGATCATAGGAAATTACTATGGTGACAGGGAAGATCAAAATGCAAACTCAGAGGACAATAAAGTTAAAGAGAGATATATGCAAAGCCTCAAAGAAAATATGTGAATTGATTTCAGATTCAAAAAGAATGCCTGGAAGAACTCAAAAAAGGATTTTAAAAATTAAATAAGAGAAGAGGAAAAATTGGAAAAAAATGAAAGTAAAGCAAGAAAATTATGAAAGAAAGAGTCAACAGCTTGGTAAGGGAGTCACAAAAATACTGAAGAATATAACAGCTTAAAGAACATAATAATCCAAGTGGTAAAGGAGGCACAAAAATCCAATGAAGTGAATTTCTTAAAAATCAGAATTGACCAAAAGGAAAAAAAAAGATCTACAAAAATTCACTGAAGAGAAGAACTCCTTAAAAAGTAGAATTGATGAAATGGAAAAAGAAAGACAAAGACTTACTGAAGAAAGTAATTCATTAAAAATTATAAATGAGCAAGTAGATGCTAATGACTTCACGAGATATTAAGAAACAATAAAACAATTAAAAGAAAGCAAAAAAAAAGAAAATGTGAAATATCTCATTGGAAAAATAACTGACCTAGAAAATAGATAAATGAGGGATAATTTAAGAATTATTGAAACATAATAAAAAAAAGATCTTGGACATCATATTTCAAGAAATTTTTAAGGAAAACTGCTTATCTCAGAACTAGATAGTAAAATAGACATGGAAAGAATCTACCAATCACCTCTTAGAAGAGATCACAAAGTGAAAACTCATAGGAATATTACATCCAAATCCCAGAGGTACCTGATTAAGGAGAATATACTCTAAGCAGCCAGAAAAAAATCATTGAAATATTGTAAGGACACAGTCAGGATAATAAAAAATTTGACTAAATAAAATGATCAGAATGATTGGAGTATAATATTTTGGCAGGCAAAGGAGCTAGGATTACAACCAAGAATTACCTACCCAGCAAAATTGAGTATAATCCTTCAGGAGGGAAAATAGATATTGAAGGAAATAGAGAATTTTCAAGCATTCCTGATGAAAAGAACATAGATGAATAGAAAATTTGACATTTGAACACAAGACTCAAGAGAAGCATAAAAAGGTAAACAGGAAAGAGAAATCATAAAGGAGTCAATAAGATTAAGCTTTTTACATTCTACATGGGGAGATGATACTTTTAACTCCTAAGAATTTTTTTCATTATCAGGTCATTTAGAAAGCATACATAGACAGAGGGCATGAATGTGAGTTGACTCTAATAGGATAAGGGGTGAGAAAGAGGGATGCATAGGGAGAAGGGGCAAGGGAGAGATAGAATGGGGCTAAATTGTCTCACATAAAAGAGCCTTGAAAGAATTTATGCCATGTAGGGGAAGATAGGTTTGTGGTGGCAGACAATGCTTGAACTTTACTCTCAACAGAATTGGCTCAAAGGGAATAATGCACTCATTTGGTTGGTATAGAAATCTATCTTATTCTACAGAGAAATTGGAGAGAAAGAGGATATGAGAAAGGAGAGGGACCGATAGAAAGGAGGGTGATTTCGGGTAGGTGGTGGTCAGAAGCAAAACACTTTTGAGGAGGAACAGGGTGAAAGGGAGAGAGAGAAAAACATACAAAGGAGGAAAATGGAATGAAGGAAAATATGCAGTAACAATTGTGAAGGAAAAAATTTACACTAAGTTTCTCTGATAAAGGCCTTATTTCTCCAATATATAGAGATTTGAGTCAAATTTATAAGAATACAAGTTATTCCCCAGTTAATAAGTGAACAAAGCATATGAATAAGCAGTTTTCAGATGAAGATATCAAAGCTATCAATAATCATATGAAAAACGCTCTATTACTATTAATTAGAGACGTGCAAATTAAAACAAATCTGATGTACCACCTCACACCTGTCAGATTCATTAATATTATGGAAAAAGAAAATGACAAATGTTGAAGAGGATGTGGGAAAATTGGAACACTAAAGCACTGTTGCTGGAATTGTGAACAGATCCAACCATTCTGGAAAGCAATTCAGAACTATGTCCAAAGGGCTATAAAACCATGCATATCCTTTGACCCAGCAATATCACTCCTTGGTCTGTATCCCAAATATTTATTTTTAAAGAAAAAGATCTATATGTACAAAAATATTTGTTACAGCTCTTTTTGTGTTGACAAAGAATTGGAAATTGAGGGGATGCACATCAATTAGGAAATGACTGAACAAGCTGTGATATATGATTATGATGAAATACTATTGTACTATAAGAAATGATGAACAAGATGCTTTTAGGAAAAACTAGGAAGACTTACATGAACTGGTGTAAAGTGAAATGAATAGAATCAGGGGAATATTGTACACAGTTAAAGCAATATTGTATGGTGATCAACTGTGAATAGCTTAATTATTCTTAGTAATACAATGATGACTTATGATGGAAAAAATCCTATCCATCTCCAGAGAAAGAACTGATGGAGTCTGAATCATACTAATTTTTTTTACTTTCTTTATTTTTCTTGGGTTGTTGTTGTTTTTGTTTTTTTTTTTAATCTGCTTTCTTTCATACCATGACTAATATGGAAATGGGTTTGCCTAACTGATTATGTATAACCTATATAAAATTTTTTGGCTTTTCAGCAAAGAGAGAGGAGAGGATGGAAGAAAGGAGGAGAGAGGGGCGTAAGGAAGCAAGAGAATTTGGAACTCAGCATTTTTTAAAAAACTGAATTTCAATAATTATTTTAAACATATATTTGGAAAAAAATAAGATACTGAAATAAAATTATTTTATACTTTCAGCTATTTTTTTTTTGTTTATTTCTCTGCTTGGTGAAGATGTCAAGAGATCAAGGCTGAGGGGATTTCGAGACTTTTTTGGTCTCTTTGTAGTAATATATTAGAATTGGTAAAAAGTTCTTTGAAAATGAAAAAAGTCTGTGCTAATTCCCATTCTTTTACCTACTTCTCATTATTTTTCAATATCTACAACTAGATTAAAATTAAACTTTGATTTTTACTATTATATCATATTTTCTCATTTTTATTCAACTGCTTTGATATTGTTTAGAGTTGAGTGAGAGGAGAGGAAGTGGAGGAACCAAATGTAAAATAATGCTCTTAAGGCATTTAACCAAAATTAGGAGGTGTGATATAAGAAGTTAACTGCTAGGGATGATAGGATGAGGACAGGGGTTTTTAAGGGTAGGAAGTTAGATAGGCATATTTGTATGTAGCAGGGAAAAAGCCAATAGATAGACAGAAGGGGAAGCTATGAGAGAGAAGATAGGAAGGATAATGAAGGAAATTTACTGGAAAAGCCAGGAGATGAGATAACCATGTTGAAGGGTTGCCTTTGGTTAGGAGAAGGGCTACCTCTTTATGTGAGCTTGGAGTAAAGGAATAGAGGAAAATGTCTGAATGATGTGAGATTGTGAGCAAGATGGAACTCTTGGTGAATGATCTCAGTTTTTCTCCTTGAAATGTAAGGTAAGGTCCTCAGCTCAGTGGATGGCAGTAGGGGTGTTGTAGAAGGATTGAAGCCTTTGTGGAGAGTAGAGTAGTGAAAAAAATTAGGGCAAAATGAAATGTTTACCTTGATGCAATGGAGACTCAGTTAAAATTAGATAATATCAATTTCTTCCAAGTCTGTTGAGCCCCATGTGATCAAGATCCATCATTGGTGTTGGTTTTGCAAGGTGTGGTTTGTGATAGGGAAAAGGAACAAGAGATTCAATGGAAGAGAACAGTACAGAATTGAGTTAGCTCACTGAGGAGAAGGGAGGAGAGTATATGCAGTGCTAAGGTAATGAATAACTTGGGAAAGAACTGCATGGTGGAAGTCATGGAGATGACAGTGAGGATGAAGCTCAGAGTTAGGCACTGTAAGTCATAGGGAAAGATGGGATAAAAAAAGGAAAGTAAATTTCAGGGTTTATCTGCAAGGAAATAGAACAGTTGTGGAAGATGGCAGGATCAAGGATGTCATCATTTCTATGGCTCATGTAAAGTAAAAATGTAGGTCATGAAAATTGAATAGACTGAGGAACTGGGAAGTTAGGGTATTTGAGGGATTATAAATATGTATATCAAAATCCTCTATTATGGAGGCTTGAGATGAGAAGGAGAGAGAAACTATGAGCTACATTGAACTTATTTAGGAAGGAAGGAAGGAAGTAAAATGCTAACTCCTGATTCTTTCTAATGACAGGATAATTAAGAAGAGGCAGTAAAATCACTAAATTTCAGTACTCTACTCTTAATGCTGTTTTACCATTTAAACAGAATATCCAGTGCCAAAATTATTTTTTGAAAACGATTTCAGGGCTGTACCTACATACTTTACATAGAAAATGGGGGGAAAAGAAAATAAAGCACTCCTTCAAATTTTACTAATGCTTTTCTAATTATCCTAAGTGTTTCAGTTAGCTCTAGGCCAAGCAATTTAGCAATTGTTTCATAACAATATTTCTAAGTAACAATAAAGAAAGTTTTAGAGTGCCAAAATTTATCTGGAGAACAAAATGAAAATTCATTGAATTATTCTCCAATGCTTCTACCTGAATGCCTTACATACTTGTACCTTAATGCCTTATATACCAAAATGTAAAATGTACTATTCTTACTAACTCTTATGGTATTAAAAGTATGTTAAAATTTTTATTGGAGAAAAACACCATATGTTGTATCAGAGATAAAGGTTTTGTAGGGTAAAATGTTCACATCTGATTCTTTTAAGACATTGAGATTTTGATTGTATCAATCAATTGAATAGACAGAATGCCATTTTGTAGGCAATAAATTAGAGATACTCATTAAGAAGGATGAAAATCAAGCAGGATATTTCAAGTCCTCATGAGTCTTAAGATCTATTCTCATTTTATTAAGATAAGGAAAAGAAAAAACAAACTTAAATCAAAACCATGTAAAGATATTAAAAAAATGTAAACAATGTACAATATCTTTGTGAATTAGTACAGATTTGACAAAGATCAGTTGATTCCATTCCATCTCTTGTGTTTGTCTAGTATAAAAGTTAGGTCACAGTCTCATCCATATTTTCTTTTTGGAGGGGGAGGGCAAGGCAATTGGGGTTAAGTGACTTGCCCAAGGTTATAGAGCTAGTAAGTATGTCAAGTGTCTGAGTCCGGATTTGAACTTAGGTCCAGGGCCAGTGCTCTATTCACTGTGCCACCAGCTGCCCCCTCATCTATATTGTCATATAACACAAATAAGTATCATATATTCCAATATAGGACGGTCTTAAGTAGGAGTGTAAAGTAGGCTGTTTGTCTTACTGTCTCCTGTCTTTTAGCCATTTGCCCACTTTGATGCCCATTCTCCTCTTTGTTTCATAACAATTTCATTTTGGCACTGGCCTATAAAACCCAGGCCAGCTTTGTGTGTTCACTGTCCTTCTTCTACTAATCTCTGAGGGCTTTCTTGTTTCCATATTTAAACTTCACAGTTAAGTTTACCTAATCTGCAACTTGTCCCCTCCGGGCCAAATTCTCTGTGCCTCCCAAGTTCCTAATTCTGATGAAGGCATTCATGCTGATGGAATGAATGGATAAGACTCCCAAAGTTTGCTCTTTTCTCTAAAGAAAGGTTTCTTTTCATTGTGCCCTACTTAGAAAATGTCTCACCTTCAGATTTAACACAAAGGAATGAATAATGGTGGACTGGGTAGGGAAAAAATGTAAACATGGCAGAACATAGGTCATATTTTGAGGTAGGTGGGATATGACACCTCTTAAATTCACACCATTAGCACATTGTTTTTCAAGTATCTCCAAACAAAGAACACTATTTTCTAGGCAATCTGACCTAACAGATTGCTTTCAACTATAAACAATGTGGTTAAAATGAGAGTAACAATATCCAAAATAAATTGCCATTGATACTAAAAATTGTAGAGCATGTGACCTTGGGCAAGTCACTTAACCCCAATTACCCTGCGTCCCTCCCTCCAAAAAAAAAAGCAAAAAAAAAATTGTAGAGTGAAATTCTATAGCGGCTAGGATGCATAAGTATTGGTGATTAACAGAAACTCTTCCCTTTGTTTTTAATTATTTTAGGAAGAACCCTATGTTATGTTCAAGAAGTCTGATAAACCTCTGTATGGAAATGATCGATTTGAGGGATATTGCATTGACCTCCTCAGGGAACTAGCTACAATCCTTGGTTTTACCTATGAGATTAGACTTGTGGAGGATGGAAAATATGGAGCCCAGGATGATGTCAATGGACAGTGGAATGGAATGGTTCGAGAACTAATTGATCATGTAAGTTTTTTGAATTTCTTATAGAAATACCTCTTTAAAAGTTAAATAAACCTGTGAAGATCCAGAGTATATTTTTAGAACATGTCTTTATTGTTAATTGAATGCCATTTTATTATTTTATTAGAAGACACATTGCCATTGTCTTTGATACTTAATATGAAGGATAATGGTCAGTTTTTATATCTTAAGTTAACTAGTATTTAGTTAGGATTGGGAAAACTCATGCATTTTTCATTAATCATGGTGTATATTAAAGTACATTATTAATTCTTTGAAAAAATACTTTTACTAGGAGGAAAACATGATAGTTGCCAAATGACTGTCACAAATCTTATCCTGATAAGAGTGAGACAATTCTATATACAATCTAAGATAGGAAAAATTAACCTCATGATGTGTTTTGATCTTCAAGATCAAATTTAAAATAAAACAGAAATATCAAAGTACACACACAGCAAAAACAGCAGGGCATTCCAATGTGAATCAAAACTGATATCATAACAGGCAATTGTTTATAATTGAATAAGCCAGACATCCCTTCCCTTTAGCCTAAAAAGAGCATAATTTCTCAGTTGGCAGTGTCAATGAATTCCTGTCTTGGAAACACAGTCTGATCTTTATGAAAACTATGCCATTGTCTCTGGCTTCTCTTGTTTTGACACATTTGCATTTATTTTGACAATGACTTAAAATTAAGGCGTCTGGTTACGATCACATTTAATAAAATAAGAATTCTGTGTATTAATACTATGCTATATTGTAGTATAAATAAAATCTCATTGCCAGAAGTGTTAAGTATAAGGAAATGACTTTCTCAGTCCTCTAAAAATATACTATTAGAAACAAAAGTTGATTAACAAAAACTTTAGAATGTGTATCGATGTTCTACTGTTTATTCTCTGTTCTTTGGCTTTCATTGGACAATAAACATTTATTAAATGCCTGCCATGTGTCAGGTGCTGTTCTAATAAGCACTGAGGATGTATTTTTTTTTCTTTTTGGAAGGGGGAGGGCAGGGCAATTGGGGTTAAGTGACTTGCCCAAGGTCATATGGCTAATAACCGTTAGATATCTGAGCCTGACTTTGAACTCAGGTCCTCCTGACTCCAGGGCCAGTGCTTTATTCACTGCTAGCTGTCCTGGCCTCCCCAACACTGGGGATGTGAAGAAAGGTGAAAATAAGTCCCTGCTCTTAAGGAGCTCATAGTCACATAAGGGAAACAACATGTAAGTAACATATACAAACTATATAAACAGGAAAAAATGTCTGGTACAAGGCAGGATTTTAGTTAGGGGTTGAAGGAAGTCAGGGAAACTGGGAAGCAGTGGTAAGAAGGGAATGGGGGATAGCAGTCTAGATAGACTGTCATGTGCAAGGCACAAGACACTTAGGAAACAGCTTCATCAAGTGAAGGCTGTTTGCATCAGAACTTGTACTAAATTATTTAGAGGAACTAGACAGTAGGAAAGGGGATTGATATGCATTGAATGTCACACCCTCTACATGAGAGTTAGCTGGATTTAAGTATAGGCAAAGAGGCTAGCTGAGGCTTGATAGAGCAGTATATCTGTGACAGTCATGGTGCTGTAACCTGAGTATCTTTCCCTGGTTCTTCCCCTTATCTTTTTTGTATTGAGTGAAGGTAAAAACTAGAATCTGCATTGATCTGATGTCATGAATTATATTGCTCCAGGGCCCACACAGCATGTGCTAGAGCTGGAGGTAGGAATCACTTAATAATGATGTTTATAGCCTAGTGTTGACTATTTGAATCTTGCTTTGTGAGATTGCTCCCTAGAGAAAGATGTACCCTGTAGCTGGCATCAGGCATGTGACAGGTTAGGTTAATGGTGATTTAAGCTTAGAGGATAGATTAACAGTGAATGGGGAGGAGAGAAGACATGGCAAAACAGAGAGAAAGGAAATAGTTAAGAGAAGGATTCATCCTGTTTTATATACCACTTAGCTTTGACCTGAGTTTCAGTTATTATTAGCAAAAATTCAAAAAAGACTTTTATTCATTCCTTTGCACAGTTAGTCAACACACATTTATGAATCTTGGAAGTGACAGAGAGCCAGTGGAGTTGACTGACAGTAGAGTAACATAGTCAGAACTGTGCCTCAGGAAGATTATTTTGACAGCTGAGTAGAGGATGGACTGGCAGGGGGAGATACTTGAGGCAGAGAGATGTATTATTCTTATTTGCAATGAGTTTTCCAATTGATATAGCAGCCCTAATATACTCTAAACTGTGATATGCCAGAAGGTAAGAACAAATAATCATGTCAACTGTGGTAAGGAAGACCAAATAATAAATTACTGTGGGCTTGGTTGGATGGCAATGGATCTATAGATGAAAGCAAGTGAGAAAAAATGATGATGGACTTAATAGACTTCAGGAAGTTGGAGAATCATTTTGTGGAAAAATTGATAATGTTTTCCAGACTTCATTGGTCAGAGTTAAAATATCTATCTTAAATATGTTTATTATTAATTCATTAATTTCAAAAATTTAAATATAAAATCTATTGAAAAATAGAATTTATACTTATTATATGAATAAGGTACTTAAGGCAGGCACCAGGCTAAGCATCTTACAAATATTGTCTCATTTTCTCTTAGTTACAACACTGTGAGATAAATGCTATTATAATCCTCCTTTCAAAAGATGAGGAAATTGAGGTATGCAGAGGTTAATGACTTGCTCAAGGTCACCCAGGGAGTGTCTGAGACTGGATTTTAACTCAGATTTTACTGACTCCAGGCCAGACTCTATCCACTCAAATTTAGTTCCTAGGAGCTGCAAACAAAGAGTTGAAGCTAGGACTTTTCATCTGATTTTAATTTTGGCAAACTTGCTACATGAAATCATCAAGTTACTGTTACCTTTTTTCTTTGTATTTCTTCACTTGTATGAAAGTCAAGACATTGTTTTTTTCACTTCAAAGTGGAGTCTGACATCCTCGGAATTTTTGCCAGTAGATGGTATTGCCAGACCACGTTTCCTGGTACATTTGCTTCAAGATGAAATAGAAGCTCCACTTTCTCTGAATAACCATGGCCTTTCTACCATGTTGCCTAATACTTGTGCATTATCATTCTTTCCTAATTGGTGATTGCCTCAGTAGATCTTTACACCTAGACCTTGAACCAGTCACATTTCACTCCCAAGCCATCTGTTTGCTAGCTCCCATACTGGCTTTCTGCCAGGTGTGGTGGTAGGTGCTATGGTAACAAAACCAACAACAAAAAATGGATAGTATCTCCTCCCAGGAAGCATACTTTAAGTTTTGATTGTTTAAAACTGCACTAAGACATGTGGAACATCCTCTAAAACTAGATGTGATGACAAAATATATACATATAAGCGAGTACCAAGTAATTTTGGGGGGAGAGGAGTGTAGAATTGACCAGGGAGATCTGGAGAGATTTCTTGTAGGAAATGGTACTTAGGATTAGCCTTAAAGACAAGTAGGGTTTCCAAGAGGCAGAGGATAAGAGGGACAACATTCTGGGCATGCCTATGCAAAGGCAAGGAAGAAGTAGATGTAGCATCATTAGTCTTATAAGGAAAATATTACTACTGCTACCACTACTGCCAGCACTTACAATGTGCCAGACAATATTCTAAGTGCTTTATAATTATTATTTCATCTGATCCTTCTGGAAGGTAGATCCCATTATCATGCACATTTAAACTGAGGCAAATAGAAATTAAATGACTTGCCTAGATACACACAACTAGCAAGTGTTCCTGATTCCAGACCCAGCACTCTATCCACTTTACCACCTAGGTGCCCCAGTAGTCAAGCAAGTAGTCAAATTTGTCTGGAACAAAGCATGTGCATGTGCTTGTGTGTTTGTGTGTGTGTGTGTGTGTGTGTGTGTGTACATGTATGCAAGAGAGACAGACAGAATGAGAGAGAGAGAGAGAGAAAGACAGACAGAGAGATGTGAAATCAGTCTGGAAACATAAACTGAAGCTAGACTTGAAGAGCTTTAAATGCCAAATAGACGAGTTTTTATTTGATCCTAGAGGAAATAGACAATAGAGCTTCTTGAGCAGGGAAATTAAAATGGTTAGATTTTTGCTTTAGGAATAACAGATAGGAGCTTTCTTCACATTTATATCTGTGTCCCCATAACTTTGGACAGTGCTTAGCACATAGCAAAGGCTTAATTAATACATTTTTTTCAGTCATTTATAGATAGATAAGCAGAAACTGAATGTATTATATAGCCTCTCTACCTTAAGGGTTATTAATATTTATAGAATGCTTTACAGTTAACAAAGTAATTTCATATACCTCCTTGCTGTTCCTCTAACAAGAAACTCTCCTCTTTTGATTGTGGATTTTCACTGGCTCTCCCCCATGCCTTGGCATTCTTTTCTTCCTCATTTATAACTCCTGGTTTCCTTCACTTTTTTCAAGTCCCAGCTAAAGGCTTATCTTCTGCTGGAAGCCTTGCCTGATCTCCCTTGATTCGCTATTTATTATTTCAAATTTATCAGTTTATAGCTCCTTTCTACATGTTGTTTCCCTCATTAGATGGTTAGCTTCTTGACTGGGGAACTGTCTTTTGTTTTTTTTTTTTTGTATCCTAGTGCTTAGCATAGTTCCTTTCATATAGTAAGCAATTAGTAAATGCTAATTAACTGACATACATGATCATATTTGATCATCTCAACAACTTATAAAGTATGCCAAGGAGAAATTAACTCCATTTTATAGATAAGGAAACTGAAACTCAGAAATGTTAGGTGACTCACTTAGGGCCACACAGCTAGTGAAGGGGAGAACCATGAACAGGACATGTTTTCTTTCTTCTATACCATATTGCCTCTTTCCTCTTGGGAGTTGATGTTTGTCATATCAATAGGAGAATTAAAGAGACTTACCATTTAGAAGCAAGAAGGCTGAATAAACTTACTCTTTTATCATTCTGGTGACTTTTAGTGTGGGCTGAGATGAAGCCTATGAAATCAGCTTTCAGCTCCAAATGAAGCTTGGAACTTTGAGCTCTCTTGATTACAAATGCCCTAGCATATCTCCAATTCCACATGATTCTTGTCTTGGGGGAGATGATTCTACTTAGAATTTATTTGACTTGCACATGGAGAGTAGAGGAAAGGACCAAACTGATACTATGAAAAGTGGTTCACATAGTTTTATTGTTGCCTGCTTTTTACAGAATTGGGGGAAATGTGTGTTATAGTGGAAAGGGAGCAGAAAAATAATTTGAAGTGAGAAGGCTTCGCTTCCTATTGATGACCTGCTCTTTGTTTTCCTAACATAACTCTAGGAGATGTTCCTACTAGTCTGACTGTCTTTGGCATTTCTTATAAGATTGGTAGTGAGCTATATATATTCTTTGCAACTCCCATTAGGAATCTACTGAATTATGGTGGTTTTGATGAATCATCCAACCGATGACTACCTAAATATCAGAGTCTTTTTACTCCATCAGTATGCTGTGTTCATATTCCTTGTGCTTTGTAAGATGTAGCCTGGAGCTTTTGTCAGTTTTTCTAATGCACAGAAAATAACTGGGGATCAACATAAATAATACTAAACTGGGGAATGTTCAGCTTTCAAGAATATTAATGAGAATAGTGAAATAAATGCTTAATAATCATATAAGAACTGTTAAATTTGAACAGTACATTCAGTTGAAGCCTTGCTGTGTATAGCATCTTATTCCTATTCTTTTTTCTAAGTGCCCCAATTAAAATGCCTGTACCAGGACTAAGCTAACAAATGGAATGTGTGGCATTTTCCAATGAAGGGACTGCAACTCTTACTTGTAGTGCTTCTGTTAAGTAGAATGACAAGATTCCTCATTTTAAGGAGTTGGGTTAGCTATGAATATAGCAAAGAAAGATATAAAAAAAATCTGATAGTGTAAATAGTACATAAAATTGGGGATCATTTTACTTCTTGCTTCAGGCCATGCATGCACTATCTCTTATGATTTAATTTAGGGCTCATAAGACTATTTAGATGATCCTACTCTTCATAGAGCAGCATTAATTATTTATTAAAAACTGTGGGGAAAATACCCAATTTACTTCTTAGCAATTCATATCAGTATGAGATTAATTAGGGGAAACAAGAGCACTTAAATTATTCTTAAGCCTTTAATATTGTTTGGATTGGTATAGAAAAAATGGGGAGAGCTTACCATAATGTCTGATACATAGGAAATGTTTAATAAATGCTTCTTGACTACCCGAATGAGAGGGAGCATGGCCTAATGGACATAGTACTGAACTGACAGCCAGGAAGTTCTAGATTTAAACTATGTCTCAGACCCTTATTCTCTCTATTATTGTGTTGTTCAGACAATTTTTTGGTCATGTCCAACTCTTCATGATCCCATTTGGGGTTTTCTTGCCAAAGATACTGGAGTGATTTGCCATTTCCTTCTCTAGCTCATTTTACAAGTGAAGAACTCAGACAAACAGGGGTAGATAACTTGCTCAGTTACACAACTATTAAGTATCAGAGGCCAGATGTGAACTTATGAACATGAGTCTTCCTGATTTCAAGCCCAGTGCTCTACTGCTCTCTTCTCTACCTCAGTTGACTCATTTGTAAAATGATTTAGATAGACTCAATGGCCTCTAGTCTCTATCTAGCTCTAAGACACAATCCTGTGATAAAAACCCTGTAGGAAGATTTATATTTGTGAATATCTATAAATAAGAACATACAATCTGAAAAAAAAAGATTATTAATTTTAATCTGAAAATCTCTCACTTTTGTTTCAGCTTTTCCACTTCTGTTTGCCATTACTTACCCATCTTCTATTCAGCCTTCAGAGATATAAAGATTGTTTTTTTCCCTAAGTGAAAGAGATTGGAACTCAGGGCACTTAGAGCCATCCTTTCTAATGCAATTTCCTAGCTCTTGTCTTGCTTTAGTTCTCAATGATGACTGTCCCTCTTAGCAATCTGGCCAGTTCAGGTCAGCTCTCCATTTCCTTACAGATAGCCTATTATAATAGGATGTAAGGTGTCTATCCAGAGCTGTCCACTTTCCTGATTAAACATCAATGGAACTTAACATACCTTGATAAATCTGAGATAGGTGAATTGTGAGAGAGAGGAATACCAACTGGCACAGAAATTCAGGACTATAGGGAGTGTTCTCTAAGTTATGTGTTCCAGATAGAACATTATAGTTAGTTTTTTATGCTTTGGTGAATTATTTCTGCTAGGTTGAAATAGTCAAAAGATTAACTGATGTAATCTTACATAGTCTGAGGCTAATTGTCTCCTTTGGGGACAGCAGCTGATGAATAATTGTAATAGTCATAAAACCTACTTTGTGCCAGACACTAAGCTAAGTGCTTCAAAAATATCTCATTTGATTTCTCTACAATTCTGGGAGGTAGGTGCTATTATCATCCTCATTTTATAGTTGAGGAAACTGAGTCAAACAGAGGTCAAGTGGCTAACTCAGGATCACACTGATAAGTAAGTGTCTGAGGATGGATTTGAAAATGTACAGTGTTCTCCCGGTTCTGTTCCCCTCACTTAACATCAGTTTATATAAGTCCTTCCAGGTTATTATGAAGTCCATCTGCTCTTCATTTCTTTTTTTTTATGACTAAAAAATATTTATTTACTTTTAGTTTACAACAGTCAGTTCCACAATCCCTTGAGTTCCAAATTTTCTCCCCCTTCCTCTCCTCCTCCCTCTCCCCAGTGGTGGCATGCAATCAAATAGAGGTTCTACAAATGCCTTCATATTAAACATTAATCAAGTTGTAAAGAAGAATTATAACCAATGGAGTGAACAATGAGAAAGAAGGAACAAAACACAACAAAACACAAAAGAGAGAGCAAGTAGTTTGCTTCAATCTGTATTCAGACTCTGTAGTTCTTTTCTTTGGATGTGGATATCCCTTTCCATCATGAGTCTTTTGGAGTTGCCATATAACCTTGCATTGCTGAAAGGTGCTCAGTCTATCAGTTAGTCATCACAGATATGATGTGTCTTTAATTGTGTACAAACTTCTCCTGGTTCTGCTCTTCTTGCTTAGCATCAATGTGTATAAGTCTCTCTAGGTTATTATGAAGTCCTTCTGCTCCTCATTTCTTGTGGCACAATAGTATTCCATTACATACATGTACCACAACTTGTTCAGCCATTCCCCGATTGATGGGCATCCCCTTGATTTCTCATTCTTTGCCACCATAAAAAAACTGCTATAAATTTTTTTGTATATATGGGATCTCCTCCCACTTGTATGATCTTTTTGGGATATAGTCCTCGAAGTAGTATTGCTGGGTCAATGGGTATGCACATTTTTATAGCCCTTTGGGCATAGTTCCAAATTACTCTCCAGAATGGCTGGATCAGTTTACAACTGGTTGTCAACTTTCTGCAACTTATACCTTAAAGGAATTGCTTGCTATTGACTGGGATGTATCAGTAGCTCACACCCAGTCCCACTAATTGCACAAAGTCTTTTCAAGTCATTCTAACTTTTATTTACCTTCTTCTCTATGACCTTGTAGAACATAAAAATCTTAGAACAGAAAGAATTTTGGAGATATTCTAGTCCAATTTTTGAGCTCCATAGATGAGGAAAGTGAACCCCAGATAGGTGAAATAATTTGATCATTATCATGTGATTCATGATTCAGGAGCAGCAGAGTCTGAACTAGATTTCTGTTGTTTTGTTTTGTTTTGTGTTTACCATTCATTTTGGTGTTTAATAACTGCCTTGTCTAAGTACTTAACTATATTATATGTTCCTGTGAGGCTCATATCATATAATTCTTATGTTATCAACCTGAGCCCCTAGCTTTAAATTAAGTTGAATTCAAAATTAATTTGTTAAGTATATTATTTGTGTAAATCATTGTACTTGGTGTTGAGGAAACTAAAGAAAAAATACGCTATAATATATTTCTATGAATGTTATAAGTACTCACCAAATATTTAAGAAATAAAGAGGCAAAGAATAATGAATTTATTTTTTAAGGATGATACACTATTATTCTTTTGAAGGATGAATAGAGTAAAATCTTAAAAACAGTGAAATACCTTTCCTCCCACCCTCATTCTCTCCCTTCTCCAATTCATTTACAGCTGCCAAATTGATATTCCTAAAACACAGTAATCATATTATTCCTCTGCTCAAGGAACTTCAGAGATTGCTCTTGTCCTGCAGGGCAGGTGTCCTTATCCTGAGGTCCTCAGACCTCCATGTGATCTTTAGATAAATTTCAGGTGGTCCATGAAATTGGATAGGAAAAAAAATACATCCTTATTTTCACTAACCTTTAACTAAAATTTAACATTTCATTCAATTATGGATTAAGAAATATTTTTAATAAGATGTCCACAGGCTTCACCAGATTATCCAAGAGGTCCCACCCCCCAGAGATACACACACACACACACACATACACACACACACACACACACGCACACACACCTCCTCCTATTTTGCATTTAAAGACTTTCACAATCTGGTTCTAGTCTGTCTTTCTAGACTTATTTCACATTAGTTCCCCTAACACCCTCAACATTCCAGCCAAACTGTACCACTTAATGTTGCCCATTCATCACATTTCATCCGTCTCAAGTCTCTGTGCCTTGGCATAAGCTATCCTGATTCTAATGCTCTTAGAATCCCTGGTTTATTTCAAGGTTGGGCTTAGGGATCTCCTTTTTTGTAAATGTTTACCTAATTCCTCCAATTGTTAATGTTCCAAAAATTACTTTGTTTTCACTTCTGTTCATATCTTATAGCAAGTAACTCATATACAAGTAACTTTAAATAAAAACAGTCTGATACATTAAAAAAATTCTAGAATGTGATGACATGAAATATTGAAAAGAAAAAAAACAATTTTGAAAATATAACCATGGCCAGATAAGCAGCAGACAGAAAGAATACAATTAAGGATGGGGACTCTTTATTTTTCTTTTTTGGTCTTTTTATTCACAGTACCTTGTGCCCTTTACTTAGGAGACACTTAAATGTTTGTTAAATTAAATAATTTCTATGTCTTTAAAAGTCAGTGAAGTCTGTTATTTTCATTTAGATTTTATAATTGTAGCACCAGCTACCATGGCTCTCATTGCCTGAAGGTTAGGAATATTAGATGAGGCTTTCCTCCCTGCCTTCTTTGGTACCCATAAGGAGACTAAGGGGTACCCAGGCTCTCTGCCAGTGACTTCCCCACTGAATAACATTCTCTCAAGTGTAGGGGAGACTCCCCTGCACCTCAGTTCCATTTATCCACTAGTAGATTAGCTTTTACACAAAATATTTACTTTAAAAGGTATGATCACAAATACACAAACTTACTCCTGTTGACACACTAGCATAATCCCTTTCCCCCTTTATACCTAAGCCCTTTTGGAGAGGAAGGGATTAGACTGATAGCTTAGTTTAGTTCTCATAGAGCACTGTCCCTAGTTTCAAGTACAAAACTACTCTAAGGTTCAAGTTTTAAGCATCCTGGCTCTTCAGATCTTCCATTTGGGGCTGGAATGACCTCACCTACAATCCTGGCTTCAAGTTCACCATGACTCAGACTTCTGGTCCATTCAGATCACCTTTAGTAATTGAAACTGAAAAAAACAACAACACAGAACAGAAACAAATACTTTCTAGGCCTATTTCTTAGAGTCAGGGGTAGAAAAGAGGAAGAAGGAACATCCTTCTCCTCTCACCAGTTTAGTTCATGGTGTCTTGACTGTGGTGAACTGGGATTTTCATTCTCTGGACACAGCCAATAAGAACTACAGAAAGAAAACATGGTAGAAAAAAAGGAGCAAAAAACCAAAAGTGATCACACGAATCTCACCAGTTTTAAAAACTCAGGCAGTCAATCAAAGGAGACTCTCTCTACTCCAGCACATCCCAGCTGTGGTAGGGGATTGACCTTCATGTTGCCCAAACTGGACATGGCCAGACCAGTGTGGGCTATACAATTATATTTCTGAAGAATAAGAGTATTACTGATTTGGTATTGTTAGAAAATGGTAGAAGCAAAAATAGGATTCAGCCTTTTCAACTGCGATTTATCACAGTTAACTTTATTTTGCCACAATATTGAGTGATATAAATATTTGACTGACCATGGTAGATATAGGTAAGAGGTAGGCTTATGTAGTGGCTGAAGAATCTGCCTTAGAGTCAGGAAGCCCAGTGTTCAAATTCTGTCTTTCAAACATATTGACTCTGTGACCCAAGGCAAGACCCTGTTTGCTTCAGTTTCATCAATTGCAAAATGAGAATGGCAGCACCACCTACCTCACAGGGTTGTTGTGAAGATCAAATGAGATAATATTTGTGAAGAACTGAGCACAATGTCTGGCTCACAATAGGTGCTATATAAATGCTAATTCCCTTCTCTTCCCTTCTCCTTCCTAGTTACTCTTTAAGACTATGAAATAAGAAATAATTGCTGTTCTGAACGGGGAGAGCAGGTTTCCTCACTGAGTCATTTCCTATCCAATGCATACGTTTTTTTGTAGAGTCTAAATGTATAATCATCATGGTTGTTATTTATGACCGGGAAATCAGTCCTATTGGCTAAGTTGTCTAGCTAGTAGGCCAGAATACAGCAACATTTCTTCAGCTGTGCTTTCAACTATTTATCATGCAGCAAAACTCCCAGTGTATGAAAAATTACTAAATCAGTATTAGTTCAGAGGTTTCCTGATGCATTGTCTTGTTGTTATCAATGAAAAATGCTACTAAAATGTTTTGGGGGAGGCTATGCATTCTATATACACACACATACATAAATATGCATTTTTGTATATTTATATATGCACAAATAGTGAAATGAATGTTTTCTATTTCCTTTAATGAATACCCCCACTTAGCTGTCGGAAGTCTAATTTTAAACACTTCATAAATTAAACTGAGGAGTTTAGAGGATTTTGAAGAGTCGATGAAAAATTATTGTTTTTGAGGTTTAAAACAACTGTTCTAGACACCAAAGTCTAGCATGATCTAATTCACTGGTTTTTTTATGTCATTTAAAAAATTTGGGACCATGTCTTTCTACAGTGGAGAAAGGGAATCAACGGGGCAAACTTTACAAAGCAGCAGAAACTAGAGTCCAGAATGGATACATTGGACATTTTGATTTCATGACGAATACAACAAAATAGAAGGGGACTAGATGATTATAAGGGTCATAAACCAGAGAGTAAGAGTTTGGAGTATACAGAAAGGATTGATAATACAAAGAGTTAGAGAAATCTTCTCTTGAAAGGATCGCAAAAAAAAATGATATTAAATGAAGAAGACTAGTTGAAGAGGATAAGAGAAAGAGGGAATTTACTTGACTGGGTAGAGTACATAAGTTACTGTCATGTAGCTACTTGATTAGATGAAATTAGTGAACAGAACTTGTAGAATAGGAGATGAATGGGGAAATCTACTTGACTGAGACAAAAAAAAAAGAAATAGAAAAATTAAATAACCAGATAAAAGCAGAAAATAAAAAGAAGAACTTATTAAAGGACTTACGTAATATATGAAAGCAAAACCTCAAAGATAAAGGGTTAACAAGTGTAAGGTAGAGTTTGTGAGTGACAAGAAGGGAGCAAGTCTTCATATGTGCCAAAATATTGGAATATTTTCTATACTAGCAAAGAATTAGAAACAAAGGACTCTAAGCAAACTGTGGTATATGAATGTAATGGAATATTACTGCACTGTAAGGAATGATAAGTATGATGAATAAAAATAATCATAGAAAGATCTATATGAACTGACAAAGAGTAAACACAACCAAGAAAACAATATACACAATAAATACAAATGGAATGACCAACAAAACACACACACACACACACACAGACTTGAAAGTCAAAAGTGAATGTAACAAAATTATAAAGATCAAACATGACTTAAATGAAGAGATATGAGAGGACACCTCCAGCCTACCCTTTTGTTGGGGGTGGGATGTTGACAAGTATTACATATTATATGTTTTGGGATGTCCATAAGCATTACATATTGTATGTTTTGGGACTTTTTCAGTGTATGAGTTTGTTGTGCTAATTATTTTGAACTCCTAAAAAAAAAATCTATTTGTTATATGGGATGACCCTCAGAGCAGAGATTTGGGGCTAAGAGATACTGGGGATAATTATGATGATGTAAGAAAACAGAAGACCTCAGCAAAAAAAAAAAAATTTTTAAAACCCTAAATTAAGCAGTACCAAGAAGCTGTGGTGATATTTTTCTGAGAATTTAGTTTTTTTAAAATTAATTATCCCTTCTTGCATTTGATTAACTTTTTTTACAAAAAATCTTAACCAGCTAATTATTTGACTGCCTTGTCATTAATTGTTTTACCATATTAAACTAAATTATATATATACACATACATATATAAGCATACATACACATATATGTTTTTTGTCTCACATTTCAATAGTTGTCTAATAGTGGAAATAGATACCTCAGGAGATACTAGGTTCATTATGATTGAAAGAAGTCTCCAAGTATTAGCTGGATTCCCCTTGTTTGGTGTAATTAAAAGCTTACATAAAATTACTCAGAAATTATAGTGGCTGCCCATAAGATGCTTGCATCCTATCAGGGCAAAATATGGACAGAAGTTATTTCCATTGGATTCCATGGAGAGGAACCTTAGACTTTGCCCTTTTTCAACACAAATTCCATTATCCCGTTGACTATTCACCCTCAGACAAATGCTGACCCCCCACCCCCACCTCTTCCAGAAGCGTCCTAGATCCACATTACACTTTTACCTTTGTACCTACTATTGTCTTAGTCAGGAATGATTTTTCTTGCCATTGCTTCCCAAGTTCCTTTTGGAGTCTTGCTTTCTGCCATTCTACACAACTGGCCAGAAGCTAAGTACAACCAAACCTTTCTGTCTGCCATGAACTGAAGCCTCCTTTATGTGTTGCCTGCTCTATTTAGAATATGAGCTCCATGAGAACAACGACTGTCTCACATGTCTATTTGTAACACCACTGCTTGGATTCTTAATAAATGCTTTTCCATTCTATTCCATTTCATATAAGTATATATAAAAATTAAAAAAAAACAGGAAAGTTTGCGGGGAAGGAGCTAGGATCTGGAGAGAGATCAAGAAAGGTTTCACTTACAACTTGACTAATGTTTAATGTGAAGGTATTTGTAGAACCTATATTGGATTGCAGGTTGCCATTGGGGTGAGGGGGAAGAGAGAAAGGAGGAGAAAATTTGGAACCAAAGGGATTATGAAACTGAAAGTTGTAAACTATAATAAATAATTAAATAAATAATTTTTAAAAAAGAAAGATTTCATGTGGGAGGGGCAGCTTAGCTTTATCTGAACTTTCAAGAAAACTGTGTTTTTTTAAGAAATAGACCTGAGTAAGAAGTATAGTCCAGACACAAAGGTTAATCTATGAGAAGACCTTCAGATGGGAGAGATACAGTAAGAGGCCAGTTTGACTGTACTATAAGATACATAAAGCGAAGTTTTGTAAAATAAGGCTGGTAAAGGGAGATTGTAACTGTGTTGTTGCAATAGTAATGAAATTTGAAGATCTCTTTGTATTGCTAAAGCTAAGAGGTACTTAGTACCTAGTTTCAAATTAAGCCTCTGTTAAAGAAACAGAAGATATGAACCCCTGTTGCTGACGTAACAGGAAGGGGCTGAACAGGGAGGAGCAATACTGTATATAAGGAAAAACCACATCTGGGAAAGTCAGAACTTCTTGGGATAAGCATGTGGAGGCAGGGCAGCTGCTGTTGCTGCACTGAAGACTGAACTGAGAATTGAGAGGAATTGGGAAGAGGAATGAGAATTGAGAACTGACACAGAATTTCTCGGAGCAAGCCATGTGGAGGCTGGATAAAGTGATCTTGATTTTTTGAATGGAGCTTATAGTACTGAAGACTTCTGAGAGCCAGCCAGCCATGCCAGAGTAAGCATGACTGTGGTATTGGTACTTTGTTTGTGGCTTTGTTAAGCCTTGACTTCCCAGGAATAGAGACTATGAAGGATTTAAGGTGGATCGGACACTGTGAGCTTCATTGTGGAACAGGAACTGCACAGAGAGCTGGAGAAGGTGCTGGGAGCTGTCTGCCTTTGAACGCAGGTGACAGTTTGGTGAATTCAGATAGGAACTGGGACCATGGAAAGGGAACGAGGGAAGTTGAGAGCCAGCCTCCAGTCAAGCTGAAAGAAGACTACTTGGACACTAATGTACTGACTGAGAAGATTATGATTTACTGTGATCTAGGGGTGGAGAACTTTGACTTTTATGTTTTGTGATTGAATTAAAGATTTTGTGATTGACTAAATAAATGCATTTTGTTTATGATTGGAAACTAGTCTCCAATTGAGACTACCTCAGGGGTGGAGTACTTTGACTTTTATATTTTGTGTCACTTAAGGAGGCTGAGTTATTAAATGATTGTACTTTGTTGAAAACTATTGTGACCACTGTGGTGAAAATTATATGGCCATTTTGGTGATAAGTCAGTGTGAATGCTGTATTTTGTTTTTCTGTGATAAATTGTAGCATTGTGAATGCTGTACCTTGATTTTCTGTGAATGTTTTGCTCAGATTTGTTATTGAATAAATAGAGTGTTCACTATACTATATAATCAGAACCTTGAAAGCTGTTCACAACAGCATTCTTCTGGAAAGTTGCTTGTGCGTGGCTTTACGTTATGGTGTAGTCAGTTGTATTACAAAGTATAGTGCCTCTGTTTGTTCCAGGATTGATGGCCATTTGGATTGAGATTGTAAGGCCAAGGATCCTGGAGAGGTAGAAAGCAAGGTCCAAGAGGTCGGCGCAAATCATCAGTAAAGTCCTAGAACCTCCAAAACCCTCCTCTAGGACATCTGTAAACATACAACCAGAAAATCTTCTTTGAGGGCTTCCAGTAAAGTCCCAGGGCTTCTGGACAAAATATCACAAACAAACATCAACACAGACAGAACAGACAAACAGAGTGCCAGGATACCACAAGTTTTTCCCTTCTTGATTCTGCCACGACAAAAGTCCTCTTCTCAGTTCTGCTGTCTCTAACCTGAGCTCTCCTTATATATAGTCATTAGCTCCTACCCTTCCTGTTGCAGGAGTTCATGAGTTCTAGGGTTCACAACTTGTGGGGTTCACATGTTCTGTTTCTTAACAGACTTGATAAGGAAGGCTCAAAAGAAACTTGAAGTGAAACAAGGTGTTAATTCAATAGCTGAAACAAGGTGTGAACTATTTCTGTGCTTGCCATTACAGTTGTAAAAGCTTTAATGCCAGAGGACTTAATGCTAGAGATAATAAGAAGTCACTGGTATTTAACAATGGGGAAATGACATGGTCAGATCAGTGCTTTAGAAATATCACTTTGGCAGTTGTGAGTGGGATGGATTGGAGAGAGGATAAATTTGAGGCAGGTTGATTGATTAGTAGTAGACCACAACAATAGTCCAGGCCTACTGATTTTCTTTTGGTAGTTTCCTATTAAAATTTCAATACTTATAATCTGATATTAGTGTAAAAGCACCTTATGTATATGAATTCTCTTCTCTCTTAAATATAATCATGATTACAAAATATTCATTAAGTACCTGTTGGTATCTCTCATTGATTTTGGTGATTTACTGACATAATTCTTGTTCTCAGGGAGCTTGCTGTAAGAATAAATAAGTAAATAAGTAAAAGACAAATAAGTGCATTTTTTTGTGTAGGTAAAGAGAAAAATGTAAATAATGAGACTAATCATGTGAATGAGATTCAAAGAAGTTTTGCTTGTAGATAGTTTTGCATAAATACTTAGCTCAGTGCCTGGAACATAGTAGCTTAATAAATGCTTAATGGCTAACTGGTACAAGGGATACATTTTGTCTGAATAGCCATTGAAAACTTTATGGGATCAGTTTTATTTAAAAAACTTCTGGAAAGAATAGAATCCTTGGAATGGGAGAGAGGGAGAATGGTTGGATAGGGAATATGGTGATTAAAATGAATGATACTTTCCACAAATAGATAATGAAACAAAGGGCAAGGGAGTGCTTGGAGAGAGTAACAAATGAATGATATTTGATTCAAGATTTGGCATCATTAGAATATAGATGAATGACATTATTTAGTAGTGGATTTGGAAAATTATTTTTATTTGTTGTATATAGGTTATTTTGGGGTTGTAGTATTTGTGAGAAGCCAAAACAAGAAAGATTACAATAATTCAGGCCTGAGGTGCGCACAACCTCTATACACTTATTTTGTGTTTGTGCCAAAGCTCGATTTTAAGTCACACTTAGGCCTAGGTTTTACTGAGTTTCATTTGTCTCTATAAAAATCAGGAGGTTGAACTTCATGGTCTTTTAGTATCCTTCTTCCTCTAAAAGATGGGTTCTACATGCAGTTCTATATTTGGCAAATCATAGATTCTCAAAGTTGGAGCAGACCTCAGAGACAATCCAAGCTGCTCCAAGGCAAGGATCCTCTTGAGGGCAGACATACTTGAAAAATAATCAACCATTCTTCACTTGAAGGCCTCTGGTGAAAGGAATCTATTAGCTTTAGACCAAACTATTACACTTTGGGGTGTCCTAAATTCTTTAGAAAGTTTTTCCTCAAGTCAGAGGGACAAGGGGGAGGACATAGGAGAGAGCAGATTGGGGAAGGGGTTAGATAACAGTGGGATGGCTGTTTTGAGGTATTGGGTAGGGGAAAGATGGGGAGAAAATTTGTAACTCAAATTCTCGTGGAAATGAATGATGTAAACAAGAAAATAAATTAATTAATTTTAAAAAAATAGTGCCAAAAAAAAAAGTTTTTTCCTTTCCTTTTATGTAGATGCTAAATCTCCCTTTCAGCAACTTCTACCCACTTCACCTATTTGTTCTGAAACCAAACAAAACAGTCTCCGTTCCTCTTGCATATGACATCTCTTCAAATGTGTGAAAGCAGTTGTCATGTTCTGCCTGCTCCAATAGTCCATCCTTCTTTCCAACATAACCATTCTCAGTCTCAAATGAGTGTCATGGTTCATCTTTCAGGATTTTTTGTTTGTTTTGTTTTGGTTGTTTACAAAGGTGTATCATCAATGAGAGCACTTCCTAGTCCCAGCAGACTCCACCCCAATGGATTTGATATCTAGTATTCTCCTGAGACATAGTGTCTAGTCCCATGATTTCTTTAGTAGAAATAATTTGCAGGTGAGGAACTCCCTCTACTGATGCAGGTTGACAACTTTTCTGCAATTTACAGTCTTTAAGAGTTACCTACAGCACTGATAAGTTAAAGTGACTTTTCCAGGGTTGCACAGCTACTATATGTCAGCTATGGGACTTGAACCTACATAGTTCTGGCTTTGAGACCATATCTCTTAATACTTTGCTACAAATTCCTGTCATTCTTCATCAAGGGTAACTTCAAGATCTTCATTATTGTTGGAAACAAAAATCAATGGGTTTTTAATGCCAAAATAAAAAAAAAACATAACAAAAAATTCTCCATAACAACACCCAAATATTTCTAGTGTCAAAAAGAAAATAGAGAAAAAAAGTACATCATACAAAGACCTGACATCCAGAAATTTATAATGACCTGGTACATCTATGTGCAGAGAACAGAGAATAGAAAGTGATATGAAGATAATAATTCAGGTTTTGAACTTTTAGATATTTCAGGCAGGTAGGTGACACAGTGGATAGAGTGCTGAACTTTCAGAGTCAGATTACCTGAGATAGGCAGCTCTGTGACCCTGGCAAGTTACCTAACTGATATCTGCCTCAGTTTCTGCATCTGTAAAATGGAGACATTAAAGACACCTATCTCCCAAGACTATTGTTAGGAACAAATGAGAGGATGTGTAAATCACTTTGAACCTTAAAATATTCTATAAATGGTAGCTGTTATTATTATATCTTAATATCTCAGAGTAACCAAATGAATTTGTGAACTAAAAATAGTTTTCTCAGTAAGTGGTTAAAAGTGATTCACACCTGTTTTTCCTAGGAAATCACAGATACTGTTTCTGAAAAATTTCTCAGATAAGTTAATATGTCTTTTGTGATATGGAAACAAATCTATTTTCTAACTAGATCAAATTTCATGGTCACTGTCAATATTTATTGAGTTTCTTATTCATGGGAAATTGTATTAGGTACTGCATTGAGTAGACTATAATAGGAAAATTGTATAGTACTAATAATAAAAACAGATTTTGGTCATTGTACCCTTTCTTGGAAGTACTACTGCTGGAATGATCAGAGGATGATAGATAATATTAATCAAAGTTTTTGTCAATTTTAATTTAATTTTAGTAGGTTACAGTTCCTCAAAAAACAAATTATTTCATTTAAACTCAGATAAACCTAAAAGCAATGAAATCTATGAACACATTTGTTCTTTCTTTATCTATTAGTTAGTTGTTTGAATATTTGTTTTTTAAACTTCAGGCAGCTAGGTGGCACAGTGGATAGTGTACCATACTTGAAAGCAAGAAGAATTGAGTTCAAATCTAGCCTCAGACACTTACTAGCTATATTACCCTGGACAAATCACTTAACTTTCCCTCAATTTGCTTATTTGTGAAATGGAGATAAAAAAACCAGCACCTGTCTTTCAGGGTGATTGTGAGGATAAATACCTATAAAGTGCTTAGCAGTGTGCCTGGCACATATTGTTATAAAAAATGTTAGTATTAATTATTATTACTATTTTGATATAGACCCAATTAATAGTCTATTTAGGAATAATACAGTCAAAACATGGCCTTATAACTTTTTTTTTAACACCTTACAGAATCGGTCTTGTTTAATAGAAAGCCCTTGTGACCTCAAGTCAGAACACATAGGTTTGAATCTGAATTCTATTAACCCTATTTGTAAAATGGAGATATTTGTAGCACCTACTTGATAGAGATAAAATGAGAGTTCCTTAGAATTTTGTATGTAAATTTTTAGCAGAAATTTCTACATAGATTTAAATTTTAAAATTTATTACCAGTTTGTTCATGGGAATAATGCTATACTTTTATCTGGAAAATACTTCCAAAAGATACGTATATAGACACCATTGACAGATAAATAAATTGTTCAGACAGAAATTTGCATGAATTACCAAATCATCAACTTCTTGTTTTGGGGTTCCAATTCCATTTCATTTTCTCTACTTGGCTTTTCCATTTTTCTTTAAATGGCATGGACTTTAGTTTGTAAATACTCCTTATCCAATTGATCTGCTTGACCACTTTAAGAGCAACCATTCTTAGACTTGCTAGGTTGGTATTTAATTACCCTTGAATTAACCTTTCTTGTTTTATGCCAAAACTACTTCTTTTCATTTTTATGCAGAGAACAGAAAGTGATGCATAGAAAATAATTGATCATTTCCATTGATCATTTCCTATTACATTTTCTCCTCTGACTTGTCCTTGATAATATGTTTTCTTCATTCATACATAGTCATTGATTTATAGTTTTAAAATATCTAATCATGTTCAGGTTAACATTAAATTTTTCTAATTTTCCTCTTTTGGTCACTTGATAAAGATTGGATCTGAGTTTGTATGACATTCACTGGGATTACAAATCAATTTACTTCTTGTGAATATGAAGTCAAGGTTTACATTATAAAATTAGTGATTTTGCCTTTTACTTATGCACATATTTTTCTCCCCATAACTTAATTTATTTTTTTATAAATTTTGATATATTAGAAAATAATAGTATCTAGATAACAAAAACTTTTTTTCTTACTAAAATACAATTACTAAATTCTGTTTGAAACAGTGTTAAGGCAAACAGCAATTAAGAAAATTATATACAAACAACTTGATTAAGCAAAAATAGTATGATATATCAGAAAATTCTAGAATGAGTTGACATGAAATATTGGGAAGAAAAAGAAAACCATTTTGAAAAT
>CM053586.1:116708769-116732533 GCA_028646515.1 Pseudochirops corinnae | reverse complement strand
ACTTAGATGCTCCATCAGATGACAAGAATGCTAGACATTTCCATCCCTGTCAAAAGACAGGCATTGTGAAATTTTTAACCAATACCCTATGAATTTGAACATATTATTTCTTTACAAGAAAGAAGGAAAAAAAACACATAGCAAAATCTTGGCTCTTCAGAACCCTTGAGGAATGGTCCTTTTAGATAATCAAGTATTGTCTATATAACCAAGGTACTCCTTAAACATCCAAATTTACTTTAATCAATTTGGATGGAAAATATTCTAAAATGCATTACATCTCATGTTCTTAAGCAGCAGATTAAAAACTATTTAATTTTTTTTTCAGATGATTTAACATCATTACAGCTAGGTCTCAATTAGTGTGAATAATGGATCCCATAAAGCATTTGCATTATTTGAATTTTCATTGTTTGAAGTTATAATATATGTAAAATACGATAATTGGTTCCAGCACAGTGGAAATATGCAGAGAGAATTCAAATAATGTGATCATTTCACAGGATTCGTTATTTGTATTAACCTGTACCTAGATTTATTATGAATGTCAGAATTTTTATTTTACTTTAAAAGTGATAAATAAGCTCAGAACTGGCTAAAGTTTTTTGCATTATTTCATCGACTTTATACACTGTACTATATACATAAGTTTCATACACTGAAGCCTATGCCTGTGTGGATCGCAACAAAATGTTGAAATCTTCAAAGAGATAGGAGTACCAGATCATCTTCCTTGTCTCCTGAGGAACCTGTGGCTTTTCCATTAGCAATAAAAGGCTGTGAGAGTTGGACTGTAAGGAAAGCTGAGTGCCATAGAATTGATGCTTTTGAATTGTGGAGCTAGAGAAGACTTGAGAGTCCCTTGGACAGCAAGGAGATCAAATCAGTCAATAGTTAAATACATTAATTCAGGATATTCACTGCAAGGTCAAATACTGAAGCTAAAGTTTAAAAACTTTGACCACATAAATGAGATGATAGAATTCATTGGAAAAGACCTTGATGCTGGGAAAGATTGAATGCAAAAGAAAAAGGGGATGGCAGCAGATAAGATAAATACATAGTGTCATGGAAACAATAAATATGAATTTGGACAGACTGAGAGACAGTGAAAGATAAAGGGGCTTGGTGTGCTGTGGTCTGCTGGGTCATGAAGTATCAGGCATGACTGAATGACTGAACAACAACAAAAAGAAATTCTTAGAGTCAGTCACTCAATAAGCATTTATTAAGTGCTTACAATATGCCAAGCATTGTGTTAAGTGATGAGGATACAAAGATTAAAAAAAAAGTACCTTTCCTTAAAGAATATACATTCTAATATTCTAATGGGAGTGGAGGGAAATACCAAACTGACTTTAAGCCAGAGTTCTTTTTGAGTTATTATATATGTATTATAAAATTTTTGATAGATCATGTTCATTCTCCTGTGTCTTTTTTTGAAATGATTTGATTCATTTCTTCAACCTTAATCCAAATCTTCTAAGTGTGACTTCTTCTGGGACATGAAGTATATATTAACCTAGAATAACTACCAGGACATCTCATCAGCTTCATATTTTACCTCTAGGTTTTTCTTATATATACCTTCATTAGGATTCATTAGAACCATTACAATCTAAATCACCCAAGAATACTATATGGAGTCAGCTTTCTCTCTTCCAAGGCATATGGTTGAGCAGTTGTAGCCTACTCTTTATTACCCTCCCCACGTCTGGTAATACATTTTTCCAAGAGTGACTAACATTGTATACAGTATAGAGAGCCAGCTCCAAAGTCAGAAGGACCTGGGTTCAAATATTTACTCCAGCATATATATTCACTATCTGGCTATTGGAGGCAACTATTGGTATACAGGATACAACACGGGTCCTGGAGTCAGGAGGAGTTGAATTCAAATCTGAACTCAGAAACTTACTAGTTACATGATTCTAGGCAAGCCAATTAACCTCTGTTTGCCTCAGTTTCCTCAAGTGTAAAATGGGAATAATAATAGTATTTATGATGTAGAGTTATTATAAGGATCAAATGAGATATCTGTAAAGGTGCTTAGCAGGGTGCCTTGCACATTGTAGGTACTAAATAAATGCTTATTCCCTTCCCTCTGCCTCCTCAATCCCTTGCCCCCACACTCCACCTGCTGTCTAAGGCAACCTTGATGATTTTAAATTACATAGAAGTTACTAATTTGCATTTTAGAAGGTATTCCTATGCAGATTAAATCACAGGCCTGAAAGAAAAAAACAAAAAACAAAAAACTATTTTATATGTTCATGAAGGAAAATGGTTTCTTAGCTAACCACTTTCTTTCTTCCTTTTCTTTCCTCTTTTTTGGAGGGGGAGGGAGGCATGGCAATCAGGGCTAAATGACTTGCCCAAGCTCACAAAACTAGTAAGTGTCAAGTGTCTGAGGTCACATTTGAACTCAGGTCCTCCTGACTCCAGGGCCAGTGCTCTATTCACTGTACCACCTGGCTGCCCCCTAACTATTTTCTTTCACAAATACTTGTATATTCTATTTTGTTTTATCTCTCATTTCATCCTGTTTCATCTATCATCTACTGCCTAATGTTTCCTGTGGTTTCACTTATTTCTGTTATCATCATTCTAGCTACTTAGGCACTTCAATATCTATTTTAAAGTACAATGCAAACAAACAATTTAATTTTAATTTTTTAGAATATGTTAATAGCATATGTGATTTAATTCTCTATATGACATAAATGTAACTTTAAATTTGATTCATTTGAAAATTAGTGACCAAGAACATCCCAATTGCTAATTAAATTAGATATTTATTCATTTGACTTAAGGATATATATATAGCCACCATTGTATACCAACCATCATCACACATCAAATAAGAAGGCAGAAATATATTAATGGCCTCTCTCTTCAGAAACTTTGTAGAAGTAATTAAAAATATGTAAACATTTAAAACATTTTCTTTAACTTTTTTTTTTTTTTTTGGTTTCTGGAGGTGGGAAGGCAGGGCATTTCAGGTTAAGTGACTTGCCCAAGGTCACACAGCTAGTAAGTGTTAAGTGTCTGAGGCCAGATTTGAACTCAGGTCCTCCTGATTCCAGGGCCAGTGCTCTATTCACTGCGTCACTTAACATTTTTTGAGTACCAACTGTGAATAGCATTCATTAAAGGCAGTATCTATATATCCATATATGTATGTCATCTTCCTGTGAAGATCAACTTTAATGACTTTTGTCTGACTTATGTTTGTGTTTTGACATAGAGCTCAAGTATTGTTATAGATAAAGTTGTTATCAGTCTGGTTACAGAGTCATCACTGCCTAGCCCTTTGCTTTATTCAGTGTGTTAAGTTCTCAAGTTGCTTATTGTGCAGGTTGTTATAAATCATTGTTGGTAATATGCTGCATCCTAATTATACTCCAAATGGGGATATTTCCAGTTCACTTTGAATTATCTGCCATTTTGATTCCTCCCAGATTACGATGTTTTATGATTCACAGTGATAGAGTGTCAAGTGAAGAATATTGCTTTTAAAACTGGCTTCCATTCTGTTTTCCATATCCAATGTTTCATCCACTGCCTCTGGGCCTTTGCAAGATCATGCCTTAAATCTAGAATATATATCTTCCTCATCTCTGCCTTTTGTAATCCCTAGCTCCATAAAGGCCCTGCTTAAATACAACATCCAACTTGATGCCTTTCTTGATCAGATATTACTGCTTGTTAGAATCCCACTCTTAAAATTACTTTGTATTTACTTGGTATATGGCTTCTATTTCCTTATATATGTATATGTTTCTTTTCCCAGTGGGTTGTAAATTCTTTGAGGGTAGAGATTATATAGTTTTTATCTTTTTATCCCCAATATTCAGAGGTAAGTTTAGCAAATAGCAGACAAAACACTTACACAGGATAACAAGCATTTATTGTTTCTTTTCATGCCAGGCATTGTGCTAAGTGCTGAGATAGAAACAAAAGCAAGAAGAAAGATAGTCCCTACCCTAAAGGAAGTAATATTCTAATGGGAGCAGACAATCCATAAAAGGGAGCCAAAAAGCAGAGGATGGGGAGAGGGATAAAGACTACTGACACAGGATCCTGGAGGCAGACTCTGTACAGTCAGAAGTAGAATTGGGAGGGGAATCATGGGTCTCATGGACCTGTCCTGAAAATGGAAATCTGGAAAGGAACTCTACTAATGAGAAAGGGGCCAGCATGGTGAAGTGATTTTTGCAGACTGAGAAGGATCAAGGTAATGAGGGAAATTCTAGGTTGAAAGGACCACTGAGTCCTGGCGATGTCCTAAGTGTCAGAAGGATAACTATGGCTGTTCATTCTGCCTGACTCTTTGTGACCCCATTTGGGATTTTCTTGGCAAACATACTGTAGTGGTTTGCCATTTCCTTCTCCAGCTTATTTTTCAGATGAGGAAACTAAGGCAAGCAGGGTTAAGTGACTTGCCCAGTGTCACAGAGCTAGTAAGTGTCTAATGTCAGATTTGAACCCAGGAATATAAGCCTTCCCGTCTTCAGGTCCAGGGCTCTATCCACTGTGCCACCTACCTGCTCTAAGTATAGCTGTAATATATGCTTAATAAATTCTTATCAAATTCAATTATATATACACATATACTTACATATATTCAATTATATATATATATACATATATATTTTCCCATAAGTAAGCTAAGCAAGACTAGTTATTTTTAAACATTAGCAGTTTTTTATAATCATGTGACACAGAGTATAAATGAAAAATGTACATTCTTGTTTTATTATAAGCTGTCAAATCTGAAAAGAATATTTGAGAATGTTAAATAAGGCAGAAGAAAATGTGGGCAGTTCTTTAAATCTATTTATTGTGGAGAAAATACTTATGGGTGCTTATGCTGTCATCAAACTCTCCTTTTCCTCCTTGTTAAATATACATATCATGTAAAAGCTTCTGAAAAAATCTTCTCAGTTATTTCTTCTCAGAATAATTCTGGATCGTTTCTGCGGTCATGTTTTCTTCCTGATGTACCTATATGTTGTTTATAGAAATTTAAACCACCCTAATTGCTTAAAGCACCTTTTTTTTTTAAAGCAAAACAAACAGTTTTAACCACAATAATTGTTCAGGGTCAGATTCTAACATTTTTCTGTTTGTTTCTCAGGGAGGAGGAAAGGAAGGGTTAGTCTAGAGAACAACCACTATTGGTTAGACTTTTCCAAAGTTCAAAGAGAGGGCTGAAATCATTGATGTCACAGTAGGAATGAATGTGCACATTCATTACTCTGTTGAGACCTGTTGTTAAAGTCAATTTTTATGCTGTTTAGAAGGTTGTGTAGTTGTAATCCCTGGGTCACTGCCAGGAATGGCCACAGTAACAAAATGCCCAGTGTCCCTGGATCTTTTCAAAACAATCTGTCACTGTGCAAAGATTTTTGAATAACCCTGAATCTTGTTGCTAGCCAGCATTATTTAGGTCATGTCAAGACCCTGAGATCTGTGGAACTTTTTTTTTCTCGTAAAAGCCCATAGATTCATTCCCATAAATCTTTTTACTTTCGTTATTTAGCCATATGAAGTTATTTCAGTCCTTGCTTTCACATTGTGGAGGAGATTGCAATTTCTCTGCTCCATGCTTGGAATGTTCTTCCTCCTTCCCCTTAAAAAATCTATTAATTTTTAAGATAATTTTATATATGTATATATTTTCTACATAAATAGAATATATACCACTCCTCCCCAGTATCTTGTGACACTGATCACTTTTAGATCTGTTTCATTTTTGTCTTTATGTCTTGTCCCCAGTGTCTGACAAATACTGAATGCTTAATAAATGTTGGTTGAGTAATTTATTGACTATTTGGAACTTGTATAAGCTACTCAGGATAGAGGAATAACAACGCATTTTTCCTTTGTATATTCCATGTTAACTATCTCATGAGTACCTATGACCAAAACAGAGCATATTTTACTTTGAAAACTGTATGTGTTAGTTTTTTTTATTCTAACTTTGAAATGCTACTTTTCTTCCAAACCCATTTTATGAGAGCCTTTGTGTAAAGTCTCCTGTTATTTAATGATTACATTTATGAAAAGAAAAAAATGAACAATTGTGAATATAATGTGCTTCCAAACATTGAAACAATAAATTCAAAAAAATAGGAGGCTATGATTGGAAAATGTTACAACTAGTAGGAATCTTTCCTGATATTTTATATAGAACTGTATTTCATAGACTTTACCTTTATTATTGAGTAGATAATATCCTTTCGAAGGACATACATGCTCCTAACAAACACCATTCCGAAGAATACTTTCTTTACCAAATGAAGCAAGGAACAGTATTTTAATATTTTAATGCAAAAAAATAAAAATATATTTATATCTCTAGCCTTTAAGCACTTCGTCATTTTATGCTTCAGTTGCTAAATTTTTTCCAATGAAGTTTCTATTGTAATTTTTATGTTGGAAAATACTTATTGGAAGCTTGGGCCCAATAAACTTTTATTCATTTCTCTGATACAGAAATGATCCATTCTTAGAATTCTAGTGCTTAATGAGCAACAGAAATCCATGGAATTATTTTATCCATTATAATTATGCTTTCCTTGACGTTTGAAGTCTTTTTAGGGATAATATTTTGCATGGATTTTTTAAAGTAAAAAAACAAAAAATGTCTGCAATTATTTCTGTATTCATTAACTGCTTCTGCTGCCTTTGATGAAACTAGTATAAAGAGTACCCCTAAAATTTTTTGGAACAGACCATTGTTTAAGCAAGGATGCGCTTTTAGTTTTTTGTCCTTCAAAGAAGAAAGATACTTGCCACCAGTAGGTGTAATGGCAAAACAAGCCAATGAGAGTACTTGAATCTAGGAATATCCAAAAGGAATCTTTCCCATTTAAAAAAACAAAAAGCCTGATATAGTTTTTTTAAATACCAGATTATCTGCTCTTTGAATCTTTTTAAAAAACCCTTTTTTTAAAAACCTTTTTTAAAAACCTTTATTGAATACTGTCATAGCTTTACCTCCAATATTTATGTATGCTTAAATAAATAATGATATACGTCTTTTGCTAAAATGGTGTCAGGAATGGTGAGAGATGGTCCAAGTATAGGTTTTCTTTGTTTCAGTAAATCTGTGTTAAGTAAGGCCAGTAAAAACAGAAAAGGAAAGGTCAAAGTGACTAGCCTTCAGATTGAAGTTTTTGTAGCAAAACTTAAGTGTTATCCCCTTCTTCCTGTCTCTCCAGTTCTCTTTAAGTTACAATCCTTTAAGGGTTATACCTTCTACTAATAGTGCCTGGGTTCTTGTTTATCATTTGAGATATCACTCTTCAAATGGCTTAAGTATTTCAGATCTTAGCACAATTTCCATTGAAATCTAGCTGTATATATTCTATGAGAGGGAGTCTGGAAGAGTGGATAGAGAATCAGGCTGGAGTCAGGAAGATTAGAGTCCAGGTTTCACCTTTGATATATACTCCTTCTGAGACCATTTTCAATTAACTTGAGCTCTAAGTCCTTTAAACAAATTTCTAAAACTATAAATTGTAGAGCAGTTATTGATCTGTATTTTTTGAGGGGATTTCCTCACTCAGAATTTCCTACAATCCATAGGTCTGGACATCCTACCCCCCTGCAAAACAAAATTCACACATTCATTCATATACATTAAAGTTGTCTATTTTAAACAATTTTAAGTTAACACTAAGCCTTTCATTTTAAAAATCGATTGAGATATAAAATTCCTTTGGCCTGTGTTGAGTAACACTTGCAATGTAGGAGATAGAGTTGGAGAATGGCCTAGATTGCATAAAAATTGAGCAGTAGATATGGTATACCTTAGATGATATCAAATATATGAGAATACATAAATTTGTGAAGGGAAGGAAAGAGAAAGAGAGAGAGAGAGAAAGAGAGAAAGACAGAGAGAGAGAGAGAGAGAGAGAGAGAGAGAGAGAGAGAGAGAGAGAGAGAAATGGAAAATTTGATTCTAAGCTTTTGGAGAACTAAACAATGTGAAAAGAAAAGTAAAGAACTGGCCATGTCACAGCCAGTATATAATTCTCTGCACTTTTCTTGAATTTGAAGTATTAGAAAAATCAGATATTCCAGGGAAGATATAAACTATTATTTTCTTTGGGGAGTGAAAAGAATGGTACATGTATTCTAACCTATGAAGCATTAATGTGTTTTCTATTAAGGGGGGCAGAAATGTGTGAAAAGCAATAATATGTTATGAATTCATGATGATGATGAGGGTGGTGGTGGTGGTGGTGGCAATTTTGGTGTTGGTGTTGGCAACGATGATCATGATAATGACTGGGTGAAATTTTGTATGCATTTTCTGTGGATATAACAGACAGTTCCTAACAAAGCCTGATCCCTGTTGTTTAAAAAAAAATTCCAAGTGTCTCTGGAATTTTGTGGGTGTAGGGAATTACTGGTGAGAACCTTTTTCTATCCATGAATAGCCATACCTTCCCTGACATTTAATGGTCTCAGAGAATTGCCTGGAGAACTGGGATGTTATATGACCTGCCTAAGGCAACAGAGACTAGTGATATTCCCTTTAACTTTGACACTATTGTAAAAATATTTGCCATTATATTTGACTTGAGTCTTATTTCCCCTTCTTTGAATGTTCCAGCTTTTTTCTTTTTTTTCTTCAAAAACCTTAGAGGAGGTGAAACTCTTAAAGGACAATAATCTTAGTTCCCCCATCACTTTATAAGTACTGGATTATTGCCTAGCATCTTCAAAATTTTCAGTCTTGTTTACCTTTCCTAAATTCTGTGAACTGAGAGGTCCACGAAATTTTGCATTTTAAAGACTGCTCACTTCTGGGAAGGAAAAAGGAAAGTTTATCTAAATGTTTTTCACTTCTTTCTATCTTCTTCACTTTCTTTCATTCTGTTATCAAGAACCACTCTGTCTCTTTGTATGTCTTCTTACATAAAACATTCAAGTACCTTGACACCCGACAGTTTCATCCAGGTTGAGGCTATGTGGTGGTGTAATGGAAAGAACACTACTTGGAGTCAAGGATTTGGGTTCAAACCCTAGTTCTATAACTACTAATATAATATCAAGCAATTCCCTTCACATTAATGAGTCTCAATTTTCTAATCTATAAACTAAATGATTTTGACTGAATCATCTATAAGGTCCTTTCTAGCTCTGAATCTTAGGAAAACAAACAAACAAACAAAAATCCTGGAAGTTAATGGAAGAAAGGTGGGCAGTGTCTATTCCTTGTATTTTATGTTCATTTGATGTCTTTTTTTTTCTTGTTTTAAATCGTAGCCTTTGTTTTTGCATTTTAATTCAATTCAGAGTCATGTGTTCGCTATGTTAAACTTCCTGGCCTTGCAGAATTGCAATTTCTAGTTATAATTTCTATTCATTAATTTTTTTTAACTAAAACTCTACTGTAACATTCAAGGAAGTCCTGTGAAGTTTGTTCTAATTATATTTTATCTATATTCTTTGATGGATTGCTTGTCTCATTGGCATAGCATAAATGAATATAGAACACATGTCCCGAACAATATTCTTTATTTATTTATATGTCCAGTTTTAAAAGAAAGAAATCATAATACATACCCTCAAAGCACTGACTAGTTGAATCTATTGCCTATTCATTTCCATAACTGTGGGAATCCCATCTTCTGAGGCCATTATATAGACCTTGGTGGAAATGTTTTCCCAGAGCAGAATTACAAGTACATATTTTGATTAGGAAGGTTCCTTGTAGTTCATGGTCATCCATCTTAGTGCTAGTAGTTGTTTCTTGGTCCACTAGTTATGGTCCCATAGCTTCAATCTGTGAAAGCTGATGAAAAAAAAGACTTGACAGAAAATGCCTAGCTGAAATAGCTTTGAAAAATCAACAACTATAAACTCTGAAGTTGTTTTAAAGGTACCAAAAAGTGTGACATGAGTTTAAATAATATACTGAATCAATCCTTAATTTTCTGCTTCATTTAAAAAAATTTGAATACGGATTTGTTTTAAGAATGTTGTTGACATCTTTTACTTCTCCAATCTTCTGTTTGTCAAATAAATCAAAGGATCATTTTTCATTGAGTAATGATGTATTTCACTTATTAAATAAGGATTTCTCTCTTTAGGTTTTAAGTTTAGCTGTCAGAATTATAGAACTTCAATAGAAAATCAGTCATGTTTAGTTAACTGACTTTTAATAGAACAAAGAAAAAATATAAATTATGTTTAAATACCCTGATGCTTGAAATAAGTATTTTTAAAAGTTAGGTACATATGTGGAATGTAAAAGTAATAATAAGATGTCAAATCTACTCTCAGTCACTGCTGTGCTGAAGAGTACCAGTTTATGATATTCATTCATGTGTGAGTGATATAGATGATTCTGGATGATTTTATGATTACAGGTGATAACATTAAATGTCCTGTGTACAGACTTTATTTAATGTCTCTTTTATTTGGGAATGTTCTTCCTGAGTCTCCAATTCTCCAGGTTAAACATGGACTCAGGATCCTTTATCCTCCTGGATGCCTTGCTCTAGTTGTCATTAAGATTATCAGTGTCATTCATGTATTGTAGCATCTAGACCTGAGCAGAATATTCCAGATGTTATGAAGGCAATGGAGAGGATGATAATCTCTTTATTTATAATTAAAAACATGTTTCTCAAATATCAGTATGAAATCTTTCAAGTTAGCAAAATATATGATGACATATTGAATATTTGGGCATATTTATTTTTTTTTCCTAGAATATATTCTTTGGCAAAACCTGCATAGTGCTGTTCAAAAGGATTGAATGTGGGCTGAGAATAATTGTGCAAAATCAGTGACAGGAATATTAGCAATGTTTGTAGGTCAGATTCTAGCAACAACATTCCACCAGATCTGCCCCACATTTGTGCATGTCTGTACATGTGCTTGTGCACACAAATAATTATGCACACATTTTCTGAAAAGTTATGAGTTGCTAAGTTCATTGATCATTCTGTCACTAAAATCAAGTTGGTAGAATTTAGTCAATATCTATTGAAATCATCAAGAGGCTTACTTAAGCATTATTAAAGTAACAGCTGCTACAGCAGTAGGCAAACATGCTACTGTTAGTTTTTAATTTAATCTAAATTGCTTTGAGTCAGACCATCACAAGTGGGAAATCTCCATACTGTTTGATTCAATTGTCTAATTTGCCTTTCCATTTTAGACTGTATAGTTTACTATTTAGTTTGAACAAAGGTCAAATCACAGAATAATAGAAATTCAAAGTTGGAAGAACCTCAATGTCCATCTACTAAAAAAGTAATCACCACTATATCATTCTGAACAAGTACTATGTCTGGACAATTGCTCTGTTGCAACTAGTGCAAATAAGGAATCCCCTGAAGTGGTCACATTATTTCAATTCACATGGCATATTTCCATTTGTCTGGATGTAATGACCACAGTTTACAAAATTTAGATTTGAATAGTGTGAATTCTAATACATGCAGACACTTCAAGAGATTCCTTATTGGTAATAATCGGGACCTAGATTTAGTCATTCAGTCTTTGCTTGAAAGAATCTTATGAAGTGGAGCATATGACTTCCAGAGACATTCTTTTCTACTTTTAGATAGCTAACTATTAGGAAATTTTCCCTTGATATCAAATCAAAATTTGCCTCTTTGCAACTTCTACCCATGGTTTCTATACCTGCTTCTTGGGGTCAAACAGAACAAACTTTATCCCATTTCTATGTGATGACATTTCAGGTATTTGAAGAGGGTTATAATGTTCTTCCTGAGTCTCTAATTCTCCAGGTTAAACATGGACTGAGGGTCCTTCATCCTCCTGGATGCCTTGCTCTAGTTGTCATTAAGATTATCAGTGTTATTCATGTATTGTAGCATCTAGACCTGAGCAGAATATTCCAGATGTTATGAAGGCAATGTGGAGGACTATAATCTTTTTATTTATAATTAAAAACATGTTTCTCAAATATCAGTATGAAATCTTTCAAATTAGCAAAATACATTTTAGATGCTATACAGACCTTCAGCATTTGTGGATTTCACATTTGTGGTTTTGGTTATTGGCAAGTTGGCAATTGAAAATCAGATGGGAGTTTTTGGAAATTTGTTGCATACTGTGGAAAACTGCAAATGACTGTGTCTGTAAAGAAAGCTAAAAAAATTAGCAAGTCATAAATGCATAAATACTGTATATTATTAATCAATTTTGTAATTTACTATCATAAGTATACATGAAAAAATTATTACAAATAGTTAAATTTTGTCAAAAGTTTCAGTTTGCTAAAGAACTGTGGCCTATGCACTCTCTTTGGGAATATCTCCTCTTTATCTCTCTACCATCCAGAATGAGTCACTTGATTTTTCTCCCGCAGTGATCTTTATGTCTTGCACTTTTTGTAGGAGAAAAAAATCTGTGAATCAGTTGCTGCACCTACACCAACAACTGTGAAGATTGAATAATGTGGGAGATACTAATCTCTCTCACATAGAAACTGAAACAATTTTATGGGTGGAATGTATTCTTTAATTGTTTTGTGTGTTTAATAAATAAGATCAGAATTATAAAAAAATATGTTTGAGGTTGAGTCCTAGAATTATTTGTGGTTTTTGACATTTGTAGGGATCCTGTACCTCTAACCCCATGAATGTTGAGGTTTGACTATATAGGTTAAAGAAGCTCCATTCTTTATATAAAATAACCAAAATGATGATACATTTTTAGATGCGATATTTATGATGGATATGAAATTAAGATGTGAAGTTCAAATTGGCAACTTTGAGTAGAATTAAAAGGCTTTTTTAAAGCAATTATTTAGCATCATTTTTGGTAGAAAATTAATAGAAAATAATGCCACTGCCATTTCTTTTCTTTTTCTTTCCTTGATCCTTTTATCTCATTCTAATACTTCTAGTATTAATCATATTTCTCAGTATATGTCCTTTTTCTGCTTAATTACACCCAGAAAAAGAAAATAAAATGATAGAATAGGGATAAAAGAGAATTAATAAAAAGGTAGAGGAAGATAATCAGAATTTATATAATATCTACTATGTGTCAAATATTGTTAGCATTTTTTTTTACTAATATCTCATTTGATTCTCAAAACACCTCCATGAAGTAGGTGGTTTTATTATCTCCATTTTACAGTTGAGGAAACTGCGGTTCAGTGCCTAAAGTCACATAGCTAATCAGTGGCTCGGGCCAGATTTGAACTCATCTTCCTTAAGGTCTAATGCTCTTACCACAATTGCTTGTATTCAGTAGAAACTCAATAAATATTTTTAAAATAAATGCTGATATGGAAGCTAATATTAGATTCATTTGAGAAATAAGTTGAGTTTTCAGGGACAACTGTTGTTAATAAGTATTCTTGATAAATTATAATTAAGGTTGCATCTTAATGGAACTAAACCTTATTTTTAGACCCTTAGAGGAGCTTTTTGTTTGTGTCTGAGGTCTATAAATCAAAGAAAATTGAGTCAGTAGTGTCCTAAGATATTTTAATGTAGGGATTGCTAGCAGTTTTATAAATACGGAAAAGGAATCATTCAGTTATCCTTGGAGTATCAAGTAAGCAGGAATCATATTAATGTACTAACATCTATTTCTAGGCAAAAGTCAATAATAAAATTCAATTTTTTGAACAGTGAAATAGTGATTTGATAGACTGAGTCCTTAAAATATTTATTTAAATTATGTTCCTCTAATTATTTAAATTATGTCTCCTCTAATAAGACTGTCATTCCTCCAGTGGTCATGTACTTTTTGTATTCATGTACTTGAGTACATATTTTTGAAGAAGGGATATTTTAGCATTGGCAATAGGACTTCTAGGTGCATTATATGCAATACCTCACATGCTTAGAGGTCTTCACTGAAAACAGAAGTGGTGATTATTAAGTATAGAGAATGAATATATGCAATATGTACATTGGGTACATTTTAGCTCAAAGATAAATAAGAAAATCATTGTTCATCAGCATGGGAATTCCTTCAATTAGATAATTATTTTGCATATATAATTCTAACAATTTGTGGCAATAATTCTTATGCATCACTGGAAAGGAGAAAAAGCCTTGCAAAAAATAAAATAGTTTGAATTGCATGGAAACTAGAAGACATAAATATGCAGAATAATTTAAAAATAGAAACAAGAGACAATAGCTTTCTGAATTATCTGTCTTCATAAAATTTATAAGCATAAACCTTTTGCTTTGTAGGTCTGGGGGGCTTACCCTTTCTCCTCTCCATTCAGGAGTCACTTCTCAGAACTCTGGACCCACAGAATCAAAGTGGATCCAGTCCTAGAGAAACCTAATCTCTAGTGAGAGTTGAACACATAAGACTCAAAAGCATCTGTCACCAAAGACTTAAATAAGTCAGAGAAATTTACAACTATTGCCATTCTTATTCTCCCAGTAGAATTTGTGGGACTGTTGAATTGATTGAATTGAAAAAATAAAAATAATACTTTACATTTTTTGCATTTATATTTTTTCAAGGCATTTTATACATCATGTGTCCTACACAATAAAGAAATTAATATTGAGAGAATGTGCCTTACATAATGTTATTTGTTGACTCACCAATAGATAAAGGTTTATTGAGCTACACCTATAGGAATAATATGCCATTAGATTATAAGCACCTGTAGGGCAGGGACTCCTTCATTTTTTTTTGGTATCCCTGTAACTTAGTAAGTAAGTACTTAATAAAGGCTTATTAGGTCAATTAGATGTTTTATGGGAATAAAGAGAAGTGTAAGAAATTGACTGAGCTCAAGGAGTTTACTATTTAATTGTCGAGATGACATAGTATTAGTAACAACTCACATACTATTGATCACACACTTTTTTTTTTTACATTATATGCATTATTAACTGATGAGTAGAGCTCTGAGGATACAATGAAAAGCAAAAGAAAATACCTCTCAAGATGCTCAAAGTCTAAGAAGGAGATAACATGTAAACAGCTATGTACAAATAATGGGAAGGCCCTAAAATTAAGGAAGACTGGGAAAGGAATCTTGCAGAAGGTAGGATTCTAGTTGAGACTTCAAAGAAGTCAAGGAAGGCAATAGGTAGAGATAAGAAGAGAGAGAATTTCAGATATGAGAGATATCCAGTGAAAATGCTTGGAAATGGAAGGTGGAATGTCTTTTTTGAGTCAGTGTCACTGTATCCCAGTATAATTAGAGGGTGGATTGAAAAGTAGAAGGAGTTCAAGTAATAAAGGGCTTTCAACACATAAAACAATTAAAGGACCCCCAAAATAACTAATTATGTGATCCATTTTATGTTATAGAATTCAGAGAAGTTTGAGGTCATTCTAGAGTGGACTAGTCAAAAAATGGTACATATGGAAAGAGAAATGTGAACTGAGCCTTGAAGGATTTGGAGGAGAGAAAGCATTCTAGATGAAGGCAACCCTATGAGCTATTCTATTAGATTTTAGGTTCCTTGAGATTAGGGACAGTGATTTTTTCACTAAAAACAAACTCTGGCGCATAGATTAAGTTCCCTGGATATAGTGGGTGTGTACTAAATGTTCATTATATTGAATTGAGCAAATGTCAAGAAAACAACAATGAGCTTTTATATTTCTGGAGGACTGTCGGGAGGTATGTATATAGGTAAAATGGATGGTATTCAAGAATAGTTAAGAGTAAAGGGATATAGACCCATTTTGGCTTTTCCCTTTTCCTTAACTAGATACCAAGTTTTGTACATTATTCCTTTAGAATAGCTCTATGGGGCAGCTAGGTGGGGCAGTGAATAGAGCACCATCCCTGGAATAAGGAGGACCTGAGTTCAAATCTGAGCTCAGACACTTGACACACTTACTATCTATGTGACCTGGAGCAAATTACTTAACCCCCATTGCCTTGCCTTCTACCCTCCAAAAAATAATATCTCTCGTATTCTTTACTTCTTTTCCATTCTCTCTTCTAGCATTGGAATTTAGGCCCTCATCATCATATGCCTGTCCTTTTGAAGTATCATCTTAAATTGTGTCTTTTCCTTCAGTTTTTCCTTTTCTAATTCATGCTGTTTATCATAAGTATAATCTTCTTATGACTCAGCTATAATTCATCAGCATGCATATGGAGTACATCAGATATACCTTGATGTATCAAAAATGCCAACAGCCCTCTTATGGAGGGCAGAGGGAAGTAGGGGAAAGGTTTTGCTCTGGGGAGTGGAAGGAAAGTTTTCCCAGTGTTTGGGGACTTTAGTTTGCAGCAGGTACCCTGACACCTGCTTTTGCCCTCCATTTCTCACTTAGTTCCCTTTTGTCACTTTCTAGAGTTTCTGATGGAGGAGGAAGAAATAGGCGTATGCAGTGGCTCAGTCACTTGAGTGTAGTCTGGACCCCTACTTACCCTTTTCCCAGACTGTGACATTCAAGTAGAGCTCAGTTCCTGTTTGAATCAGGTGAGCTGTTGCTCCACACCACAAAAACAAAAGAAAACAAAACAAAAAACAAAAAAAACCCCAAACCTCTCCCCATCACTTCTGTCAAGAGATACCATTTTCCTTCCTTTATGTCAGCGAAACATTACAAGTAGACCTGATCTCCTTTTGGTGCTCCGACTATTTCGTTTTCCATAGTTCAGCCTGTAATACTTAAACCAAGGTTTCTGAATAGTGCAGGAAAGAAGGTCAAACCAAGATAAAATTTTATTTATTTACTTTATTTTTCCCAAGTACATATAAAAACAATTTTAACCTTCATTTTTACACTGTTAATTTCCAAAACCTCTTCCTTCTTTCCTCCCCTCCCCTATAATTGAGAAGGCAAACAATTTGAGAAAGGTTATATGTAACAATGGCCACTTTTGATGAGAGTAAAGTTCCAGCATTGCTCAACTGCCCCTCCATCTTCCTCTCCATTGCAAAAATTCTTTCATGTCTTTTATGTGAAATAATTTACCCCATTCAACCTCTCACTTCCCTCTTCTCCCAGTGCACCCCTCTTTCTCATCTAGAATTTTTTTTAGATATCCTGTCAAGTCCATGCCCTCTATGCATACTCCTTCTAACTGCCGTAATAATGATAAGGTTCTTAGGAATTGTACATATCATCTTCCCATTTAGGAATGTAAACATTTTAACCTTACTGAATTCTTTATAATTTTTCTTTCCTGTTTACCTTTTTCTGCTTTTCTTTAGTCACATTTGAAAATCAAATTTCCTATTCATTTTTAGCCTATTTATCAGGAATGCTTGAAAGTCCTCTATTTCATTACATGTCTATTTTTTCCTAATAAAGATGATATACTTAGTTCTGATGGGCAGCCTTGCTCCTTTGCCCTCCAGAATATCATACTCCAGTACATCTGATCTTTTAACATAGAAGTTGCTAAATCTTGTCTTACCCTTAAAGTAGTGTTACAATATTTGAATTTTTTTTTTTTGGCTTCTTAGAGTAGATTCATTTTGACCTGGGAAGTCTGGAATATGATTATACCTTATACTATTCCTGGGAGTTATCATTTTGTGTTCTCTTTTAAAAGGTGATCAGTGGATTCATTAAATGTCTATTTTACTAGTTCTAGGATATCAAAACAATTTTCCTTAAAAATTTCTTGAAACATAATCTCTAGGTTTATTTTTTCTATCAAGGCTTTTAGGTAGTTCAATAATTCTTAAATTATCTCTCCTTGATCTGTTTTCCAAGTCAGTGGTTTTTTCAATAAGATATTTCACATTTTCTTCCATTTAAAAAAAATCTTTTTATTTTGTTTTCTTGTTTTTGATGTCTCATTAGCTTCTACTTGCCCAATTCTAATTATTAGGGAACTATATTCTTCAGTGAACTTTTCTACCACCTTTTCCATTTGGCCAGTTTACTTTTTAAGGAGTTGTTTTCTTCACTGAATTTTTGTGTATCTTTTTTCCATTCGGCCAATTATACTCTTTAAACACTTCCCTAGAGTGGATATTTTTGTGTCCCTCTTTTACCATTTGGCCCATTCTATTTTTTGAGGTGTTATTTTGTTCTTGTATCACTCATTTCCTTTCCCAATTTTTTCTTTCACTCTTTTATTTGATTTTAAATTCTTTTTTGTACTCTGAATTACTTTTTTTTTTGGACCTGAGAATAATTTATATTTTTCTGGGGGGGAGGGGTTTGTTTGTAGTCATTTTGACTTCATTGTCTTTTTCTGAGTTTGTGTTTTCATCTTTCCAGTCACCATATTAACTTTCTATTGTCAGATCCTTTTTTTTTTACTTGCTCATTTTCTGAGCCTATTTCTTTACTTTTAATTTTATGTTAAAATTGGGCTCTTCTCCTTGGGTGGAGGGGGCATCATCCAAAGCTTAAGGTTTTTTGTTCTGTTATTTTCAAAGCTAGTTCTGGCAGTCTGTAAGTTTTCAGTTTTTCTGAGGTGGTATGATCTAAGGAGTGGTGTGGTCACTGCTCTCCTAGTCTGTACTATGGTCTGGAATGACTATAAGTATTGTCTTCTGTCCTAGGGCTATGACCAGGTTTATCGCTCCCCTGCAGGCAGAATCCCTAGTACACTAGTACTCCTTCTTACCCTGAACTGTGACCTGTAACTGAGTCTGGGCAATGCAACAGAGTACTCCAGGTGCCAAGAAAGAGCTCTTTCTAATCTGACCTCCTTACTATCTGTGTGCTGAGTACTCTGGAAGTCTCTGCGGCTGATTTAGTTGCCTCCCAGGCCCAGTGCTAACTTGTGCTGGCATGGCCCATTACTCCTTGCTTTTGTAGGAACTGGAGGCCTCACCGCTGGCTTGCTAAGTGCTGCATGCACTGGACTGCATTCTCCTCTTACCTCAGTGAGACAGACCTTTCTTGCTGACCTTCTAAGATGTTTTGCACTGGAATATTGTTTCACCTTATCATTTTGTTGGTTTTGGTGCTCTAGAATTCATTTTGAGGCATTATTTTAAAGTTGTTTGGAGGGGAATTTGGGAAAGAGGACAGGTGAGTCTCTGCTTTTACTCTACCATCCTAGCTCTGCTTCTACAAGTTAAAATTTTAAATTTCATTGCCTACCCTTCTTAGGAAAGTAGAGCCCCAGCAGAAAGATATTTGGTTTATTTGTTTTGTTTTTTCCAAAAAGTTAAATAGATAGTTCTGTATTTTAAGTAAAGGATGAAGTTCTGATTAAAAGAAACTCTTTGCTACATTTGAATTTTTTCAAATTAAAAGTTAGTCATTAATTTAAAAATAAAATTTGCATTTAGTTGTTTCCTTTGTTTGATTAATAAAAATGCCCATTATGATTGAGCATTTAGTAAATGTCCATCTTTAGAAAGTTTCCCTGTTTTCACATCCTAATGAGATATGCTCAATATGCCTTATGCACCCTACCCCCCATTTTTTTTAAGGCCTGGACCTATGATTTCATCTCCTTAGTGAATTACTGGCAAGGAAACACCCTTCCTCATTAAAGGTGGATATCTATTTTAAAACTTGTAGCCTTACCTGAGACACTGAAAGGTCAAGTTACTAATCCAGTCACATAGCCATTATGTGTCAAAGGCAAGATTTTAATTAACATCTTCCTAACTTAGAAACAAGCTCTCTATCTACTACACCACATCGCTTTTGTAATGATGCCACTACCTTGCCAAAAGCATTCAGTGACTGACTCCCCATTGCTTAGAAGAAGAGACCTAAGTCTTTATACTAGAAGAACTCCAAACTACTTTTCCAGACTTATTTCTTACTAGCTCTAGATGTACTACTCTATTCATTCTCTTGGAACTTTACTGCTTTTATTCAATTTATTAATATTTGATTCTCTCCCTATCCAAATCCTATTTATACTTGAAGATCCAATTCAATTTCTAACATTTCCCTGAAGACCTTCCCAACTTCCTAACTGAAAGTGACCTCTCCCTAAGATAATAATAGTTATTATCTAATTCAGCACTGAACAATAGTGCCTGGGCCCTCATATCTTTTCTCTCTACTTTTTATTGTTCAACTCATCAGTTCCCATGGGTTCAATTATAAACTCTGTGTAGATGACTCTAAGATGTACATATTGAGACATGGTCTCTTGATTGTCGGTCCTATATAACCAATAAAGGTACAAAAAAAGTAAAGGTTATGTTAGGATTATTGTTGCAAAATCTTCTCTCCATTCACAAGTGACATTAAAGTCACTGTATGTAAAATATTTAAATTCTCTTTTTGCCCCATAAAGAAGTAGAAATCAAAGACAGAGAAGGGCATTTTGGTCAGACCTAGTATGTACGAAGATGCTCTATGCTGGACACAGCACTATTTTGAGGGATTGAGTCTCAAACTAATTGAAAGAGAGAAGGATATCAAATTATTGGGAAAATACATCTAACTGAGTTATGTAACTAGCAAAATGGAGAAGTAGGATTTTTCTCTACTCCCAAGCAATCTCCCCATCAATTCCCCTCCAAAAAAAATAAAGATAATTTTTTCACTAGAGTTAGAGAAAATATAATTGTTTTAGCATAAGAAAGCAAGAATCACAATGAAGTAACAACCCTTAGAATTAACAGTAGAGAACCCTAATCTTTAATATATCTACTTAACATATATTCCCCATCGGTTTCCATGGTCAGTCAGAGCACACAAGCACTCATAGGCTTAAGCTTTGGAACTATTCAGGGAATTTCAGGCTTCTATGGTCTCTGATGTGTACTTTGTCTCTGCCCTTCCTTCATTATCCTATTGTAAGTAGCAGTGACTTTCAACTTTACCCACTTACATGAAGAAGGTAAGCAGAAGCTTAGAGAATTGGGTTTTTCATTTTTATGGTAGTCCCTAGGTTACAGAAACACAAGTCATCAGAAATTCTGCCTGAATCATCCACCCAGTCCATCCCCAATCCCTTGAAAAGCAGAAGATGCTAACATAACCCAACCAGAGAAGTAAAGATTAAAGGGAACTAGGGCAAAGATCTAGGCTATGAGGTATTCATGGGAACTGAAGCAAAAGGACTCTAGGTGGAGTAAGGCCTATCTCCCTAGCAGCTACTTGCAGAAGGGACTGAGGTCAGTTAAAAACAAATTCTTCAGTGTTTAAGAAGACTTCAACACTTGAGGTCTAGTTGTGGTAAACCCACCACCCATGGTAGAAGAGGAGAGGAATTTTTGGTAACCTACAGTTGGAAGATATGGGAAAAAGGCTAAAACTACTAAAGAGCTCAAGAGGAAGATAATAAAATTAAAAACCTAGAGCATAAACAGACAAATTAACAGAAAATACTAATAGTATTAGGGAGGATGATTATCAGCACATCTAACATATTACAAACCTCTCCAAATAGATATTGTAAGACAAAGGAAATTGAATTAACACCTGATAAGACACAGAACTCTGTGGATTCACAAGAGACCACAAAATGAAACCATATCAGGATTTCTTGGAATTGTTGGAGAAAAAAAAATGATATCTTGCGAAAAATAAAATTAGAAGGAAAAACTGGCAGAAAGTATGGCCTGTACAGCAGAAATAATTAACAGAATGGAAAAGTGCGAACCCATAGTGATAAATCTCTTTAAAAAAGCAAAAGAGAAATAACAACTGGGAATACAAAAAAATAAAAAATAAAAAAAAAACCTGAAACGAATAGTAACGTGGAAGAAGAAAAGCAAAAATAATAACTTCTTATGGGGACATGTGTTTTATAAAAGGGAAAAAGAGTTCTTTAAGATGGGATATGTAGAAACAAATTAGGTATCATAGTTCTTCCAGAAGAATATAACAAATCGTAAAAGCTGAACATCACAATGCAAAAAATAGTAGTAGAAAACTTGCCAGAACTTGTGAATATAGAAAAAAAGCATCAATTGAAAGTATCAACAGATTGCATAAAAATAAAACCAAAAAATGGAATTTTAAATAGTTGGAAAAATACAGATAGAGAGGAAAAAAAGATAAAAAAAACATCAATAATTTCATATCATTGTGAATAGAGGCAGCCAGGTGGCACAGTGGATAGAGTACTTGGCCTGGAGTCAAGAAAAGATGATTTCAAATGTGACCTCATAGAGTACTTGGTCAAGTCCCTTAATCTGTTTGCCTCTGTTTCCTTAAGTGTAAAATGTAGATGACAAGCTCCTATCTCCCAGGGATGTGACTATCAAATGAGATAATATTTGTAAAGTGCTTGGCACAATGCCTGGCACAAAGTAGGTACTCTATAATATTGTTATTATTTCCCATTTTTATAAAAAAATGAACATAATAAAGTTGTTTTCACAAGGGAGTGTAATGTTAATGGCAGATGAAGATCTCCTCAGTCATTAATAGACCTCACGTGGAGCCCATTAAGGGAAGTTTGCTTGTAGAAAGGCTTTCACACCTTTTGCTAATTTCTGATTAGACACTGAGTCATGAGAGTTGTGATACCTTCTGCCTCTGAGAAGTATATATATATACTCTGAGTTGATATTTTATTTTGGTGGCCCGCTTATGTGAAGGATCTTGTTAAGATTCTGAGTGGCAATATGTGACTACTCAGATGTAAAGGCTCTCTCAATCCAGGAATGTATGTAAAGTACATAACGGATTCAGACAGTCAAAGCCCTGTCTGTTGGTCTTTATATCTCTGCTTATATTGTCTCTGTTTGTATTTTCTCTGAAGTTCAGGGTGCTGACTTTTCCCCTGAACTAGTGAATGTAATAAAAAAAAATATTGTTGAACCCTTAAACAGTTATCTTTCCTGCTAGTAGCAATTCTGAATACTCCAGTTTGGCTGCCAGTACAAGGAGCATCTTGGGATTACTGAAAGTAATGTATGATTTTCATTAAAAAAAAAATTTATTTATTTTTTAGTTTTCAACATTCATTTCCACAAGATTTTGAGTTACAAATTTTCTCCCCATCTCTCCCCTACACCTAACCTCAAGATAGCAAACATACTGAATACCCCTTCCCCAAATCTGCTCTCTCTTATGTCCTCCCCCATTTCCCCTCCCCCTTACTTTCTTGTAGGGCAAGATGGATTTCTATACCCCATTGCCTGTATAAATTATTTCCTAGTTGCATGTAAAAATAATTTTTAATATTTGTTTTTAAAACTTTGATTTCCAGATTCTTTCCCTTCTTCTCTTTTCACCCATTCCCCTTGGGAAGACAAGCAATTCAATATAGGTTGTACATGTGTAGTTATGCAAAACATTTCCATAGTAGTTACATTGTGAAAGACTAAATATATTTCTGTCCATCCTGTCCTGCCCCCCATTTATTCTATTTTCTCCTTTGACTCTATTCCTTTTCAAAAATGTTTGCTTCTGGGGTGGCTAGGTGGCACAGTGAACTGGCCCTGCAGTCAGGAGGACCTGAGTTCAAAACTGACCTCAGACACTTAACACTTACTAGCCATGTGACCTTGGGCAAGTCACTTAACCCCAATTGCCCTGCCTTCCCCCCTCCAAAAAGCAAAAAATAAATAAATAAAGTGCTTGTTTCTAAGTACCCTCTCCCACAATCTTCCCTCCCTCCTATCATTCCCCCTCTTATCTCCTTTCCCCCTGCTTTCCTGTAGGGTATTGGTAAAATACCCAATTGAGTGTGTATGTTATTCCCTCCTTAAGTCAAATCCAATGAGAGTAAGGTTGATTTATTCCCTTTCACCTTTCTGCTCTTCTCCTCCATTGTAACAGTTTTCTCTTGCCTCTTTTATGTGAGATACTTTACCCTATTCTATCTCTTCTTTCTCCTTGTCCTAATATATTCCTCTTTCACTTCTTAATTTTATTTTTTAGATATCATATCTTCATATTCAACTCATCCTGTGCCCTC
>CM053586.1:116692487-116708269 GCA_028646515.1 Pseudochirops corinnae | reverse complement strand
TAATATACACACACACATATATATATATATATATACATATGCATATATGTAAACATATATATATTCCCTTCAACTATTTTCATACTGAGAAAAGTCTCATGAGTTACAATTATCATTTTTCCATGTAGGAATATAAATAGTTCATCTTTAATAAGTTTCTTATGATTTCTTTTTCCTGTCTACCTTCTCATGCTTCTTGTATTTGAAAGTCAAATCTTCTGTTCAGCTCTGGTCTTTTCATCAAGAATGCTTGAAAGTACTCTATTTCATTGAATTACCATATTTTCCCCTAAAGTATTATACTCAGTTTTGCTGGGTAGGTGATTCTTGGTTTTAATCCTAGGTCCTTTAATCTCCAGAATATCATATTCGAAGCCCTCTAATCTCTTAATGTAGAAGCTGCTAGATCTTGTGTTATCCTGACTGTGTTTCTACAATACTCAAATTGTTTCTTCTTGGCTCCTTGTAATATTTTCTCCTTGACCTGGGAACTGGAATTTGCCTATAATATTCCTAAGAGTTTTCTTTTTTTGATCTTTTTCAAGAGATGATTGACAAATATTTTCAATTTCTATTTTGCCCTCTGGTTCTAGAATATCAGAGCAATTTTCCTTGATAATTTTTTGAAAGATGATGTCTAGACTCTTTTTTTTGATCATGGCTTTCAGGTAGTGCAATAATTTTTAAATTGTCTCTCCTGGATCTTTTTTCCAGGTCAATGGTTTTTCCAGTGAGATATTTCACATTGCTTTCTATTTCTTCATTTGTTTGGATCTGTTTAATAGTATCTTGATTTCTCATAAAGTCATTAACTTTCATTTGCTCCAATATAATTTGAAGGAATTATTCTCTTCAGTGAGTTTTTAAAATTCCATTTCCATCTGTCCAATTCTTTTTTTAAGGCATTCTTCTCCTCATTGGTTTTTGTACCTCTTTTGCCATTTGAATTAGTCTATTTTTTAAGGTGTTATCTTCTTCGCTCGGTCTGTTGACTTGTTTTTCATGATTTTCTTGCATCATTCTTATTTCTCTTCCCAATTTTTCCTCTACTTCACTTACTTGGTTTTCAAGATCCTTCTTGAGCTCCTCCATGACCTGTGACCATTACATATTTTTCTTGTAGGCTTTTGATGCAGAAGTTTTGACTTTGTTGTCTTCTTCTGGTTCCATGTTTTATCCTCTTTGTCCCCCCAAAAAGATTCTATGGTCTGATTGCACTTTATCTGTTTGCTTATCTTGCCAATCAATTACTTTGACTTTTGAGCTCTTTGCCATGGTAGAACTCTGCTTCCAGAGTGGAAAGTGCTGCGTTCCAAATTTCTGGGTTTTTGCCCAGTGGTTGTCAGAGTTTTTCCAGGTATCTGCCTCAGAACTGTGAGGAGAACTTTCCACAGCCTCAACAAGCTCTGCCATGCCAGCCCTCATTACCCCAGGACCGCCACCCAAGACTGTGACCCAATTCTAAGTAGGGAAAAGCAGGAGATTCCTACCTCTGTGCTAGCAGAGAGATTCCTGTAAATGCCCTCTGGATAGTCACTTGGTCCCCCCACAATCTGTCAGCCCGAAGTCAGAAACAGCAGCAGTGGCAGCAGTTGCAGCTGCAATCAACTCCGCTGCCCCAGGTACAGGGGCTGGACTGCGTTCTTCTCTCTCAGGATAAGCAGGGTTCCCCACTGTCATTTTATTTATCTTTAGTGTTTATGGGTTGAGAAGTCTGGAAACCACCACAACTTCCAGTGATTCACTTTCCTGATGGCTGGTCTGTGACACTGGTCTGGGCCCGTGTGGCTCATGCATGACTGTGCTCGGCTCCCAGCCCAGTGCAATAGACCCTACCTGTTATTCTGCCTGGCAGCCTTCAGTGGGGGATTTGTTTCTCTCTGTCCCTTTATGGGTTCTGTAGCTCTAAAATTTCCTTAGAGTTATATTTTACAAGTATTGGAGATGGTTAGAATGGGAGCTTAAGCAAGTTTCTGCTTTTACTCTACCATCTTGTTTCCACCCTGTATCAGCAAGCACCCTAGCATACCCAGGGTGGCTGCTAGCAAAGGTTCTTAGATCTGCTTTTCTAAAGGAAAGCAACTCAAAATGCGTTAATAGTCTCATTTCAATCAATGAAACAAATATAATTTACCTAGTTCAGAGGAAAAAGTCAGTACCCTGAACTTCAGAGAATGCAAACACAAGTTATAAACACAAGTTACCAGCAAAGAAACAGATCAGCATATGGGCTTCCAGCATCTGACCATTACATCCATACCTATTTAGTTACCAGAGAGGGAAGCATCAACATCTGTGTTTTTCAAAGCTGGGGGCTCAATGGCTTCCCAGAGTCTCGTCTGGCCAAATCACACAAATCTTCTCAAAGTGAGCCCCAAAGCAAAACTTCACATCAGGGCATATATATATATATATATATATATATAGCCTTCTCCTGGCTCAGAGAATGTCACAGCCCTCTTGACCCACTGCCCAATCACAAAGCTACAAGGTGTGGACATTCCCAAAAAACAAGCCTCCCTCCACAGGCTCCATGTGACCACATTCAGCATATTAGGGAACAGAGTATACTTTCAAATCTGGGAAGGTTCTCAGAGTCATGTAGCCACTTTAGCAAAGGGCCTAGGGGCAGGGAAGATCTTCAGATTCCCATAACACACCCCCATATGATTTTCTATATGCAGTCCAAATCCATTATTCTTTTAATTTAGTTCTGGATTCAGGTAATTTTTAAAATCTGCATCCATGGTATATACAGTGTCAGAAAATAGGCATTTTTCATATTAGAGTTTTCATGTGGCAAATTTTAGGTTAAACTTCACTGGATTAATATGGATTTCACAAGACCTGTAATTTTGAGGGGGCTTGGTGAAATCTATTTTTCTTATATTTTTTATCATAGACATCTTCAAGGTATATGTAGATCATTCTCCTAATGATTTTGTGAAAATGACAATGTAGACCTGTAGATTGGTGCTTATTAGTGTACTCAATGTCTTAATCTTTTGGAGGAATAGACATGTCATTCTGATTTTTTTGGCATGCTTTTGGAACTTGCACATGCTGTTTCTAGCACAGATTTATTTTGTGTTTATTTGGTTAGTTCAATCATTCTTCTTGTTTTAACTACTTTATCTTCTTATCTTATTTCCACCTTTTTTGTGCTAGTTTCACTTCTTAATGCTCTTGGGATGATATAGCATACTTATTTGCAGCTTAAAACAAGTTTTCTGTTTTATCAGACAATGCTGCTTTATAATCTGCTGCCATTCTCTAAAAAGTCATATTATATAAAAATCAAAAGAGCAAGTAAGGAGATAATTTTTTTCAATTAGGGATAGAAATTAATTATGTAGTACCTGATCTAATAAGATGAGCCTCTCTATATTTATGATAGTTAGGTTGAGATTTTTTTAGGAGGGAGGTTCAAAAGAGAGGGTATGATATCAGACTTGATGCATTATGAGGACAATAATTAAAACCTTTTTAGAAGTGAAGAAGCTGGCAAAACTTGCTAGCATTTTCATACTACATTAAAGCCTCAGAATAATATTATATGGAAGTCACATTTCAAATAATAGAATCTTAGATTAAGGGCTAGAATAAACCTTAGATGTCATTTAGTTTTTGACTGAACTAGGGACATAGAGGATAAAAGGAGATTAGAGGATTTTGATTATAGAAAATTATAAAATTTCTGCACAAGTAGGATCAATATAATTCAAATTAGAAGAGAAACAGTCAACTGAGAGAAAAATCTTTACAGCAGGTTTCCCCAGTAAAGGTCTGATATCCCAAATATGTGGGAAACTGATTGAAATATAAATATAAATGCACACATATCTTTTTCTCTCTGTTTCTCTGTTTCTCTGTCTCTCTGTCTCTGTCTCTGTTTTTCTCCTCCACCCCTCCCCAATCTAGTGTAAATGACCGAAGGATATTAAGTGACAGCTCTTAAGGGAAGTAATATTAGATATCAATGACCATATAAAAAGGCTTCATATCACAAATAATGAAAAATATAAATTAAAACCACTCTGAGGTTCTATTGAATACCTATAAATTGGCGTAGAAGGAAAAAAGAGGAAAATAATAATTGCTGGGGATGATATCATTTTTAGACACACTATTGTACCATCAGTGGAGCTGTGAATTGGCCTAACCATTTTAGAAAGCAATTGGAAACTCTATACCCAAAGCCACTAAGCTGTGTATAATGTTTGACCCAGCAATGCTACTAGCAGGCCTGTGCCTTAAAGAGATCAAATAAAGTAGAAAAGAATACCAAAACTAATTCATATTAATTGCAAATTACATTGTTATAGCAAAAAACTAGAAACGAAGGGGGTAGCTATCAATTGGGGAATGAATAAACAACTTATAGTAATGAATAAAATGGAATATTATTATGGCAGTAGAAATTATAAAAAGAAAAGATTAAGGGAAAAATTGGGAAAATGTATATGAACTTAAGGAGAATGAAGTCAGCAGTGTCAGTATATATGACTAAAACATCATGAAGAAAATCTTTGGAAAGACTTAAAAACTCCAGTAAATGTAACGGTCAACCATGACTTCAGAGTACTGATAATGAAGCACACTACCTATCTCCTGATAGAAAAGTGGTAGACTAAATATACAAAATAAGCCATACATTTTTATGCATGGCCAGTGTGTGATTTTGGTTTTTTTTCCCAATGATACTTATTTGTTAGAAAGAAAGGTTTCTTATGAGGGAAAGAGGAAATGAGCAGGGGGATAGTAAGAGAGGTTCCAGAAACACAAAAAGAAAGGAAAGAAGGAGGGAAGGAATCTAGGAAAGAAGGAAGGAAAAAAGGAACTAGAGAGAGAAAATGGCATTTGATACATTTTTACAAATGTACAGAAAACAAAATTAAATTCAGTGGAATATACAGACAAGCAGGATAACTTTGAAACTAAAAAGTCCAATTTATTTTATATTTTAAAATACAAGCTGTGGGCAGTAAAGACTCACTGTTTCATATCAAAATTATTTTTTCAATTCTTTGTATATGTAAATGTTCATATTCATGTGTTAGGTTTAGACAAAACAAAACTATTTTAAAAAAAGAAAAAGTATGCTGCCATTCCTTTTAAAGAGTTTTAGAAATAAATTTATGGTCTAAAACACTGTGCCTTCAGCTGCCATTTCTTACTACATATAGTGAGAAAGATATTGCTTGCTTTTTTCCTAATCTCTTTTGTCTTTTTCATTGTGGCAACTGTTTTTTATCAGTTAAGATTTTTTCAAGGAATCATAACAATAAAATCATCTTTGTTTTTCTAATTCTTTAGGATTGGTCAGATTGAACTAGATTTTGTAGCCAGTAGTCTGTCTTCACATAGACAACTTTAATGATTCCTATTCAGTAAACAACTGTTTCTTTTCTTTTAAGATTCTGTAAATTTCATTTGTGTATGTTTATGTGTGTGCATGTGTGATGTTTGGTACTTGCCATGCCTAAAACCTTACAAGAGTTCATGACACATAGATGTGAGGCTTCTGAATTGTTAGAATGCCATTGTTCTCTTAAGTTCATTACACCTAACTCAAATTTTTCCAACATATAATTTCCTCTCCTTCCCTGTGCCCACTGTCATAATGAGGTCATCAAGTATCAATTATGTGTTGACTTATTTTAGAGCAGTGGTTCTCAACCTGTGGGTTATGTTCAATTTATAACAATGAAAATACATCCTGCATATTAGATATTTACATTACGATTCATAACAGTAGCAAAATTACTGTTATGAAGTAGCAATGAAAATAATTTTATGGTTGGGGATCACCACAACATGAGGAACTGTATTAAAGGGTCGTAGCATTAGGAAGGTTGAGAACCACTGTTTTAGAGCATTCTAGCCAAGTTTATTGCCGAATTTCTGCATTTCAACCTCTGAATCCAGATACCACAAAATTTGCAGTTACACTCTTAATGGTCTTCCTGCTTATGCGGAACACAATTACAAGTGTCCTGAAAAATAATATTTGCAATTTCCCTTAGGCACATTATGAAACCAACTCTTTTATTTGTCTTTATAAGGAGAACTTTTGACCCATTGTTCTAAGCTGTATCTCTCCTATTTATCTGGTTTTGTTTCTCACAAAATTAGGATTGATATAATTAATTTCCTTAAACACTGTATCAAATTGCTGCACTCAGACAGTGATCTATTGTTATTTACAATATTGCTGGATCTATCAATTTATTGGCATAGAGAACTCACAGGTGAAGAAATTGTCTTTAATAATGCAGGTCACTACTTTCCCTGCAACATATAGAGTTGCCTAGAGTATTGAGAAGTTAAGTGACTTGCCCTGGCCACTAAGCCAGTATGTTTCAGAGGTGGGACCTCCTGGTTTTGAGGCAAACTCTTTACCTCAGTGTCTGGTATGATATCCTACCAGGTAATCTTCAGAATCTTCCGAAGACAATTCAAATGAATCAATTCAGGGCACTGGTATACTGTCCAGGTTTCACAGGCATATAGCAGTAAGGTCATCACAACAGTTCAGCACACCTTCGCTTTGGTGGTCAATCTAATATCTTTTCTTCTCCACACTTTCCTTTGATGGCAGGGAATTGTTTATTTCTGTCTTTGTATCTCTTCTACTTAGATTAATGCTTTGCTTATACTGCTTACTTAATAAATGTTTGTTTTATTGAATTGAATTAGAAATATATTTCATTTCTCATCTTCACTACAAAACCTTGATTCATTACTACTGATTTTGTAGCCAGTAGTCTGTCTTCACATAGACAACTTTAATGATTTAATGATCAGTCACTAACAAATAATACTCAGTTTTGCAATATTCTTAGGGACTAGAATACAATCAACAGAGCTTATTTTCATTTGTTATATAGAACCAAATTTGAGTTAAAATCTACAAAGGTTTCTGAATTATACCTTTGAACCATCAATCCACTGCAGATGACCACCTGCCAGCCCTATACCTCTGACCCCCAAATGGAAGACTTTTGATAACAAGATAACATAATGGCAAGTTAGTACAACCATCATTGTAAACACCTTTTAAATAGTAAAATTTCTATTACATGCCAGAAGATTGTATTATAATGAGATTCTGTAATGAAGTCCAAATCTATTCATAGAAAATGCTCTTGTGGACTGAATCAATAAATATTCATCTCCATTTCTGAACTGGCCTGTGGTATAATTTTTATGACTTTTTTGTGCCATGAATTGGTCCTATTCCTTGATACTTGATGTTTTATTTTTAAAAATGTACTCCTGCTAATTGTCAAAATGTAAGGTAAAATAAAGTTTTATTTTTTTTCTTATTTTCTTAAATTATATAATGCCTTCCTCAAACATAAACATTAGTCAATTGAGGATATGACAAAAACTCATTTATTAAATACATTAATATCATTAGATTTCCAGATTCTTATTTTTTTCATTTTTACTTATCTGCTTTCCTCTTAATTTATAATATTGTGCCCCCCAAAATATTTGATGCTGTTTTTCTCTGTTTGAATTTGCACTTTGCCTTCAGAAAATTATGTGTCTGTTAATTGTCTGTCAAATATTTCCCTCATGGATACTATTTTAAGTTGGGCCTTTCATTTTGAGTATTAGAATTATGATTGCATTTTACTTTATCAGTTGAAAAGCATTAGTTATTGAGGCATAGAAACTGAATTCAAATACTATTTCAGGCAAATCACTTCACCTCTTTTTGTTTTGTTTTCCTTATGTTTAAAGTGAGGAGGTTGAGAATAGATGTCTCTGAGGTCTCTTCTGGCTCTTGATCTATGATCCACTGATGCAGTGAGCTTGGTGTGAGGTAGTGTTCTCTAGGAAAGTATTTGCAAAGGGAGGCAGCACATGTGAATTTAGAAAATGTAGATTAAGCCAAGATGGACTATTTGGACATTACACAATAATATTCACCTAGATTGCCACTGTTTAAAAAGCTAATAATAATCACCAAGAACTATTTATTGGCATGGTTATCCTCAACAATGAATAGTATTAACAAAATGGAAAGAAAGCTATCAAAGGTGATATTAAACCTGCTTAGTAAGTACCTCCATGTAAAACCTTTAAAATGCTAAACTACATTTTCTCAGCCACTAGTTAAATGGTAGTATGGTATAATACAAAGAGTTATGGACTTGAGAATTGAGAGAGACTAGACTTTGAATTTTATCTCTGTTACTTCTTAGCTAGATGATCATGTCAGTGTTCATCAATGAATTTCACATCAATGAATTTCTCTCATCTCTAGGCTTCTCATATGTAAAAGGAAGCATGTTAGAATGCAAAGAGCAATGATTCTGAAGTCAAAGTACCTGAGGCTTACTACCTACATGACTTTGAGCAAGTCATTTAACCTCCCTGAGTCTGTTTATCTCTAAAATAGGAAGGGTTGTACTAAATGACCTCAGAGATACCCTGCATCTCTAAATCTGTGGTCTCTGAAGATGATTGGTTTAGTCTTTTTTAAGAAATAATAAAGAACCAGAAAACTTAAATGTGAATAATTTAGTAATTATGATAAATTTTTGATATTATAAAAATATTACAAAAATTCAAGAAGTACAAGCAAAAAATATAGGGAATGAAAAACATAGGAAAGTTTAAAAATTATGATCACCATCCTTTACCATAAAAGGTTGAACCCAATGAGCTAATCTTTATGGTTTTAAAACTGTAATTGTTTCTCATTGGAAAAGCTAAGTAATCAGACAAATGCTTAAAAGTTTCAGCTATAGTGGTGATAAAATAGCAACTGATACCAAATGAACCTGTATCTTAGAAATCTATAAAAAAAGAAAAGATAGGACAAATTCCGAGAAATGTACATTGGCTTTTGTCATTTCTTAATTCCTAAAATTAAAAAAAAAGGTTTTTTTGTTAATTTAATAGCACATAAGAAACAGCAGAATAAATTGGGTATTTTATTTCAAAAATAAAGAGTGCATTAAACTTTAGTTGGTACAGTGGCAAAAAATCTCAAAATAAAGTCTTTATTTTGTCTAATTTGATTGCCTTCTTCCTATTGACTTATAGTCTATTTTTCTTCTCTTTATATTTCTGCCAACAGAAAGCTGACCTTGCAGTTGCCCCACTGGCTATTACCTATGTTCGAGAGAAGGTCATCGACTTTTCCAAGCCCTTTATGACTCTTGGAATAAGTATTTTGTACCGCAAACCCAATGGTACAAACCCAGGCGTCTTCTCCTTCCTGAATCCTCTCTCCCCTGATATCTGGATGTATATTCTGCTGGCTTACTTGGGTGTCAGTTGTGTGCTCTTTGTCATAGCCAGGTAACATGCTCCCTTTTGTGATGTTTTTGGCAATTGTTACCTCCTTTTTCTCACTAATGATTGTCAAAAGTCACAATGGATTTTACTTTTGCTTGTGCTTTGTACTTCATGATGTTTAAAGGATGAATTCATAGGGCTCCCTTATCCTTGATCAAAGAGCACTATGCTGCCTCTGTAGGCAGGCAGTATGCTGATTATGTCTGTAAGCTATATTTTTGCTAGGAGACTTTAAGGCCTTTAATTAGAATCTCTTAGCTATCCATATTCATCAAGATTATTTTCTCTATTTCTAAGATTTTTTGTTGAGTCACATAATTTTAGAATTTGAAAGTTGGAAGGGATCTTAGCAACCATGTATTCCAACTCTTACACCAAAGGAATTTTCACTATAACATACCCAACAATTGGAAATTCCTAATTATGAACCAGTAAATAAGGCTATTTGGGGATATATAAGAGTCAACTAGATCTCTTATCCACCCTTCCCCCAACACACACACACACACACACACACACACACACACACACACACACACAAGCACACGCACACGCTCACGCACGCACACACACACACACACCCTGGCCTTCAGGTATTTATATCTCTCTGTCCCTTGACTATTTCTAGTTCCCCATTAGTACAAAATTCAACCCACCTCAGTTGTCATGGTATCCAATAGAGAGATTGAAACAATAAAATAAGAAATACTACTTTAGCATAAAAGGAAAGGATAAGTTTAAAATGATATAAATATAAAGACTTCTAAACAAGTTGTTTTTTTAACTTTCTAAATGTAAGCATGACATTTTATATATTTTTCTTTTTCAATGATTTCATAGTGTTTCAGATATTTAAATCATAAACTAAAAGATTCAATAATTAATGGTGTAAAAATTGTTACCTTATTTTAAAAATTTTACTATGTTGCCTATGCTATCACTAACAACAATGACAGCACAGAGCCACATATAATTGGCTTTCCTTCATTCTTTCCTCCTACCATTGTTATTCAAATTGATAATTCATTATTATATTATTTAATATCTATTTTTTCTTAATTGAAGAGGATAAACAAATATCTAAGAACTTTAAACTCAGTTTTAAGCACAATAATTTGAGAAATATACTCCTGATTTCCTCAAATTGTTATTGTTACATCATAAATGAGGAAAACAACACTGACTAAGTAGTCATTTAGGTATTCCATATTCTCAAGGTATTTTAGACTAATGTTAAAGTAGTTAACTTTTAAAAAGTATTACTAAATTGACCTAAGTACATTTTCTGTTTTAAATTTGTATCTATCATTATTGAAAAGTATTTGTTTTTTCTCCTCACATAATACACACATACATAAAATCTGATACTTAACAATTCTAACTGTTGGATCTTTCTTTCTACATTTTATCAATAGAGAAATACAAGAATTGCACTAGTCTATGCTTTTCCTAGAACCCTTTCCTTCTAATGCTCCCTTAATTCACCTTATTCATTGATTTCTCCAAATTTTTCCTCCTTATTGCTCATTTAGTCTCACAATACAAGGTATAAACGCTGTATTAGGATATTATCAGACAAATATTTGAATATAAAAATGGCACACACTTTAGATATACTTTAGATAAATGATTATACCTATATACTTTAAAAAAAAGTTCCCCAAGTCCATTGAAGAGGAAAATAATTTACTATATTTTTCTATACTCAAGTAATTATATATATATATGTATATACATACACATATATAAATACATATATTTATATATAGCTGTAATTTTATAATTAATACCTCACTTAAAGGACTGGTTCAATTATATTATTAATTATAATTATAACTATGTTTCCCTCAAATCTTAATTTCCTTAAGCAAAATGTCATAGATAATAATTCTTTCAAAAGAATTATGCTAAAATATACAGCTCACAGTTGTTTATATTAGCCAAGATGCTATGCATTTCATTTGTAGTCTATGTTTGTTTCCAAATGAATATAGTCTATTCATAGAAATATCTCTGAATAATATCATTACATATGTATTTTATGCATAATTTATTTTTATACTCTAGTTGCAGAACATGGAAAAGATATGGAATTTTTTTAAATACCTAGAAATGAAACAGAACAATGTTAAATAGAGTAAAGTAGTTGCATTCAAACATGCCGTAAGCCACATAAGCAAAGATCTTTTACTTCCAAATGGTTTAATATCATTATATGAAATGACATGAGTGCTTGTGAAACTCTATTTGCACTTGCAAGTAGAATTCAGTTTGTATTCAGCAGAAAACTTTTTCTGTGAAATAGAGTAAATCCACTTAAAAATTCTGTTTCCAATCTGGGCTTCTCTTTGAAAAGTCAGAGTTTGATATGTAATTGTTTTGAGATTTTGCATTACACCTTCTGTAATTTGCCCAGAACAAGGTTAGTAGAACTAGTTAGTACACAATTCAAGGGAAATCACCTAGCTTTACAAATTTCAAACATGGTCAAATATTTGGAGAATATATTTTAATGTGTTAAATAACTAAACATGTTTAGGACAAAGATATTCATTAAATCTAAGGCAATCTCATGAATTAAATAGCATCAATCAAAATGACTGAAACTTCATCAATATAAATGACATTTGAAATATAAACAATCTTATTTTATATTAAGGCAAATGTACACCAATAATATTCTCTATTCACTTATCCTCTGTGTGTTGGTTGCACATGGAACAGTGAAGAGAAAACCCTAGTAAGCATAGAAGAGTAGAATATGACCCTACTAAAAGGAATCTACTATGATGTCTAGGGTTCAGGGGAGGTCTTAATGTAACCCAATCATCTCTAGATCTGTGGAGCAATCATATAAATAAAACATTCCACAAACCTTGAATTATCTCAAATGGGGAAATACTCCTGGATGTGGAATATCTTTATGTCCAAAATTGTGTTTCCTGTAAGTAATTGTTTTTCCACTTAAGATTTTAACGACTCTTGAAATATTTTCCATACCAAATACTCTCATGATTCCAAATGAGGACACTAGGCACATCTGGATTTTTTTTCTGTGTTATTCACACAGATAGGCATGGAATATAGTTGCAACAACAAAACTAAGATATATCAAAATATTTTTTGACACAAATACTTTTAGGAAAAAAAGGTCAGTTTTTGATAAACAGCATCAGTTCTTAAACTTTTTGATCTTAGAATCCTCTTTCACTCTCAAAAATTATTGAGGTCCTCAAAATTGACTTTTGTTTATGTAGCTTATATCTATCAGTAATACCATAACAGGAATTTAAACTGATACTTATCTTTTAAATGTCTTAATTAATTTAAAAATAATAATAATCAATCCATCACATGTTAAAATAGTATGTAGTTTAATGAAAAAATATTTTCCAAATAAAAAATTTGTGAGTGGCATTTTAGCCTTTTTTCATAAATTTTTTTAATATTTGGAAAACAGATTCTTATATCTATTTCTTCATTAAATTAGTTATGACATGTAATTTTGATTGTAGTATATGATGAGCATGAACCCCTCAAGGGTTCATGTGTCACACTTTGAGACCTCTATAAACTCATGAAAATTCAAAATTTTACTTCATGGAATTTTGCCCTTTTTAATTTGCCTGATTATGAACACTGAGTCATAGCCCAATGTTTTGTACAGTATGTTTTTTTTTAAGTAGGACTGTGGCTAATAAGTTGTATTTTCATCTTGAAGACTTTGGAAGTGTTGTTTATATTGCTCATTACAGTTTGGAAAGAAAAATTTCCACATAGTTTTATAACCAGGGCCCCAATATTCTTTAAAAAATTTGAGTATTTTTTGAGGGGGTAGCATACTTTAGACGAGTATTTTTTTTGTGAGTTTTTTTTTTTTTTTTTGCCTTTTGGAGGGCAATTGGGGTTAAGTGACTTGCCCAAAGTCACATGGCTAGTAAGTGTATCAAGTGTCTGAGGCCGCATTTGAACTCATGTCCTCCTGACTCCAGGGCTGGTGCTCTATGAGTACGTATTTCTTAAGATAGGATAAAAAATTAAAGTATTCATAGTAAATACTATGATAAAAAATAGGAAATAAGATATATATAGTATGCCTTAGATTTTTGGGGGGTGGGTTAGTTTTAATTAATAAAAAATGCTGGTTTTATTGATTTGAATATTTTCAAATGAAAAAGACTAATAAATCTTTAATAAAAGAAAGTCTTTTGAATAGATAACCTGAAGGTCTCACTTGAAGTTCAAAAGACAAAAAAAAAATCACAAAATTCAAATCCAGTCTGCCACTATCTTAAACTCTTGTTATAGTCAAAGTAAAGATATTCAAATGACATGGAATAAAGTTTCAATGTCAGTCTAAATTTGTAAATCTTAAGTCTAATATTTATTTGACTTTTAAAAATCAAAATGCAACTATACCATTAGCTTTCAGAACTGAAAGTCAGTAATTTAACTTGTAAATATGTTATCTTAAGTAGCACATATAGCCCCCCAAAACTAGGTTAATATCCTTGTTAATAATGATGCAAGTATTTTATTTTTGATGGCTTTTACTTCAATATTTCAAACATCCTTTTTATGTAAAAAACAAAGTTATATAAAGTTTATGGGAAAAATATAAGACAAACTAAAGATAAAAAAAATGTTGTTGTAGTTTTTACTAATTACATAAAACAAAAATTTTAAAACCTATAGCCTCCATAGTGTCTGTTACTCTAAAAAGTTAGTGAGAATGCCTATTATAGGTGTTTATGAAACCTAAATATGTTCATCCACTGTGAACATATAGAGAATAAAGGCAAAAGGGAAAGTGGGAAATGGAAGGGAAGGACAGCTTTATGAGAATGATTTGACAGCTTATCATATAGAAACCGTGTCTTACTTCCACCACTGGTGATTTATTGCAGTTCCAAAGATTCTTGAATAAAAGAACAAAATTGAAGTCTGATATCTAGCAAAAATTGCTAAAGTCTTGCTTCAGTGGCATCTCAGCTGGCTTCCAGAAAGAATTGAGGCTTGTGGTAAACAGAAACATAACAAAGGCAATATAAGTTTGTCCAAATTGGTATGAATGGCTTAGATATGGGAAGAACGGATACCATTTTGGACTATGGATTCTGGATACAAAAAGATCTTTGATTAATATCATGAAATTGACCTAAAATTAAAATGAATAAGAATAAAAGTAAATTAAGCAGTTGAAGTGAAAACGATCTAGCTTTTTCTCCGCATGGACTATAGGCTTAATATGAATCAATGCAGTTATGTGATTCCTTTAAAACAAAAACAAACATGCAAAGTAACAACAAAACAAATGTTGACTATTTTGACTATATTAACAAAACCATAGTTCACAGAATCATCAAGAGGATAGTGCTGTTGTAATTCACCCTGCTTAGACTTTATGTGTGATATTATGTTCTCTTATGGGTGTCACATTTTAGGAAGGAGGAGGTAAATAAATTGGAACATGTGCATAGGAGATCACACTTAGGGTAGTTTGGGATAATTTGATATAATAGCGTAAAGAGATTGGTCCCACTTACTGGAAATGTCATATAGTGAGGTCATACTCAGGCTCTAAGTTGGATAAATCTTTGAGGCTCTATACAGCTCAGATTATTTGATTTTGTGATTTTATGAAGTAGTAGTGAGCTGAAGTTGCAGAGATCAGCCTTTCTAAGTACCTTTTATGCACAGCTTCATTGTAAACTTTAGAGAAATTAGTGAAGTATAGGACTGGTCTCTTTTTAATGTGATGCCCTTCATTGTTTGGGTAGAGTTTTTCTTTTTGCTGAATTGCTTCTAATCCTTTTCATGTCCAGTAGTGGGACTTCCCTTTCTTTTTCTTAGTTTCCATATATGGAAAACCTATTCATCTTGGTGTGCTATGTAGTATTTTCCAATTGTGAGATTCACTAATACTTTACCAATAGCGGAAACTCGTTAGGAAGCATTGAAAATGTTTGACCAGGCAATGACTTAATTATAGCCAAAAAGTCTAGCTTATCATTATTATTGTTCTTATTTATTATTATAATCCATAGTATCATAATATGAATATATGCAAAATAGTATATCAATTTTTTCTATTTGGAATACATAAATGAACAAAAAATACTCAGTCTTTTTTTGTCTTCTCTCTTTTTATTTTGTCTTGCTTTTCCATAAGTTTTTTTTAAATAAGATTTATTTTAGGTTTTATTTTTTACTAAATATATTTTTCTAAACTTTTAACACCTATTTTTCCAACACAAAATTCTGCACCAAATATATACATGCATGTATTATAGTTACCTAAATGGATATTTAAAACATTTTCTCAAGTTATTTTAGAGAAAAAAAAAACTCATTTAGAATAGATACCAATAATACATGATTCAGTTTATAATTATATCAATAATACATTATTTTTTATTATAAATTACTTACTGATATATCCAATAATGAAATATAAACTTTCC